>CM075942.1:65920077-66403168 GCA_038030265.1 Corythucha ciliata | reverse complement strand
ATGGCCCTGATGCGAGGCCCTAAATAAACAAGAAACCAGTATAATTTTTACGGTGCGTTCCTAACTTTAGCGCTTGGTTCTTCTCAATTTCATCCATGAATTAGCACTTTTTCATATTTGTAGCTACGAATTTAGAGATTTTTTTTCGCTTTTTGCTATGAATTAGCGCTTTTTCTCAGTTTGAGCCGCGAACTTGCTTTCAGAAGCCCATAATTGTCGTTTCCATACTTCTGGACTCTATAATTATCGCAGTTTGTTCTGTACTTTATCCGCGGAAGCTTTGAGGAAACTTTAGCCGCGAAATAGCCAAGTATTTTTCTTAATTTTAGCAGTCATTTAGCGCTTTTTCCCATACTTCTGTCCGTGAATCAGTAGGGGGCCGGATCGCCCCGGGCCTCCTGTACTATAGAGGGGCCCCCGAAAAGCTTATAAAGATGGCAAAATGAGGATTTTAAGGATCTGTGTTCATGTACGTGAAATCGAGTTTTTGTCACGCGGTTGGACAGCGATATTGGCACCTTTCGACGATTTTCAATCCAGTGGAATGGGACATTGCAGATGATCACCAAAGAGTGTAGCTGAATATTCGATTTAGCCCACAAAAGCGATGTTCAAAAGGCTGAAAAAAAGAGAGAAAACGCGGCCTTCTGGGGGTAACTTCGCGGCTAAAATGCGAAAATATGCTGCTCCCCAGGTCCTTAAGCGGATAAAGATGTGAACGCGGACTAAAATACCCACTTTATGGCTTATATGAAGAAAAAGCGCTAATTTGCTGCTCTTTGGTAAAATTGAGACGTGGCCCAGTTTTCACTTTTCTGCAAGCGCTAAAAAAGCAAGAAAACCCGCTATGGCTATTCAAATTCGGGGCTAAAATTGACAAATTCGCGAGTGAAATTGCTAAAAATCGCCCATTCGCGGTAAAAAAAAAAGTGTAAAGCCACTAATTCGCAGCTAATTTTTTGAAAAACGACTGAAATTTAGATTTTGTTTTTATAGAGAATTTAGAATTTTTTTTAGTGGCTAATTAGCTGCTAAAATTGGGACAAACGTTAATCCGCGGCAAAAATTTAGAAAAATAGCTAAATGAAATTGACAACAAACGCTACTTAAGCGGCTGAACTTGGAACAATCCTGTTTCGCGGACTCAACTAAAAGGAATCGCAAGTTAATTCGCGGCTGAAATTGTGAAAAATCCGATAATTTGCGGATAAAGTCCACAGAAATCATTAATTCGCGGATACAAATGAATGAAAAAAAAAAAAAAAAACGGCTAATTCTCGTCTTAAATTGAGAAAAATGCTAATTCACGACTAAAATTTAGTAATAACGCTGACTCGCGGCTAAAATTTAGGATAACACAAATCCCTGGCTTCTGAAGGCAACTTCGGGCCTAAAACTGAGAAAAAGCGCTAGAGCCCATAGCTAAAAGTTAAAAAAAAATGTTGGATTGACAGATTGACTTAATCATAAAAGTCATTCTACGGTGTTTCCGCTGGTTGGACTCATTCAAAGGATTTGGTACTTTCAGAACCCAATTTCGTGGTTTTGACCAACCACCAATTTTTTCGCCTTTGGCTCCTAAAAAAACAAGCAATTCTGCCGGTTTGGCTATTTCCAAAATCAAATTTCGTCGGGTTGGCTGCTCCCTAAAAAAGCAATGATTTCATGGATTTCACACCTTCCAAATCACATGCTTCATTCAAAAGCACTTTTTACGTCGATGGGCTCTTGGTCTAGTCCTTGGATCCCGCTTGTGGGATTTTTTTCAGATAACTCTATTTAGGGCCCCAAGAGTGAGAGAGAGAGTAAGTGAAGGAGTGAATGAGACAGAAAAAGTGTCCTGTCAATCAGCGGCGTCTACCCCCCCCCCCCGTAGGCTAGACACGAAATCCCCCCCCCCCCCCATTATTGAAGGGATGTCGCTATAGTGCTACTGACTCTAACTGTAGAAAACCAGCAGATTTCATTGACTAGTTTTGAAAAATTGAATGAAAACTGATGATTTTCTACACCACTGAAGCGCTAGTGAAGCAAATGAAAGGACTTTGCGGCTAAAATAGAGAAAATATTACGCTAACCCCAAATTTCTGTGCCCAATAGGCGCTAAAACTGAGAAGCCGCGCTAATGTGCTAATCTTGGGGCAGCAAAACGTTAAAAAAAAACGCTAATACTTATTCGCGTGCGGCTAAAATAGCGGAATAGTGCTAATTCATAGCAAAAAGCGAGAAAAAAATATGGGGGAGAAAACACGAATTTGCTGATCAAATTACGAATATCCGATCCGGCTTAAACTGAGTCGCGGCTAAAATTAAACAATAATTCGCCGATAAAATTAGGATATAATTCGCAGCTAAAATGGTTAAAAAGCGGTTATTCGCAGCAAAAATTGAGGAAAACCCGTTAATTCGCGGCTGAAACTGGGAAAAATCGCTGATTCCCTACATCTGAGCTGCGCATTTGGAACATGAGAAAAAGGGCTAATTTCCGGTTATAATGTATAATAAGCGCTCATTCGCAGCCAAAATGGAGAAAAATGCTAATTCGCGGATCAATCCGCTAAATCGCGGACAAAATTAAATGTACCAATATAATAAAAAATATCTGTGTAAGCTGAAATTCAGAAATGTACTTTTTCGCGCCTTCTGGAGGCAACTTCATGGCTTAAATAGAGAAGATACGCTGGTCCCTATAGCTCATGTACCAATGTACGTGTTTAGGTGGCTGAAATTGAGGAGGCGCACTAAAGTGCTGTTCTTGGGCAAGTACGCGGCAAGACGGTTGGGAAAAGTGCTAATATTCATGGCTAAAACTGCGAAAAAACGCTCAATCGCTCTTACTCGAAGCAACTCCAGGCAAACTTGGTTCGCCGAGACAAAATTGCTGCGAATCGCGGAGTATAGAGGTCATATTTCACGGTTAAAATGATGTTTTTCGCCCAAGCCCGTGGCTAGAATTGAGGAAAATCGCTAATTCGGAAGTAAAAGCGAGAAAACGCTTTAATTCGCGTTTAAAATTGAAAAAGGGCGCTGAATCGGGCTAAAATTGAGAAATATGGCTAACTCACCGGAAATAACGCTTCTCCACGGCAAAAATTGGTAAAAATAGCTAATTCCAGGAATATAATTAAGAAAAACACTAATTTGAGGCTAAAATTATTGAGGCATAATGCAAATTCGAGGATAAAATTAAGAAAAATAGCTAATTCATGGATGAAATTAGAAAAGGCGCTCATTGATGACCAAGAGTAAAAAAATTCAATTGAAAAAAAAAAGAAATTGAGGAAAGTCGCTAATTCAATGGAGAAAAATCGCAAATTCGCTAATTATCGGATGTGGAGAAAAATCGCTAATTCCCCCATAAAATTGAGAAGAAGCGCAGAAGTGTGGGAAAATCTCGATAACTCGCGGCGAAAATAGAGAAAACGCCCATAAGCGGCTTCTGCAGAAGTCGCGAAGGTAACGTTGTGAACAAAATTGCTAACACAAGGCTAAATGAGAAAAACCAGCTCATTCGTGGATCAAATTTATAAAAAGCTTTCGCGGCGAAAATTGGGGAAAAACTCTCACCCACGGAAAATTGCTTAATCGCGGCTAGAATTAGGTAAAAATGCTAATTTGCAGCAAAAATCAAGAAAAATTGCCAATTAAGGGTCACGTTGAGAACATACAAAAATCACAGAAAATTGAGAAAATGGCAGTTTTCGGAGGCAACTTCGTGGCTAAGATTAGGAAAAAACGCTAATTCACGGGTAAAATTATGGTAAGTCGCTCATTAGTGGCTGAAATCAGGAAAACACGAATTCGCGGCAAAAATTGAGAAAAATCGTTATCTCGCGCGGCTAAAATGGAGACAAACTCTAATTCACCGATGAAATTGAGAAGGCGCGCGCTGAAGTGACCGCTATTTTGCGGTTAAAATGGAGAAAACGCCAAATCGCGGCTCCTGAAGGCAACTTCATGGGACGCTGGTGAAAGATTTGCCAGGGGGGGTGCCAAATGTTCAAGGCCATCACTCATTGTTATTCACTGTACTTTTTCTCCTGTGCAGCCCTTTAATATATGTGGGGGGGGGGGCACTGCTCATCAAGGGGGATTTCGCGTCCAGCAATCAGGGGGGGATAGGCGCCGCTGTGGGGGAGAAACCTTTGAAAACGTCATCTGATAGAAAGTAACGTATTCATGTGTGAATGAACTAAATGAAAATAATATCCCCCCCCCTGTCTTACAGGGAAGGGAATATAGTTAAAATAGCTCCCTCGTTACCAGGAGTGCCCAATAAACCTTGTCCCCCCCCCCTTGAGAAAATCCCTACCCCGATCCTGTGCTTTCCTATATGCCCTGGATTATTCGCTCTCCCTGTGTCCACCTTGTAAACACCCCAAAAACCTTTGTGCAGCATACCCTCGCAGACTTTTGGACACCCCCCCCCCCTCACTACGTAAAACTTCTATTGTCCCCTTCATTACGTTTTGAGCTTTCCCCCCCCTAGCGTCAGATTTGGACGTCGCGACGGCGTAATATAGTAATATAATATAATACTGTCTGTAAGATTGTTATAATAGTAAGAGCGCTGCAATAGTAAGATTGTCTTCGGGGGCGCGTGCCCCCTTTAACTAAAAAAGTACAATAGTACAAAAGTACAGGACACTGCGAAGGCCAACGCTCGGGTCACTTGATGAGCAGCCCTGCGCGGTGCCGTGGGTTGGCCACCCCTGCATTATTTTGTGACGAATAATCAAATTAGCAATGAACTAGCGAATTGGCGTTTTCTCAATTTTAGCCGCGAATTACCACGTTTCCTCAATTTCAGACGGGCAATGAGCGGACTTACTCAAAATTGATCAGCGAAAAGTGTGTTCTCAAGTTCACCCGCAAAGTGCTATTGTGAATGACCGATTTTTCTCATTTTTAGCCTCAAATTAGCGCCTTTTCTCCAGTTTAGCCGCGAACCATTAGAGAATTAGCCGGGAATTAGCGATTTTTCTCAGTTTCAGCCGCGTAATAGCGCAGGGTTTTCTCAAATATAACAGCGAATCAGCGTTTTTCCTCAATTTTAGTCACTACAGAAATTTTCCTTAATTGATCCACGAATTGGAGTTTTTTTCCATTATACCTTCAAATGAGCGCCTTTTCTCAAATTTAGCCGCAAATTACCGTTTTTTTGTTTTGCAATTTTAGCCACGTAACTGCCTCGAGAAACCACGATTTGGCGTTTCTTTATATTAGCTGAGACTTTTTTTTTTCTCAATTTTATAGCCGCGAATTAGCCCATTTTCTCAATTATGGCTGCGAATAAACGTTTTTCTCAATTGTTAGCCGCGAGTTAGTGCATTTTACTACTATTATTGTTTTTTGTTATTTTCGCTTTTTGATCAAATTAGTGCTGCTGCGAATATTCTCAACTTTGTGCCGCATACTTGCCCAAAGATTAGCACATTAGGGCTATGCAATTGTAGTCTAAAACAATTCGATCTGCCGTTGTTATTAATAACGTTCCTCGTAACAATCGAAGTTTATTTATAAAATGTTTGAGAAAAAAGCAATTTAATAAACACGTTTTGAGTTTGTTTGACTAATATAGGAAGCGTAATGCATTTGTTATCGAACCGTGAAAATTAATGTCTCGCGGTTGGGAATATTTCACCACTTTTGCAGTACTTTATCTCAACATTTTCGTTTTTCGCATTGGAATGAATCACCTCCACCCCTTCTCAACCACTTGATTCATCAGTCTTTCTCAGTCTCTATTCTATTATGTTCTTTCGGACTGTCATTGTGCAACATTCCGAAATCTTTAACTTATTGAGGGGGTGGGTGAGGGGAATGTAGTGGTTGGTGGGGAGGAATCTTCTGTAAATAACGGGGAAGATAAAACATTCGTTACGTTTGAATATTTTTTAGTGCGCTGCAGGCACAATTCCAAGAGTGAACGATTGTTCAGGACCTTTGAAGTAATGCATTATCCCAACAATCCAGGTAAATCTTTAGTGAGTTATGGTTGGTCGGCATAGTACAGTAATATTCCAATATTTGTTTCTTATTCCTGTAGGATCTCTTTACCCCTACGTCCGCCCTTATCCACCGCACATGCCTTCGCCAGCAAATTCTGTCGGTCTTGGTAACCGGAACCGAAGCATCACTTGGGTAACGACAGGACACGGTCACATCCCAGAGGGAGCGGTCCGCGCGGGAACGGACGTCGACGGTGGACGACTCTACGTGTGTCGGGCCCCTCACGAGGGCGACCTTATTCCTGGGAAATTGTCGCACACGAAAGGCGGCGCTTTTGTTCCGTGGGGTGGGCGAGAAATCTCGAAATTCCAGTACGAAGTGAGAATATTAATAATATTTTCCCGTTCTAAAAACGATTTGAAACATTCTGGGTTGTGCGAGTTCAAAGGTTCTAGTGTCTGACCGAGTCGCCTGGAAGTACGTCAACAATCCAACAAATATCCCGCACGAGGCAGTCCGTGGCGGTCAAACAGTCACGGGTGAGCCACTGTACATCGGTCGAGCTGTTCATGAGGGCGTTCTCAATCCGGGCAAAATCCACCCTAGTCATCGTTGTCTGTATATGTCGTGGGCTGGCTCTGAAATCTCTGCTCGAGAGTTCGAAGTCCTCATTGCTTATTAATTTTATTAATTATTTTATCTTTGTGTACGTTCCCTCTCTATTCACTTCCCACAATAATGCCTCTATATACCACGGTACAAGGTAGTTTTGTAGACCGTCCGTATGTTCGTGAAGAATTTTAACCCACCAAAGCAGCATCATGAATCTCCACACGATACTTCATGTGTCGCGGATTGAGTGAACCGAATTGGCTAAATCAATGAGATGAATTCGTTATACTTGAATTCATTTCGAAATTGCTAATAAGTTTAATTTTGAAGAAAAAAATAAACGGAAATAGTCATATCAGAGTCAAATATCCGGGTGGAAACGGGTGCATGACACCCTGAACTAAAAGGATTCACTACAATTTAAAATGACCATTTCAAACCCGTAAATAGTGGCTTTATAGCCCGACATAGGGGCGTTTCAACGCTAATCTCACTCCTCAGAACGAGGCGAAAATCTCCCAATGATGAGGGGAAGCATCCGACAGCGGCTTTCAGCTACTAGTCCCTTTTTAACTAGTCAAGGCCGCCGGGACGGGACTAGCAAATAGTTTGCGGAATGGGACAAAATCTAAATTTCCCGCGCGTGTGAGATGAACGAGCAGAGAAACAAAATAATCCGTTTGCCTTTTTTCAATCACTGTAACAGAAAATTCAGGTCTTTGGCCCTAAAATTTCCAATTTGAACACATCGAATACCTATATCAGTGCCGTCTTTACTGAAGTTGGGGCGCCGGACCAGGGATAACAACAGGGCCCCTCCACGCTACGTGTAAGGGGGGGGGGGCAATTCGTGGACACACTTTTTTTTTTCTTTTAGCCGCGAATCAGGGGCGTATAGCCTAGAGCGGGGCAGGGGTGGGCCGTTTCCCTCCTCTAATCACGAAAACGAAGTGAAGTTCCCTATAATTCAAAACATTTTTCTCGCAGAAAAAATATTTTGTGAGTCTGGCTCACTAATGGTGAATTCCACCACCGGGAGTTTGGTTGGAGTTACCAAACTCTAACATTGTTTACATAAATTATGATGCATTTTTTTGTGTTAATACTGAGTTAACGTAACTCAAACTTTATCTCTTGGTGGTGAAATCCACCAAAAGAAACCAATTTATCGGATTTCCCTCACTAAAATAGAAAATTTCACCAATTTTTTCAGCTGATAAAACAATTTCACGGCATGGCGTGATAAAAAGATACAAATTTTACGGATTTTGTGCACTAAAACCCTATTTTTGCCAGGGGCGGATTTAATGTAAAATGTTTAGAGGGGCTTAGCCCTGAGCTCATGATCCCCCCCCCCACCTCTCGCAGATCAAGTCAAATTCCAAATTTTGTGGATTTTTGCTCTCAGAACGAATTTCAAAGGTTTTCCTCGCTCAAAACGCCAATGTCACAGAATTGACTCCCTAAAAAGCCAATTTGCACCGGGTTGACTCTTCATGAATGCAATTCCGCTCATTAGACACTTTCGATGTCCAAATATCACGGATTGAACACACCGCAAAAACCAATTCCGTGGTTTTGGCTACTTCAATACCAAAATTTGCCGGTTTGGCACTTTTTGAGACCAAATTTGTCGGATTTCGTAGGTCAGAAACCAATTTCAAGGGGCTGGCTCCCTTAAGACAAGCCAATTTAACGGGATTTCACACCTTTTTAGAGGATAAATGAGCGTACTGGCTCATTTTAAAGAGAAATTTCACGGCTCTGGCTGTTTTTAAAAACAAAATATCGCAGGGTCCAGACGCGGATCCAAGATTTAGTCAAGGGAGAGGCTTATGAAATTGTGTACTTCGCTCTAATAAAAATGGCTTGCTATCAATTCACTGCCTATTACCACCTTAAAACGCCTTAAAAATTGCCAAACGGGCAATTACCGCTTTAAAAAAAAAAGAAAAGCCCAACGGACTTCACGCGGTCTAAAAGTGACTAGACTGACGGTTCGTGCAACCCTGAAAATGCATGAAAAGATCATGAATCCCGCTATGAAAAAGGCTAAATCTTCCATTCGCGAGCTCAACTAGCTAAAACTAGCGATTCCCGCTCAAAAAGTGGCCAAGCTGCTCTAAAAATGGGCAAACTAACAATTCACGCTCCGCAAATCCCTTAACAGACAATTCCTGCCCTAAATATTCCAAAATCAACCATTTGCGCACCAAGAATGACCATACGGGCGTTGGCTTGACAGAACTAATAGCGTCCTCAAAAAAGCAAAACTGACGATTCGCGCTTATTATAAATGGCCCAACAGATTTTACAAACCCTAGAAATAGAAAAACTGACGATTCATGCTCTGAAAATATCACACTGGCTATTCACTCTCTATAAATGACTATGCTGACAATTTGCGACCTAGAAATGGCAAGCTGACAATTCGCACCCCATAACTGATTGTTTGCGTACTCTTAAATGGTTAAACTAATAATTCACGCAATGCAAATGTCAAAACTGAGTTCGTAACATACAATTGACTAAAATGACGGATTCATGCCCTACATTCAGGCCATACTGGCAGCGTTAAAATTGCCAAACTGGCTATTCACGCCCTATAAAATTTGTAAAACTGACTCTATGCGGCCTACGGTGGATGGTTAAACTGACAATTCGCACTTTGAAAATCCCAAAGCAGATGATTCATGTCCTGAAAATGGCAAAATTGGCCATTCGCGCGTCAGAAATAGCCATACTGAGCCTTCACGCCTTGGAAATGTCTAAACTGACGACCCTGGCCTCAAAAGCTGGCTATTTACGCTATTTTGCACCCTTTAAATGACATAAACAGCCCGTACCAGCAATTCACGGTCTAAGAATGGCCTAACTGACCGTTTGTGCTCTACATAGGCTAAACAGAGAAACAGACGATTCGCGCCTTCAAATTTTGGTGGCTATATCTGCACCCAAAAATGGCCAAACAGGGCTATTTGCACCCTTCAAGCGATAAGCTGACCACTTGCGATTGCGTACCGAGCATGGGCCATCCTCACACCGACCCCCCCCCCCCACCCGCGTTAGCTACATGCACCTCATGGACTGGTTAAACTTTTAGATTTTATTTGAAACTGATTACCGACTCTCAGGCTATTAAATTGCTTGATTGGTAAATCACGCCCTAAAAATAGCTAAATGTGCAAATTCGTGCCAGTGAAATGGCGAACTTACCATTCATTGCGCAAAAATGGACTTAACTGATTTGGATTGTCAGAAGCAGAAATGGCTTAACTGACGATTCATGCCATTAAAATGCCTAATGTGACTTGCTGCTGGTTGAACCTAAAAAAGCAATTTCACGGATTTCACTGCGCCAAAAACACATTTTTGCTCGTTGGAACCATTCGAAAAATTGCGAATCTAGCGATTCATGCCTTATAAATTGCTAAACTAACCATTCAAACCCTAAAATTGACTTTACGGACGTTTCGTCCCCTGGAAATGCCTAAAATGACGACTCGCACCGGGAAAATTGCCAAAAAGGCCATCAGGCCATTGAAAATGACTGAACTGACGATTCGTGCTCTGAAATAACCAAACGCCTTAAAAATTTCAATCTTCAAAGTTTTGGTCTAAAAATGGTCAAACTGGTCATTCGCGCTCTTTGGAAAGCGTCAGGGACAACGACAATTGGCCCCTTGAAAGTGGTAGAACAGACTGGACAAGCCCTAAAACGGGCTGCTGGTCGTATTGACAATTCATGCCTCCCCCACAATGGCTATACTGATAGATAGATGAAAAACGACCACTCGCGTTCCAATAATGGCCAAATTGACCATTCGTGTCTTAAAAATGCCTGAACTGATGATTGGTACCCTAACTATCACCAAAACGACTAGTCAGGCAATAAAAATTGCAAACTCAGTCACTGACGTGAATTCTAGTTTCAGACGACCATATGGATTTTCTTAAGTCCTCCCTCGGCAACTGTCAGTCTCGGTCGAGCTGTCAATTTCGTCTTTAAAACTGATAATTTCTTCTTTAAAAAACTCCAATTTCACCCCAGAAACTGACAGTCTTGACTTGGAATCTGTCAATTTCCTCCTGCATAACAGAAGATCACAAAACTTGATTTCGAGATTCAGTAGCGGACCATTCGGGCTCACAACATGGGGTTTTTGGACCCCTTCACCTGAAACAGTTAAAACTCTCAAAACGATTCCGTCCCGTAAACTGTCAATTTCGGCCAGGGAACTGTTAATTTCACCCGAGAAACTGTCTATTTTGTCATAAATAACTGTCAAGGTTGTCTCAAAAAGTGTCAATTTCGTCCTGGAGACTGTACATTTCTAGTTGAAACTATCAGTATCGATCTAACACGGTCAATTTTGTCCTATGAAGGTCAATTTCGTCATTCAAAACTGTCAATTTCGTCGTCAAAACTATACCGATATCATTCTAAAACTGCCAATTTCGCCCCACAAACTGTCAATTTCATCCTCGAATCTGCCAATGTCTTCCTAGAAACTGTGTCAAGGGATTCCGGAAACTGAAGATTTTTAAGTCCCTTCACCGAAAACAGTCGAGTACTAGAAACTATCAATTTCGTCGTTCAAAACTGTCAATTTCGCCCTAAAAACTATCAAGTAAATGTTCAAATCTAACAATTTCGACTTTTAAACAGTCAATTTCGTCCCCAAAACAGTCGCTTTCGTCGCCAAACCTATCAGTGTCGTCCTAAAACTGCCAAGATCGTCCTACAAACTGTCAATTTCGTTCAAGAATCATTCAAAACTTTCAATTCCGTCCTGGAAACTATCAACTTGCATATGTTCGAGAAACAGTCAATTCCTTTCTGAAACTGTCTATTTTGTCCAGGAAATTGTAAATTTCGTTGTCAAAACTATCAACGTATTATATATATATATATCAATTTCAACATTCAAAACTGTGATTGTCGTAATTCAAACTGTCAATTTCGACTTACAATACTGTCAATTTTGCCTCAGGAACGGACATTTTTGACTTGGAATCTCATTTTCCTCCAACATAACGAATATCCTACTACTACTAGTACTAGAAACTATCAATATCGTCGTTCAAAACTATAAATTTCGTACTGGAATTAATTAATGGACATATTTATCTCGGAAACTGTAAATTTCGTCCTCTAAACATGCCAATGTCGCCCTATAGACACTGTCATTTTCGGAGTTGAAAACTGTCAATTTGACAGTTTGTGGAACAGGGGCTTGAGAATAAACATCTTGGGGGGGCTAATACGTCCAACTGGGGGGGCTAAGTCCCTATAGCCCCCCTTAAATCCGCCAATGATTTTTGCAGGTCTGACTCACTAGAAATTATTTTCGTTGATTTCACGCTCTAAAAACCTTTTCGCTGATTTTTCTAACTACGTATTAACCAATTTTGAGGATTCTGGCTCACAGAAACCCTAATTTCGCGGTTGTTTTATTGTTGAAAATCCAATTTCGCGGCTTTTTGTAGCTGAAAAACAATTTCTTGAGCTTTTTCTCATTGAAAAAAAAAGAACATCTCAAATTTCACTCGCTGAGCACGATTATCAAACTAATCAAAGCTTTTTCACGATTATGCGAAATTATATTAGTGCATTTCATTCTGAAAAATGCACTATTGGTCTCGTCGTGATGGTGGCAAACATGGGTCATGTCATGTTTTTTTCACGTTTCAGAACCTCTAGAACACGAATTCAGTGGTCTCCAGGATTCATATATTATATATTTCTTATATATATATATATATATATATATATATATAGATTTATATATATATAGATTTATTTATAATATTATGGCCGTTTTCTTGTTAGCACGATAACTCTCGAAGAAATTAGTTTAGCGGAACGCGCTTTGGCACAAAAATCAGTAGTCATAAGACACCGGTCGGTATTGCATTTGGGCCAAATCGGTCAAGGTGGAGGGGGGGAAATTAGGGGTTGAAATGGTCAAAAAATCAGTATAAATCACCAGTTGATTCTAGAAGCATCATATTCGGTACGTATACTCCATGTTAGAGTAGCCTTTGATTCCCATTTTAATTTTTTGAAAAAGTCGAAGGGGAGTGGGTGTTGTCCCCGGGGTGGAAGTAAGTGTGTGGTCTTGTTTGCACGATAACTCTAGTAGAAATTAATATAGCGGAACGATATTTGGCACAAAAATCAGTAGTCATAAGACCTCTGTCGGTATTGCATTTGGGCCAAATCGGTTGAGGTGGAGGGGGGGAAATTAGGGGTTGAAATGGTCAAAAAATCACTGTAAATCACCAGTTGATTCTAGAAGCATCATATTCGGTACGTATACTCCATGTTAGAGTAGCCTTTGATTCCCATTTTAATTTTTTGAAAAAGTCGAAGGGGAGTGGGTGTTGCCCCCGGAGTGGAAGTAAGCATGTGGTCTTGTTAGCACGATAACTCACGAAGAAATCAATTTAGCGGAACGCGCTTTGGCACAAAAATCAGTAGTCATAAGACCCAGGTTGGTATTGCATTTGGGCCGAATCGGTCAAGGTGGAGGGGGGGAAATAGGGGTTAAATTGTCAATAAATCACTGTAATTCACCAGTTGATTCTAGAAGCATTAGATTCGGTACGTATACTCCATGTTAGAGTAGCCTTTGATTCCCATTTTAATTTTTCGAAAAAGTCAAGGTGGTGGGGGACTCAATAATTTAATGTAACGAAAGCCCTGGGTCCCATTGAGATTTATCGAAAACTTTGATGGGGAAGGGTGAAATGGGGGATGAAATTTCAAAAAGAAAATGCTTAAATTCACACGTTTAGGTATTATAAAATACGGCACAAAAATTTAATATTACAAAGCCCTTGGAAAACTACCGAAACTTTTCGACATTTTGAAGAGAGGGTGGTGAAAATAGAGGAAGAAGTTCGGCTTAATGAAACAAATAATGGTATCAAAATTATTACTTCTGGGACGGCTTAGGATATCCGTGTACATAATGAAATGCACTCTTTCCGACCGCCAGCTGCCGGAGCGAAATTTTTTTTTTCATTAAGATTGCTGATTTTGCTCATTAAAACGCAAATTTCGTGGGATAATTAAGGAAACAATCGCTGATTCGCGGTACATGGAGGCCATTCTTCGAATGAATTGTGGAAATCAACGCAAAAGTGTTGTATTTTGGCAAATCCCGTGGTTAAAGTTGACAAAACACGCTATAATATTGACAAATGAAAGACGCTTTCAGGTTAGAATTTGATAAAAATGGCAAATTCACAACTGAAATGGCGTAAAATCGCCCATTCGCGTATAAAACAGGGAATAGGATGCTGAATGGCCACAAAATTAGCACAAAACGCTATTTCACAGCTGAAATTGGGAAAAATCGCTAATTTGCAATTTGCAGATATAAAGTTGTGGAAAAACATTAATTCGCGGATACAATATTAAGAAAATCACTAATTCGCGGCAAAAATTGAAAAAATCACCAATTAGCGCAGCTAAAATTAAGAAAAGCGTTAATTTTCAGTTCAAATTGGGGAGAAGTGTTAATTCTCAGTTAAAAAAGGAAATATTGCTAATTTTCAGCTTAAATTGAGTCAAACGCCAATTCTTGGCAAAAATTGACAAAACTCGCTAGGGTTGGGAACGCTACCATGCTGCTAAAATTTAGAAAAAGCGAAAATTCGCAGCTAAAATTGAGAAACATCACTAAGTGTCGTGAAATTGTAATTTAAAAATGATTATTTTTTGACAGAAATGGATGGATAGATGTAAATTTTTTGGTTTGAAAAAGGTTTGAAAAAGAAATTACATTTATAATTTAAATTCGCACCTTCTGAAGGCATTTTTGTGGCTAAAATTCAGAAAAATGGCAAATTCATGCATGTCTATAGTCTAGTGTTAAAAAATAGAAGCAATAATCTACGTAAAAGTTACATAGTTTTGCTAATGCGGTGGTAAAATGTGAAAAAACAGCTAATTTGCGGGTTATATTTAGAAAATAAAATAATCAGCCTGGTCAAAAATAAGAGAAAGGTTAATTTTAAGCCTGAAAATGGAGAAAATCGCTAATTTGCGGCTAAAAATGGAAAAAATCGCCAATCTACAGCTAACATTGCGCCAAACGCCAATTTGTGACTGAAATTGAGAAAATTCGCTAATTCACAGGTTTGAAACGCTACGACGCGTCGCCGCTAGAATTTAAAAAAAGCGCTAATTCGTGGTTGAAATTAAGAAAAATTCTAGTTTGCGCCAAAAACTGAATAAACGCCAATTTAAGGATTCTGAAGGCATCTTTTCAGGCTGAAAATGAAAAACAGCGCCAATTTATGGCAATAGGCGAAGAAACCGTTAATTCGCGTGTAAACTGAGAAAAATCGCTCATGCATTGCGTATGGTGAACCAAAAAAATCGTAATTCGTGAAAAGTCCCCCTATTTTGCGGCTAATATTCAGGAAAACACTAAAGAAAAACGTTAATTTCCGGCTATAACTGAGAAAATTGCTAATCCCCTGGTAAAAAAATTTTAAAAATCGGTAATATGCTGCTAAAATTGAGGAAAACGCCAAAACTCGTGGATAATTAAGAAACATCGCTCACGGGATAAAAACGATACTTTGCTGCTAAAGTTGAGAAAATGCGCAAATTCATGGCTATGGGAGGGGGTGGGGCAAAACCGCTAATCTGCGGCTGAAATTGAGAAGAACGATACACTCGGCTTAAAAAGCGCAAATTTGCGGGTATAGAGTCCAAAAATCGCCCCTAACTGAGAGATTGGGGCTAAGTGATGAGGCCAACAAGATCTGATCCCCCTCCGCCCAGGTTTTCCATTTACAGGGCGTGAATAGTACGTCAAACTAAAACGAAAACGGTCAGTTTGGCCATTTTTGGCGCGCGAATGGTCGATTTTGCCATTTTTAGAACAGGAATCACCATTTTAATGCATTTTCAGGGCGCAAATTATCAGTTAATTCATTTTTAGGGCCGTTACAGTCAATTTAAACATTTTTAGAGCAGAATTTAACAGTTTGGCTTTTTTTAGCCCACAAATAATCAGTTCAGCAATTTTTAAGGCGCTATTCGTCAGTTTTGCCATTTTGATAGGGCGCTGTATGGCCAAGACAATGAGCAAATGGTCCGTTAGGCTATTCTTGGATTTTGCAATTCGCATGACAGGAATCATATATGTCTTCTCCTGGGCGTCAGTTTAGCCGTTTTTAGATCGCGAAAAAGGCAGTCAAGCGAATGGTTTAATTTAGCCATTTTAATGACGGAAATCGCTATCTTACCGGAATTTTCAGCGCCGCACAAATGGTCGGTTTAGTCATTTTTTTCCCCCCGCTATTTTTAGGGCACAAATAGTCAGTTTAGCTATTTTCAAGACGCGAATCGTCAGTTTTGCCATTTATGGGCGCGATTATGTGGTCGCGGCCTAGTTGTACGTGCAGTCGGGCTAGTAGATGGTAGGATAGCTAGTTTAGATATTTTCAGGAAGTGAATGCCTGTCGAGCCATTTTTAGTACAGTGAAGCACACAATTTCTCAAACCCCTCCCAGGGCTCTGAGTGAATCATAAATCAGCGCCTTGGTCAGACTTTTATTTGCTTTTTTTGTTTTGTTTTTTATAGTAATTTTTTTTTCCAATTTTTCATTATTTTTGTTTGCTATTTCTTAAATAAGCTGGCCTGAAGAATTCTTGGAGGGCTTCTGACCCCAAAAACCCTTCGCATGCCATGGGCACGCCACTGTTTCTTACCAGGAGGGTAAGAAGTTACGGTTTTTTTTTTTCTCTCGGGTTAAAAACAAAACAATGCAAAGTTGTTCAAGGAACGGTTGCTTTTAGTGGGAGCATTGGTACAGATTTTCATTTCCTGTTGGAATGATGCAGAGCCGTTCAAACAATAATAACGAACGCCCAGGAATATTACGGGAAAAAAAGTAAAAGTTGTCGATAATTACGTTAATGATAACTATTATGTTTACTTTCAATGCACTCACTTTTTTTTTTTTTTTTTTTACGTTGTTTGCTTCCGCCATGAATAGTTGATGGCTTCATTAACAGCGATACAATTTGCTCCAGAAAATGAGAAAAAACGTTAATATCTGAAGAAAAGTAAAATTATGTCTGGACCTCTTAAGTAATTGGGAGTTTTTCGCCTGGTTCTGGGAAGGGAGATAATACCGTAGAGACGCCCTTATTTAGGGCTTTCATGCGGTTATTTACGCGGTGGCCTGAAATAGTCATTTTGAATTGTAGTGAATCCTTTAGGTCAGTGTGTCATGCACCGTGTCAGCGAAACCCGACCAAACACCCCAATCCACAAACATAGTCAAAAGCCTGGCGAATACCCACGAAATTGGAAGTTTCCTGATGGCTGAATTTGCAAGTTTCGGGTCTTAATTGTGCGGAGAAGTTGTAAATTTAGGGAGCTTTTTTAAGGCCAGCTCATCGGGTGGATCCCGCCAATTACTATAAAGAATTTGAATAACCCACAAAATTTGTCTTTAAAGAGTCAAAACAGGGATAAGGACTTTTGGAGAGTCACGCGATCACGGTTGTTTGAGTGAGCCAAATCTACTATATCTATTGGTTTTCTGAAAGAACTAGACCCACGAAAACGGGTTGTTGAAGAGACAAATCTGACAAAAAAATGATTTCTTAAAGAGCGCAGGACCACAAAATTGGTTTCTTGAACGTCAAAACCCCACAAAACTCGTTGTTGACTACCCAAACCCACAAAATTTGACTTTACACGTGGAACTAGTTTTTTCAACAGCATCCACCCCGCAAAATTGGTGTTTTCAGCGACTACACGAAATTGGTGTTTGAGCTAGCCAATTGACTCGCGTGAAGAATGCGGTGGAAATTGGTTTCCTTCGCAGCCTTTGTGAAAATGGTTTTCCGTGAGCTAAAAACCAGCGGAATTGATTTTATGAGTAAGCCGCAAGCTCGCAAATCTTATTTTTTTGTAAAGCGCAACCCGCAAAATTGGAGTTTTCAACGGATAAAACAACGAGCAAGACCCAAACCTATGATCGTAGTTCTATTCATCCCCCCCCCCCCTCAGGAACACCATCGGAAACACACAGATTATCAGAATTCGCTCAATATAAATCAATTTCACGGGGCTTTGCTGATATAAAAACCCCAAAGTCACGAGGTGGCCTTAATTCTAAACCCAATTTCGCGGATTTTTTTTATTTATTTATTTATTTTTTTAACCAAAAAACCGTTTTCGCGGTTCTTGCTCGCTATGCATTTATTTTCGCGGGTTCCACTCACTATACAAAACCATTTTCACGGCTCGAGATCACAAAAATCAGTTCGCTCAGGACGCTCATTCAAAAACCAATTTCGCTGATTTTGCACCCTTCAAACCCCCCAAGTTTGCGGGTTTTTGTTGATTATAGAAACAAATTTTGTGAGGTTTTCTCGCGAATATTTCTCCTTATCTTGTTTCCGTTTCGACACTGAAAGTTGTTATGTTTTTTCTCAAGTGAAATTCTGAGTAATCGCCGTCGGTTATACTAAAACAGGCATCATCGGCCCTCAACGTTCTGTTTCATTGCGTGACTTTAATAATAATAATAATAAAAGTATCAACAATGTAATAATTGCTTGCATTCAGTGCACTTTACGAAATATGCATAATTTAATCAATTTTATCTCGTACTCGTGTCAACGTAACTTGAGCCTTGAGAAGGACCCAAGCCTAAATGAAAGGTCCCTTTGTGCCTTTACTCTAGTTATTTATTACCTGGAAGCATTTAAAGATTATGTACCAACGTTGCCACTGAATGGATAAGTGGGGAAGGGGCGTGTCACCCAGCCAAGGGCCCATCAGGATTTGGGGTAGGGTGGTCTGAAAACCCTCGCTCTGTTAAATAAAATAGATTGGGTACCTATAATGGTTTAATTATTATACTTCCTTAAGTTCCGAGTGAAGGGAGTAATAAAAACAATGTAAAACACTACAGGAAAGTTCCGTGGATGGGGGGGGGGGCTCCTACATGCTTGCACGGTCGTAGCACAAAGTCCTTTCTTCGCAAACATAATTAACAATTGTGCGTAACAGTAAGTCCAATTCCTATGCAAGACCGAGGGGCTAATTTTCTTTCAAGCAACTCTCACCCCTACTCCATAAGCAAACCGGAAAAAAATGAACAAGACGCCGTTATCATGACAGACAGGGGGGGAAGGGCGTTAAAGTGGAGTACGTTCCACCAAACGCAACAGCTCTCCTGCTCGGGGGCACTTTCCCCCGTAAAATTAATAAACGCAAAATGTAAAATTTGCGTAGAATTAAGATGCACGAGATTCTTAATGAGTGTGCAACCCTGAGTGGTACCTTTTCGCCCCCCCAATATATTTTCTTCACCTGATTTTCGACATTTTCTTAAATCCGGTGACTGCCGGCCGAGAATGAGCATTTCCGACCATTTTTCAAAATGCTTCGATTTGAGCTGTACGCTGGTTATGAGCCCCTCCGACCATGCTGAATTGAGAATGCAGGCGGTCAAGACCAAATAGCCACTCAGGGAGCGTCCAAACCCCCCCCCCCACCATCAAAGTGACCAAAACTGACCGTTTCGCGTTGCCCTTGGTTTCAGCATTATTTCTCCGCTCCACCGTCGGCTAGCAACTACCGGGCTGATGATAACGTAGCCGTCGCCCACAGGAAAATTCGTGTGGCCCCGGAAAACGACGGGAATTACTTCAACGGCTCGTCCGATGGAAAATCTGTTTCGATTTTATGATTCGCCGCTATGAGAAACCCTGATATACGAGGTTTCGTCAATTTTTTTATTTTTCGGCCATTTTCGCCAAAATGCCCCCCAGGTTAAGGTGGGCGAAATTTTAGGCCAATTTTCTCAAAATGATCCGATCTGCACCAAACGCGATTCATGAGTCCCTAGAGCAATGCTGAAATGACAAATGCCAGCGCTTTGGGCGCGAACGTCCCTAAAGGGGTGACAGCCCCCTCAAAGTGGCTAAAAATGAGCGTTTTCGACCATTTTTCAAAATGTTCCGATTTGAGCTGTATGATGGTTATGAGTCCCCCCAGAGAACGAGCTGAATTGAGAACTGCAGGCGGTTAAGGCCAAATAGGGCGAGGTGGGCCGTCGCCCACCCAATATTCCCACTGGGTGGGCAAAGGTATACCTTTTCGCCCCCCCCCCCCAGTATTTTCATCTGATTTACAACAATTTCTTCCATCAAACGGTGACCGCCGCCTACAAGCCTTGGAAAAATTTGCAAGTATTTACTGAAATTATTGGGGCCCCGGGGCCGGGTATAAAATTGGGCCCCCTCCATAAGCTTTGGGGGGGGGGGCTTTTTCTTTCCCACACGGGGTTCACATGGCTTCAAATTAGTTTTCAAATGTACTTTGGGTAAAAAGTACAGTGGTGTTCGGGTAAAGAGGTACAGGATCACTAAATTGACAGCCATTTTTTTCTCATTTTTGAGAATTATCGATATTCGATCACTTGTTTGGCCACATCTTTTTTCACTTTTAACCGTCAGCCATGACCGCGGGCATGGGTGGGTAGTTGCCCTCCACTAGACTCCAAATCGAAGACGTAGTGGGGCAGCTGCCCACACCTTGATAATACCATCAAAAAGTATACAAATCATTAAAAAAAAGTTGCGGGTCTAGCTCATTAAGAAACTAATTTCTCTGATTTCGCTTTCTAAAATCAAATTCTGTTGATTTTTCTCGCCAACAAGACATTTTCGAGGGTCTGCCTCACTAGACTAGAAAATCCTTTCCCCGGATTCTCCCCACGAAAACAAAACCAACAATTTTGCCAATTTTTGTAGCTCGATTATTATTTTATTTTTAGGATTTTGGCTTATTGCTTCTTCCATACTACTTCTTCGTTTCCAATATGTCAAAACCCTAAAAACAAAATATTAATCAAGTTGTAGAGCTTAACAACTAATAATATTAATAATCTTTGTATAGCTGATCAACCAATTTCACGGCGTGCCGTGATTAAAAGATACCAGTTTTGCGCACTAAAAACCCATTTTTGCAGGTCTGACTCATAAAAAAAAAAAAAAAAACAAACAAAAAAACAACACATTCTCTCTGATTTCACTTCTCGGATTATTGTCGCTAAAAACCCATTTTCATTGTTCCGGCTCACTGAAAACCCAATTTCGCGGTTGTTTTGCTGCTGAAAAAACCAATTTCGCGGCTGTTTGTTTCTGAAAACTAATTTTTCGGGGTCAATAAGAACAAAAAAAAAGGGGGTTCACCTTACATCGAAAGTGGTGTTCGATTTTTTTTTTTTTTTTTTTGTCTTGTATGGATATATTGGCGTCCCTCGGATTTTTGTGCAAATGGAAAACGCTACAATTCGCGCCTCCTCGTATGGTCGGCTAATCCCCCGCCAAGTGCAGCCCTCTTAATACAGACCAAAATTGAAAATAACGCTAGTTTGGGACTGATTCACGGATAAAATAGTGAAAAATCGATAATTCGCCAATGGTTTTGAGAAAAAGCGCTAATTCGCGTCTAAAATTACGAAAACATAAATTCTCGTCTTTTTCAGAACGCAAGTTCGTCACTCAATCCGAAAAAAAAACGCTAATTAGCTGCTGAAATCAGAAAAAAAACACGAATTCACTGCAACATTCAGATAAATCGCTAATTCACGGTGAATGAAAAACAGCAAAAAATGACAAAAAATCGCTAATTCGCGGCTAAAATGGTGAAAAGTTGCTAATCCATCGATAAAATTGACTAATAACGCGGATTAAATGGAGAAAACGTCAATTCGCGCCATCTGAATCGTGCCAGAAAGTGAAAAAAATCGCTAACCCGTGGCAAAATTTTTTAAAAAAAGCGTTAGGTAATTTGCGGAGAAAATTGAGGAAACGTAGAAAAATCCATTATTAGCGACTAAAATTAGGAAAAACGCAAATTTGCGGCTGAAGTAAAAAAAAAAATGGCTATTTATGGGGTTAAATTGAAAACATTTGCTATTTCACAGAAATATACCGAATAAATGGCAAGTAGCGGTTTCCGGAGACAACTTCGTGGCTAAAATTTGAAAATATAGCGCTAATTCACGGGTAAAATTGTTCATTAGCGGCTCAAATCAGGAAAAACGCAAATTCATTACGAGAAAAATAGCTAATTCACGGCTGAAATAGAGAAAAATCGCTAATTCGCGGGTAAAATGGAGACAAATGGCGAATACACCGATAAAATTGGGAAGAAGTGACGAAATGTGGAAAAATACGCTAATACGCGGCTCCTGAAGGCAACTTCACTAGGGTGATCAGACATCCTACTTTTCCGGGACATATACTACTTTTTAAAGCGTCCGGACTCCTTTTTCACGTGTCCGGGGATTGGTCAAAAGTGTCCCCTTTTTTGGCTCACCCTTACAAACGCCGGATGCGGGTCTAACGTCCATATCTAAACAAAGCTATGTGGGACTTAGCCGAAACTTCCCCTGTCCACGTATCACCATCACGGTTCTTATCCATCAAGTTCTCAAGAAGTTCTTCCATAACCAAATGTTTCCATTTTGGCACCAATTTCACGGATTTTTGTAATTTCCTACCTCAATTTCGCGAATTTTTCAGCTTTTGAAAACTTAATTTCGTGGGGTTCGATATTTAAAAAACCCCAATTTTCCTGAGTTTGGCTCTTTCATAAACCATTTTTACGAACTTTCGCTCATTCAGAGCCCAATTTTGTAGGCTTGGCTCGTTAAAAACCCAAAGTTCGTGGCTTATTCAGCTATTTATAAGGTCAGTTTCACAGGTTCCGTTAATTTAGAACTTATTTAGGAGGAAAACGAACTTCGGAAAAACAAATTTTGTTATTTTGACGTATTCGTCCCGCAATTTTTCGTCTTCCAAGTATTTTAAACTCGGAAACTTAAAAATCCAATTTAATGGATTGTTATTTCCTACCCCAATTTCGCGGATTTTCAGCCCAAACTGAGAAGAGTTCTACTTCCTGCTATTAAAAAAAAAAAAACGCTAACTTACAGCTAAACGGAGGAAAACGCAAACTCGTGGAAAATTGAGGAAAATCGCAAATTCATGACTACGGGGGGGGGGGGAGAAGGCCCGCGCGATTTTCACGCTATTAAAAGCCAAACGTGGGGTATGTTTTTTACTAAAATCAGTTTCACGTGTGATTTAGCTCATTTGGAAAATTCATTCAACTCTTTTAAAAACCAAATTCCCAAAATTTGGCTTTAATATGCAAACCCTAAATTTCGTCATTATGGTCCTTGAAAGTTTCAAGTTTTGCGGGTTTTCGGTTTGCAAAACGCAATTTCGCGGATTTTGCTCTTTCAAACCGAGTGAACAACAATTTCAACATTAAAGATACTAAAATTTTTTTTTAGGCGCCCTAATGTTGTGTCCTACATTCCGTCATAAGCGTCCTACTTTTTCGGGCGTCCTCGGAAACTACTTTTACACCTCTAATCGTCACGGAGGCGTTGGTGAAAGATTCGCCCCGGGGGCGCCAAATGTCTATAAGGGCCGGCATTGCAATGAGCTGCTGTGGTTAACTTATGTTGTTGAAGTTATTGAACAGGCCGCATAGTACTACGCTAATATCAAAGTGTTGTGCTTTATGCTGGTGGTGGGGGGGGGGAGCGAGGATGGGTGGCCCGCATGAGTTCTTACTACCAGGTTTATGGCCCACGTACCTAAAAAAGGTTGGCCGGCCATCGAGGCGCGGCGCTAGGACTCTTACACTTACTTACGACCGTTTTGCCACCATTTTTCCTCGATCGTGAGCTAAAAATCTTTAAATGCATCAATAGTTTACCCTTTTTCATGTTTGAATATCATAACTTCACATCTACTGTAGGAAAGACAATTGATTCATGAGGAATGAAACCGATTGTAACGGCCTTGTATAATTATTACAAACTTGACTTTTTTTTATATTTAAAAAAAATCACGTACAGTGATTGGGTTAAAAGTCGTATCATATAATAGGCTAGTTTTGGTATAATTAATTTACCTACTACGCGCTATTCCTTCACTATGAAGTTATTTGATTTGAAAAATAATTATCTTTAACGAAGTACCATTGAATTAAATCACAGGCTGGTTCACTAAGTCTACACAATGGGGTGGAGGAGGAGGGGGGAGAAAGGAAGGATTTAAAATTGAGTTAAATGCATCTTTTGAATGCGAAGACACTAAGCAGAAAAAATGACATCTTTGCCGTATGCACAACCGTTGTTGTTTTGTTTTTCTTGATTTTTTTTTTTTTTTAGTTAAAAATAAGTAGCTAGGTTTGTTCCAACCTACCTATTTAACTCGTTCGGAACCGTTCCAGAACGATTTTACCATAGCAACAAACAAATCTAATGCGTTTTATTGGCAGAAGATAGGTAGGTTGGAAAAGACAAATAGTGAATTTCATTCCCTAAAGCCTTGTTCACACTGGTCGAGCAATTTAAGTCGAGTTTAGTAACTCCGCGACTTGCCACTAAACTAAAAATTCTTCTCACTTGTAGGGACTTGACTAAATAGTTGGTGTTCGCACTTGCTTAGCAGCTAATCTGTTCACGAGACTCGACTAAACTACTCGCCCAGTGTGTACAAGGCTTAAATGACGCTATTGATGAAGGCTGAAGGGTAGGGATTCTTTTTGTCTTGGTTTAAACACGGATTGGGTGTAAGGAGGGGGCTGTATTTCATTCCACTTCACAGCGAACACGCCTAAACTGTAGGAATACCCTCCGTTTTAAACAATATAAATATAGTATTATACAATAACACGGGGCTTAGGGTCGTGGTTAACACAAAAATAATTACATGAAATCTTCGAGTTTCCTTACAAAGAAAATTAACGTTGAATTGCACTAAATATTAAAAGGTTAATTCGCGAAACCTTTCACAAGACATCGTTAATGAAGACTTGTATCGAACAATCGTAATATAAATCACTCGGGTGCGTTCGTCAGATGAAATGTTCAAAAATATAACTATTTATGAAATAAAAAATAATACTGAACAATGGATTATTGTTCTACCCAACGCAACATTCCCCTATTTCTGAGCACCTATTCAACGAATACACACTTTTCGTGGAAAAGCGAATTTCTCACAGCGACATAACACCCAAAACTTTTTAAATACTAAGACAGCCTAATAATATAAGTTCACGACCTCTTTTTTTTTACCCACCAGCTCACTTTTTGTGTGTGTGTGGATTTATATAAGTTTTAATATAAAACAAAGTTCCTTTCGTCCGGTCCTTTTACCCCCCGCATGATAGCAAACATTTCTCCGTGAGAAAACCACTGGAGAGGTGTTTGTACAATAAACTTTCCATGAGAGAGCAGAATAGACGGGAAAGAGTCCTCCCGAATTTTCCAATTTCAGACAAAAATATTTTTACCTTACTCCACATGCCGTCACGGCGAATTTTTTCTAGCCAGGAAGTAAAGCTTCAGCGTAAAAATCTGGTTCTTCTTCATTATTGCCAGTGCTGTCCGGTTCGTCGCTATCGAGCTAGTGGGGATTAGAAAGTTTTAGTGACTGAAAAAATGTGGTGAAGGGGGAGGGGGATACTTACGGCTCTTAGTTCGGGAGGTGAAAAAATGTATCTTAACTGAGCTCTAAGAGGCACCATAAGAATAAGAAAGAATGGGAAGGCGAGAGAAATGTTGGAAGATTTGACGACCCAGAGCATTGCCAGGCATAAAAACTGGATTACCGTGAACAGATGCATTTTGAGAGTTTGAACCTACAAAGAGAGAGCATTTTTGTTAGTCTGGGTGGATGGGGGGGGGGCACACGAATCGACCGGTTTACTTACTCTTCGAACGTAGGGGACTTGAGGGTGATGTTTGACCGGCATGAAAAACAAACGACAACGCTCGAAAAACTGAATGCCGTTAATGGATGAAATGCCCATGTAGAGGAAAATTCCAAAAAGGACCGCCATTGGAACTAGCCTTAGAAGCGGAGACATGAGAACCGACAGTCCCACTAGTGTGGCGACGAGAAGAGCGCTGACTCGTTGCTCTAGAAGGAAGAAGAGACATGAAAAAAAAAGTCGAACGAGAGAGGCGAGGGGATGGGTGGTGGAGGGTAAATTCACCTTTTACTTCGATTATGTGCGGTTTGTCTCCGGGTGCGTGTGTTCTCGACATGACTGTAACAGCAGCCACGTGTGTCACAGACCGTACGGTGGCAGCGCACACGAATGGCGCCCCAAGCAGCCCACAACCTACGTTCATTAGACAGATGAGAACGATGTCCAAGTGAAAACCAGACCCTTTTTTGAGTTTTCTCTCTTTTTTCGCTATAATTAACCTTAAAACACGAAAATTACGCGTGAATAGGTGGAAATTAAAATTGTCAAAGGCAAAAAAAAAAAAAAAACTCACTCTGAAATGTGCGTTTCCATAAACAAAAGTATGTATACAAGAGTGGCGGGGATGAAGGCTGCGAAAGCGCACCAGACAGGCAAAGGACGAAGGAGCCCAGCCGGAGGGATGATCCATCCTCGAACTTCCGGAGCTGACGGGCTCAATCCTTCGGGCACTTTGAGTTTCTCCGTGTACACTCCCGGGGTGACATAGTCCAGAGCGACCATTACAACAATGGCAATGGGTACGCCAAAATCACCCAGAGCTCGTCTCGCCTAAAAAAAAAAAACGCCCACCCCCCGCAGTAACAAATTAGAAGAGTTTGGAAAAAAAAAAAAAAAATGTGCAAACTATCAAGCACCTACGCTTCTTCCCAAAAATTTACTATTCCGAAAATGTCTCAGATAGTACGCAATGAAAAAAGTGCCCAGAGCGAGAATCGTACAAAACAGCGCCGTATTCGGCTCATTGCCATGGTGCGACGGCCCTGCGCTGGCCATTCCGGCAAAACCTGCTCCTCCAACTCTTGTGGAACCGTTACTACTCAAGGGCCACTTTTCCATTGTTGTGGCGTTCAAACCCACTTTTTCCATGAGAGGGCTAGAAATTGAAAAAAAAAAAAAAAATCGTTAAGATGGGTTAATAGAAGGCTTTAACACACCGGAAAACACTCATGCTCGCAACCGCAGATTGTCTTAATTTTTTGGAGTCCCGATTCCACAAATTTGTACAACATTTATTAGCCTAACACCAAAGACTAGTTTCTGGGGCCGCGGCCCCAGCCGGCCGTCTTGAAAACAATGAGGAGTCACACACGTGTCACAAACATTGAAAGAACTCACATGGAACGAGATGCAAAACTAAAGAGGGTGTACAAACGCTATGACATCATTAAATTAGATTTTTAAATTCATTTATTCAATTTCGGAGGGTCAACCTACGCAATGCAATGGGCAAACCCCTCAAGTTGGGAGTTATTTTCAACAACAACCTTGACTCAGATGTTGTTGATGGAGGAAGGATGTATAGATTTGGCGTGAAAACGTCAATTTTTAACTTATTATTTCTCAATAATAAGTCTTTGTAATCGTATCGCAAAAAAAAATTGTTGACCCCCCCTCAAAATTTGTAGTTTTACGTTTCAAAGTGCGTAGAATCCAAATCTGCAATAAAAAAAAAATGTCCGTCCGCCGTCCGGGCCATATCTTGCCCTAGGATTGCTCGAAAAAACTCGTTCTTTCGCACATAGACTCCATTTGGGGTCTAGTTGGTCCTAACATCTGATCAGTTTGATCAAATAACTCCCTGGGGTTTTATGGGCCAAAAGCGGGTCCAAAATGGGGATTTTCAAAGGATTTGGGATCATAGGGGTGTGGGGTGTCGATTTTCATGTAATTTCAAGCCGGATTTGACTACATCGATGAATATTAAACCCACAGTCGAAATAATAAATAAGGCATTGTTCGATAATTCGCAGCGTTTTCATTATACTTTTTCCAATTGCTTTCCCAGCTTTTCGAGCCCCTCTGACTCGGTTGATAGAAGCCTTCTATTCTAGATTTTCCGTCAAAAAACTAACCATCTTGCCCAGGGCCGGATCTTGATTTTTGCCGCCCTGGGGCTAATTTAATTTTGCCGCCTCATATGCGGCTTCCCCTCCTACCTATCGTTTAAGACTTGTGAACTGTGGAGACAAGCAAGTAACACGCAATGTGGTATTAGAAGGAAACTATATGCATTTCTTCACAGCCAGTTAAGGTGGAAAAACCTCAAGTTGACTGTTGATGGGAACCCCCCAAAAATGATGACATTTTGGCTTTTTTTGATGAACGTTAATGACGTTGGGGATTTATACCCACCAAAAATGGCAATCATTAAAATTGCCACTGCACTACAAACTCGGGCACCGGCTCCCCAGGGGCCTTATTCTGAACGGTCGGGAAAAAATGCCGCGAGCGGGATCCAAGGTCGCCGAATAAGAAATAACATTATCCCGCCATAGCAACCACTTTTTGCGGCATTTTCACACGGCTTCGGAATACGGCCCCCAGATCTCGACTCAACTCGGCAAAACCGAGTGAGCCGTGTTGATGTTTTGAACTGGGGGCAGGAGCACGGCGCGGCGTCCAGCCTTCGTTTTGTCCTCACGACGGTTCTCTTCAGTCTTCCCTGACTCGGTTTTCGGGGGCAAGCCATCATGCCTGGGTTCGAATCCCGCTCAGTTGCCGTCCCGAGGTGGTGGCGAGGGGGACAGACTTTCGGACCCCCGAAAAGTTCAAAGATGGAAAAATGAGGATTTTACGTCCCATTCTCGTAGATGTAGATTTGGTATCCGGTTTGACGCAAAATTCGATGTTTCTGATCTTAATTTTTACGAAATATCAGGTGTCTTAACTAATTTTTACGCGAAGCAGCAATTTTCTGGGCGTTTCTTTTAGTAGGCGTCCGTGTAATTGGTAAAGCGCAATATCCGTGTAATTGGTAAAGCGCAATATCCGTGTAATTGGTAAAGCTAAATATTTGTAAGTGTGCAAGTTCGGGTCCAAATTTGAGTGAAATTAAAGTTTCCTGGCTGAATAATTAGGAAATTGCAAGATTCAGGTCTTTATTCTTACGTGAAATTGAAATTTTCGACCTTTCTGTTCGCGAAATTTGAGTTTCGGGGCTAGGTATTCGTGAAATTACTTGTTTCTGGTCTGTACATATTTTTGCGAAATTGCAAGTTTCTTGGCTTATTTTTAGTGATTGTGGAACGTGCATTTCTTTCCCGTACTAAGCGGGCTCCTCGGACGGTGCGCGATTTCTTGAACGGCCACACGAAGCCGAGAGCACTGTGCTACAGTTCGCCGCATCCTTCTAGCGAATTGGGCAATAGCAGGATTAATGGAGGACCTACACCTATCGGCGGCCCGGGGGGGGGGGGGGGAATCTCTACGAGGTCCCTATTGCCGTCCCTTGCTTGTCCAACTGACCAAATTCGAAAGTTTGTGTGTTTAGTGCTTATCTTAATTTTAGTCGCGGATTTGCCCGAAGAACTATACATGAGGATTTTTTTCTCAATTTTTGATCCCCATGAATTGACACATTTTCTCAATTTTAGCCACGAATTACTGTTTTTTCGCAATTTTATCCTAGATGACAGTTTTTTAGAACTTTTAGCCGCATAATTGCCGAAGAACAGCAAATTAGCTTGCCTTCTCAATTTTAGCCGGACAGTGCCGTCCTTGGACATTTGACATCCCCGGACGAGTCTTTCTCCAGCCTTCAGTAGCCGCGAATTGGCGCTTTCTCCATTTTAACCGCGAATCAGCGTTATTTCCTCACAATTTCATCGGTGAATTAACGATTTTTCTCAATTTTTGACGTGAATTTGTATTTTTCGATTTTGCGAATGAGCCCTTCTTGCTAATTTTAGCCGTGAAATTACGCTAGAAAACACCGAAAATTGCCATTTTCTCAGTTTATTTCTGTGAATTATGGTGGATTTCACCACCGAGAGTTAAGGTGGGTTTCCT
The DNA here is from genome assembly GCA_038030265.1 of Corythucha ciliata. Classification (NCBI taxonomy): domain Eukaryota; kingdom Metazoa; phylum Arthropoda; class Insecta; order Hemiptera; family Tingidae; genus Corythucha; species Corythucha ciliata. The sequence continues at coordinate 66,373,736 of CM075942.1, read as the reverse complement.
CGACCCCCACCTCGAGTCTTTCCTCGCCTAAACTTCGCACATAAATTTTGGATCCATTTCTGCACCAATATTCGATTTCAGAGTCTAATTTTATTCTTCAAGAAGTTCTACAGTGACGATAGATATTGCTTTATCAAATGTTATCCCTAAAATAACCCCAAAGCACTTTAGAATTTGAATGTGTTTCAAGGTAATTTCAGGGATAGATTTCAGGGATGAAATTTGGAAAAGCAAGATCTAGCGTCACTGTAGAACTTCGTGAAGATTAAAATTAGACTTTGAAATCGAATATTGATGCAGAAATGGAGCCAAAATTTATGTGCGAAGTTAAGGCGACTGGGAAGGGGTCGAGGAAACCCGCCTGAAAACCCCCCTTAAGGTATGAGTTACGTTAACTCAGAATTAACGAAAAAAATGCGTCACAATTTATGTAAACAATGTTAGAGTTTGGTAACTCCATCCTAAAACAAAAAAAAAACAACAACAAAAAAACAGTCTTGCAGGTTACACTTACTGAACCATTTTGGCGAGTGTAGGTACCTACAAAAAAAACAAAAAAAAATCGCGTCTTTTCGTGCCTGGAAGGCATCGTGTAGTAATGCCTTATTCAAAAACAAGTTTCGCACACGAAAACACCAAATCTTCGTGTTTTCGCATTTTTGCGAGCTCACTAAAACCCTGATTTTGTGGGTTTTGGCTTGAGAAATTGCTTCGCGAGGTTTCCTCTCTCAAAAACGTTACACCTGGAACGTCAGTTTCCGGGGTTTTGCTCGCTATTAGAGTACCATGTTCGCGAGCATTTTTTGTCCACTTGAAACTGCACAATTTCGTGGGTTTTGGCTAGCTCAAACAGTGTTTAGCCCACTGTGCCAGCCAGACTTTTGGTGGGAGAGAAAATACCAGCTCCTTTTACCGTTTCAGTTCTAAAATTTAAGGTTTAGCTCCAAACGTATCACTTTTCTGGGGGAGAAGTTTTCAGTTTTTCTACAGAAAATCCGAAGTAGAAGGCTACAAACGACAGTTTTCCTGCGGATATTTATTTTTTGACAGATAGTGGCCGTTTCTGTGCAAATTTAGTCTTTGATGACCGTGATTCTAACCTCCAGATCTTGTTATAAGCCTGCAAAAAGGTAATGGTGCATCTGTTATTTTCGCCAGTGATCCAGTTTTCCTCAAGAGGAGTTGCACCGAGTTTCGATCTCCCACTTTACTCGTGAATGAGCACTATTTTAAGCCTCGAATTGACGTTTTTCCTTAATTTTAGGTGAAACAGTGTTTTTTCTTAATTCTACCTCGAACTAGCCCATTTTCAACATTTTAGCCGTGAAAAAGTCTCAAAAAACCGTGAAACAACGCATTTTTGATTTACTATTTCAATTACTGCCAGCACTGGGCGTCGCCCATAACCGCGAATTGGTTACGTTCTCTATCAATGTCAGCCGCAAAAGAGCAGTTTTTCCTCAATTTGACCTGCGGATTAACGCTATTTTTCAATTCTAGCCACGACCATTCCGTCACAACCTGGCTGCCCACGCCTTGGTCATGGGCTGGCTACGCCCCTGGCTAAACCCACGAAATTTGGGGTTTTAAGGAGTAGAAAGGCATTTCAGGGCATACTCTTGATCTTGCTGCTTGCGTCTTGACTGGATGACTGATATTGGGGAGGAAGTATATTTTAAGGATTCATTCTATTTTTTGGTATTTTCTCATTTGACCTTGGCCATTTGACCTTGTTTTTTAAGCTTTTTGTCCTCGCTTAATGCAAGTGAAGGCAACCATAAGTAGGGGGAAGCTGAAAAGACACGCACATTTGTGTTTTATTGAGCTAGCTGCACGCGGGGTTAGACGATTCAAATAATACTGACTATGAGACGCGAATGCGATAATCAGCGGGAGGTAAGTAATAGGTATAGCAATCATTTAAGCATGCGAAAGGCTGTGGAGCTCTCGGCACAGCATCACTGCGAGCTTTCCATGCAGTTTTGTTGTTAACCATGCAACGTATTCATTCAAAAACCTACTCGCTATAGGGCCATTTTTACAACCAAAACAAAACAAAAACTAAAAAACGTACTTTTGATTAGTCCATGAAATGTGTGCCTGCCTTTTGACAAGATGACTTTTTCTATCGTTTAAATATCCGCTAGCTAATTTTTTAATGTTACTGACATTATTCTTTTCAACCACCCTGGAAGGACAGCGCACACTTAACGTATTTTCATTGTTCCGAGCGTTAGTAGGTTATACGAGAACAAAAACGTAAGAAAAACAAAAAAAAAAAAAACTTACGCGACGGTACTCGAGTTATCAGAGTCAACGAGCAATAATGACGAACTATTGTCGGCTAATAACGAAGCCAACGTGGACGTGGGATACACGTAGGGCCATACGGACTCATTGGCCGCAAGGCAGTACTCAGTCAGAGTCATAATGGGATTTCTTTCGAATACCTGAAAAATTAAATTGTTTTTAAAAAATATTGCTCAAAAACGAGTATTTTTTTTTCTAGATGAGGCATCACCTTGCAAATTTTCATGACGCTCTCAACAATGTACAACAAAGAAATGAGAGACGCGAAAATTTCTTCGGTGAATCTCGTGAATAATTTAACGAGAACCGATCCCTCAAAGAAACTTATCATGAGAGCGATTATGAAAAGCCAGATGGTAATGTAGAGGCGCATGGCCAAGTAATCTATTTCCGACGTTAAGCAAAACTATCAAAACAAACAAGTCAGAAATTTGGTAAAAAAAAAAAAAAAAAAAAATTCTTTGGTTATGAGGTTACCGCGTATAGGCTTTCGTCGAACAGTAGCAATGGACCAGTTGCTCCGACAATGACCAGTGGTTGTCCGGATAGAAGAGCGAAAAAAATTCCAGACAACGAAGTCGCGATAAGTGTCTCCGAAATCCCCACGAGGTTGTTCGTTTTGTCGGCTAAAATTTGATTTTATGTACGGGAAAAGTTTAAACAAAAGTATTATTTACCCATTAAACCGCCAAACGTAATAGCGCCCGACAAGGCTGCAAAATACATGAAAATGGCGGCAGCGATACACTGTCCGTTGAGTCCATCCCTGAAATCCGTCCAGTAAAACGGATAGCGCCGTTTTATGTCTTTTATAAGGCCGCCCCAAGGTTTTTTCGTTCGCCTCAGTGGATCGTCTTTATCCTCTTTTTTCCAGTCGTCGTCTCCGTCATCACCTCCGCCTCCGGCAATTAAAGCTGGGGGGGGGGGGGCGAAAAAAATCGATTGTTCGCCACTGCATTTCCGTTAATGACTGGATAAATACCTTTTTTTTCCGAGGAAACAGTCGCGGAGGAACGACTCTGCCGCCTTCGAATCGCTTCCGTTTTAGCTCGGAGCTCGTTGAAAGGGAGTAAAGCTTTTCTTTCCCAGTCGCCGGGTGGAAGTACGATCGAAGAGTCGAGAAATTCGTTTATGGCCGACAGAAGTTCTTTCCTAGCGGAGGCTCTGTAAGCGATGTCGTGAAATTCCTGGAAATCGAAATTTATTTCGTTAACAATGGAAAGAAAATTTGGTCTTCTGCCGTAGCTTACCGGGTTTGACATTAGCGTCGATATAGACCGACCGATTTCGTGGTAATCTAAATCCGCGGTCGCCGGTCCCAAAAGTATAAACATGAATCTCACTGGTATCGGAACCTTGACAAGCACAACGTATTTTAAGGACATTTTGTTCGCATACCGACCCCAAATAACGCAGGGGGGGGGGGGCGGATTGTGTTACCTCAGTAACGCTGGGAACTAAAATACCCTCGGCGAGACGGACAAAAGCGATCGTCGGCTGTTCCAGAAATTCTACTGCTCCGACGAATACAGTGGTGGCTTCAGCACCGACTGGAATCCTTCTCATGATGCTTTCATTCACAGCCCGTCGAGTTAGATCCTCCGTTGACGACGTATACGTTTCTTCTTTCATATCGACCTAGTGATGAGGAAGAATAAAGAAGAGAGGGAGGGGGTGAATGTAAAGAGTCTCATGTCTGCCATCAATTCAACTTACAGCCGTATGATTGGGGTGCGCGTTTGGAGGAGTGAGAAAGCTGACTTTGGTTGCGTCAACAGCTGATGACGACGGTATGAGCTTGACTTTTTTATTCTCCTCGCTGATGTTCTTTATAAAAGCGTGGACAAATAAATTAATTAACGGTTTAAACAGCATTAAATAACATCTAATCGACATGCTCAGCACACATCAGCATGCATCAAAGATAGCAGCTACGACTTAACATTTAGCTTCAACATGTCCAAGTCAAAATGCTAGAGCCAAAGACAAAATATCAATATAAGAGTAAGCGTAAAGGTCCAATAATTCAAAAACAAAAGTTGTACAGACGACACAAAAATCGGGAGAAAAAACAACAACAAACAAAAACCTTAACACTGTCGGCCAGATAAATAAACATGGTATCGGATGCAAAACCACGCATTGAAATATCATCAGATAGGCTCCCATGTGAAGCAAATTCCTCCTCACACCGCAGAAGGAGAAACCTGTGGTTTCTCCGCTCCGGGTGTCCCAGGGGCCCTATAACTTCAACGAGGAAAGCTGTCAAAATGAAATCAATGCGGGGGGGGGGGATCCGTTTTTGTAGATATTTTAGTTTTATTTTCCTGACCTACTAGAAAAACGTAAAATTGGAATAAAAAAACAAAATCGTGCCAACTTCTAAAAAATAAAACAAAATTACATTGTTGTTCAGGCGGAGATCAGTAAGAGAGCCGGTTTTTTCGAGTTGTTGTACCAACGACTTCTCGTAGGATGTCACGATTTCAAGGCGTCGGGGCCCGTATTTTCGTGTTTATTTTTTTTGTTCCATATACGGAGTTGGGGTTTTTTAAAAGGTTTACGAAGCACCCGAAAGCGAGATGCGAAGAAAAAAAAAGAAGAGGAGGCCGCAGAGGGAACGGAGAACGGCAGGAGAACATATAGGAAATAACACAAATTTTTGGATACATCGAAACAACGACGACATAAATAACTAAATAAAGAAATGAAATAAATGTACGCGGATACTTGTGGGTGCAAGGTCGAAATATAATGAGCAGATTACTTCCGTTAAGATTTTTCTATGCAATCAGTCAGTGGCGAAGATTGTAAAATAGGGGGGGGGGGTTCAAAGAGATGATGGGGAAGAGAGTCTCTCGAGAGAAAGATGAAGCATATTTAAAAGATAGTCACCGAGAACCGACGGTTCAACAATGTTAAGTCCCAGGGTACACAGACAATGCTCCCAAAAAAGGGCAATTTTTAACCAGGAAATCCCATCTTTCGGCCTATCTGGCTAGCCTCCACCAAAAAAAGGACACAGTACTCCGAAAATGAATACTCGGGCAACTTTATTTTATCTCAAAAATGAGCATGCATCCCACGACACTACAGCCTCCCAACGGGCTCCCCATTTCTGACCGAGAAATCCGATTTGACCTTTTCAGGTCTCAAAAGCAATGTCAGAGAGCACCGTGCCAAGTTTTAGGCTCGGTTTAAATTTGCAGTCTCTCAGTGAACCGCAAACCGCGAGAGGAACCGAATAGCTTCCGGTGATAAATTGTCAATGTCCATGACGAAAACAATTGTATAACGATATGTTCCGAAAGCATGGGTGTTCGGGCTAGGACTGTCTTCCCGAGACCCACGGTGTCAAAAGCCTTCCGGTCCATACACCATACACAAGCTTGGTCCCAGAGGCTCGCCGAGGTGTCTCAAAAATGCGGGCGATACCCACCGCTTCCTTGGGTCCTATTGTAGACTGGCTCACCCAAGTCCGTACGAGACATTTTTACCGCCAAGTGGCCGGTGCCTTAAGTTCTAAGTGCCACCTTAGAAGACGCACGAACAATACTTTGTCAGACACAATGAAGGGGATATAATCACTCGGGATATCGGGTATGATTAGTCTCTGAAAACTTCTGTCATATAGCTGAAGAGACAGTTAAGAAGGGCCGAGGGGGCGATGGCCCACCTCACCCTCCTAACTGTACGCCTGGGACCAGAGGCGTAGAGTTAAGGGGGCGAGGTGGGACATCGCCCATCCAATATTCCTAATGGGTGGGCAAAGGTGCCTTTTCGCCCCCCCCCCCAATATCTTCACCTGATTTTCAACAATTTCTTCCATCAAACGGTGACCGCCTGTTACAAGTTTTGGACAAATTTGCAATTGATAGTGCTACCTACATACACTTTAATTATCATGAAAGACAAATCTCATTTATATTGTTGGTAAGATCGCTTAAACCACGAGGGTTAGTAGGTAATGCATGCATAAAGCTATAGCCGTTGTAGCGTGTTGAAAAGGCGCCCCCTGCAGGACCAGCCTAATTGATGCCTCTTCTCACAGTTCGATTACCAGTTCAAATAATACGTGATGTTTGTTCAAAGTTTTGTGTTCAATTATATTATTTTGTTGTTCTTTACTGCAAAATTGCAATAATTACCTAAACTCTGCGCCTCGGTATAGGACAAGAAAATGCAGATCGGAGGGCTTTATTAAACGTTTCCTGGCCGAGTATTCAATTCCTGGGGTAAAATGGAAAGTTCCGTAACTTTCCAAGTAATTATTCGCCGCCCTGTTCAACGGAATTTAAGAAAGAGAACATGAAATTGTGCTCATAGAAACTTCTCCGCAACACTGGCGTAGCTTATGGAGGGCGATCACTTCCAACGGGGTACCACTTTACTGAGGCTTTTATTATTATTATTATTATTATTTTTTTCAGATTAATCGAACTGCTATGCCGCTATGTCCAACCGCATACCAAAACTCCTCCTGCACTCCAAAAAATCCTCGTAAAATCTAGTTTTTTTTCAGGGAAAAAACTGCACGAAATTTTATTTCTGATGACCCCGTTCCCTCCGAATTGGTTTTCCGAGAGTCCCAAACTCGTCAAATGGATTTTTTAGGAGGTCAAATCCAACGATGTTGGTTTTTTATGCGCCAACCCTGTGAAATTTCGATTTTGAGAAAAGCCAGACTCATGGAATTTCTCGGGACCGCGAGATTATGTATTTGTAGCAATTGCTAGACGCGCTCATTGACTCGCAAAATTGATAATGGACAATTTCACAAGATTGGATTACATCTTCCAATCTTGTAAAATTGTTTTTTGGAATGGGTAACGGTGGGATCGCCAAGTGCACCGATAATAGGATAGCTTTGCCGTCCTTGGTTCTCCCAAGAGAACCGCTAATTTCGCCCCTAAAAAACTAACATGTCCCTTACTGAACGAAAACATTTTTGGAATAACGCGGAGTTTCTATAGCTTCCCTAACCACCCTCGTTTCAATGCTACAATGAGGAAGTTTCATGGGTCAGTACTTATTAATAAATCTATTTTTTAAGGTTTATTTATGCTAAAATAGACCACAAATCGTGATCCGTTCATAAAATAACCCAACAGTTAATAAAAACGCGATTTTAGAAGTTTTAGGTCATTTCAAACACGCCAGCTAGCATGTTTGTGTCATATGCGCATTTCGAGAAAAAACATCGGATAGCGGTTTGTTGTGTTTCTTTGCCTTATTTTCTACTAGAGCTCTCCAATAATAAACTAATGGAGGATAAACAGATGAGCTATTTAGAGGCATGAAAAGGGCGGAGAATACAAGGGATATTACGTTGCGGAAAATGTTCGTTTTGGCGGGATTTCAAATATGCCAACTTTTGTTAAGAAATAAAAAATATTTCCGAAGGGTTTTACATTTTTATTAATTTATTTACGTGGAAGGATTGATATGCCTCATCGAAAAAAAATAATTTTGGAAAATGTGAAACTTCCTCATTGATTCAGAGCCCTATTTAAACTTTCTTCGAGTTTTTTTTTTCCACTTTTTGTACCAAAATGACCTAAACTGGAGGAATCCTTGGAATGGAAGAATCTGCCCATTACGATCACTAAAACATTGGCGGGTAGAGAAAGAGAAGACAATTGAGTAATTTAAAGGAAAACCCACCAAGGTATCAGTTGCCAGGTCTTTAGTGTCTGGCGTACTGCCCATTGTATACTGTTCCAAAATATGGCATTGTGATAATAGTGAATTTAGACAAAGTTCATTCATGTTTTACGCTATTTAAAAGGAGTAAATCCTACCTGGAGACTTGAATAACTCGAAGTATTCCGCCTCACGTTGAATCTAAATCTGTCCTGACCCTGGACGTGCTTATGACGGAGCAGTAGAGCGCGCATGACTGTGGGTTTGTCAGCCTCGTTGATAAGTTCGTCTATGGCCATTTGTTCGACGACTCGAAAGACGACTCCGGTCAAATCTTTTTCTTCGAGATCCACCAGAATAACACCTTTGACACACAAAATTGGTTAAGTGTGGACCGCGGTGAAAATGTATGATAAGACTATTCACCAGTTTCTAAACACTTTCGAAGATTGAGCAGCGAATGAAACGACAGGGGTGCCACGTGAGGTCGACCCCATCTTTCGGCACCCTCTTCAACGTCCTCCTCGTATTTGATCCAACGCGCCGTCTCTTTCCACTCGCGGTCGGCACCGACACCCGTGAGTTCGTCCAATTGAACGAAAACTTCGTGAGGGCTGTGATCGAATTTTTTCTGTCCCAGCACCGTCGACGACGAGGGTAGCGACTCTTTTCGCGAGCCGTCCTTGGGTCGAACGCTGAAGCGTCGCTTTCCTCGCGGTATGTCGAATCGTCGACTGACAAGGTCATCTTGATCGATCTCTTGAAGGTTGCTCGTCTCTTCGATTACCGCCTCGCTCATACGACGAGCGGTACTCGCTTCAACACCGGATCTTTTTCTGCGACCTGGATCCTCCAGTAGACTAGTTTTTCGGTAGTGATGATGATGGTGGTGATGCCGCCTGTAGGGAAAATAACTTTTGTACATATACAAAGACGGCTTTCTCAGTTTGGAACTCCAGTTTATAACCAAAGAAATGACAACCAAATCAAAAGCTCTGGGCGGCAAATTGTGAGGGGCGGAAAAATTAAAAGAAGAAGGGGATGAACATGAAGTGGACGATTTTTTGTTTCAATTCATTTGAATTAATTAATTTCATTTCCATCGAGCTGTACACTCCGCGCTTTTCCTCAGTGATTTAGCGATGTTTCTCCACACCCCGTACAACGTCAGCGGGAGTTACGCGATTTCAGCGTTAAGCGTCTTGAGCAATTACAGCGGAAAACGCCTGTAGTGTTCCATCTGTGCGTTTTAAATGAAAATCGCAACGCTCGCTACGAACGCTGAACCCCTTCTAGCCGCTAAAATCGCGCGGCTCCCGTCTGACGTAGGCCACAGGGTCACTACTAACATTTAACCATGAGATAGCGCTATTTCTGAATTTTGGTCGTGGATTTGCCCAAAGACCTCTACACATGAGCGCTTTTTCTCACTTTTGAGGATTTTTAGGTTCATAATTATGTTCATGGGCGTCAAAAGAAAATGTGTCGTCCTGTTGGACAGCGATTTGGCTCCATTTGACGATTGTCAGTCCATCCAACGTCGAGAATAGAACTTTTCAGGTGCTCCGCAAATTATGTGGCAGAATTTACGATTCAGCCCAAGAAAGCGCTATAATGAAAGAACAAATTGAAAATGAAAAATTGACGCGTCTTCTGGATTCGCGGCTAAAATAGAGAAAATACGCTGACTCCCAGTTTTTTTGTTTTTTTTGGTGTCTAACCTACATATTATATTGAGAAGCGTACCAATGTGCTGTTCTTGTGACTAAAACTGGGAAAAAGCGCTCATTCACGGCTACTCGACACAACTTGCAGTCGTTGTGTGCAAATCGCTGATTTGCAATGTCATTCTTGAGCCAAGTCCGTGGCTAAATTTAAAGAAAAAGGGCTGATTCATAGCTAACAGTGAAAAAAAAAAAAAGGAAAAAGAAATATTGAGAAATACGCTAATTCCGATCTAAAATTGAGAAAAATATCAAATTCGCAGCTGAATAGAAAATTCTGCGACCAAAATAGGTCCGAAACTTCTCAATACGTTTCCCTACACGTCAAAGTTTCGCGCTGTCGTGAGCGGATAGCCCAGGCTCCCGGTTCACTAAGCAAAAGTCCCAGATCTTCGAAATTTCTCAGAAATAAATAACTGAAACTGGCAATTTTGCAATAGTAAATACCGGAAACCAACAATGTCACTGATAATTAGACACAAAACTGGTAATTCCATGGATTTTGAGCTCCCTATGCTGCATTTGAAAGGCTTTGGGGCTAGACAGAAGGAGCTGGGATCTCTCCCTGCCCCCCCGTCCCACACACAGCAAGACTTCAGTGTAGTATGCGTGCTGCAACCTGCAACTGGCTAGACACAGAAATCAGGTTTTCAGCGAGCCAAATATTTGAAACGGATCATTTCAAATGGGGGAAACCAGACGGAATTGAAAAAAATTCAGCCAGCCAAATCCCACGAAATTGTGTTTTTAGTGACCCAGGCTCGCGAAAATTGTTCTTCGAAGAGTAAAACCCGCGAAATTGCTCATTTATTGACGGGAAAATGAGCGCTGTTTCTCAATTTTATTCGCGAATTACCGTTTTTCTTAGTATTAGAACCGTGAATGACCAATTTTTCATTTTTAGCTAATACATTATTGCTTTTCCTCACTTTCAACCTCGTAATTGCCTCGGCAAACCGCGAAATGGCGTTTTCTGAATTTTAGCCGCGGATTAGCACTTTTCCCCAAATTTAGCCGCAAATTACAACATATTTTCTCAATGTAATTCCCATTTTTTCCCTACTATTTCAGCTTAAAAAAAAAGTTTTATTAAATTTTATCAGCGGATTACTGTTTCATCTCAATTTCAGCTGCAAATGAGCGACTTTTTCCAACAATTTGGCAATAATCAGCGCTTTTTCTCAGCTTTGTTCCTACGAAGTTGCCACCAGAAACTGTTAATTGGCGTTTTCTTAATTTTCGCTGCGATTTAGTGCTTTTTCCAAATTTTAACTGCATGTAAGCACTTTTCTCAATTTTAAACCCCTCATTCGCAGGATGAGGGAGGCGGAGGACTGCGAATTGGCGTTTTCTCAATTTAAGCCGAGAATAAGCAGTTTGCTCGGCCGCTAATCGTAGCTCGGTTTCTCAATTTTGGCCGTGAATGAGCGATTTTCCCCGTTTTAACCATTCATTCGCGTTTTTCTCAATGTTAGCCACCAAGTTGCCTCCGGAAAATAGCGCGAAATGGCGTTTTCTGAATTATAGCGGATAAATAGTCCTTTTTCTCAATTTTAGCCGCGAATTAGCACCTTTTTAAAAATTGTAGTTGCGAACGAGCGTTTTTTCTAAATTTTAGATGTGAATTATCAACCACAATCTATCCACCAATTAGCTCTTTTCTTCAGTTTTATCCGACTGAACGGGGTTTTCTTAATTTTAGCTGCAAATTCGTGATCTTTACACTTTTAACCATGAATGGTGCAAAATTCGACTCAGGCAAAGTAGTTTTGAAAGCTAGTTCTCTGCTGAAATTGAGATAAATACTGATTTGAACCTTCCGGAAGCTTTGTGACTAAATACAGAAAATACGCTGATCCCCAGTTTCTGTAGGTGCTAAGGCCGCCAAAATTGATACAGCGCAGTATTATAGTGTGCTGTTCTTAGGTAAATTCGCGTGGCTGAAAGTTTGGAAAAAGAGCTGTTATTCGAGGTTGAGAACAAATCACTGATTAGCGGTATAAATAGGCCATTTTACTGGTGAAATTTAGGAAAAAAAAAACTGAAATGTGCTAATCTTAGTCCGCGGCTAAAATTATGAAAAAACCACTAAATTCATGGCAAAAAAGGGGGAAAAAATGGATCCAACATTGTGATATATCGCTAATTCACTGCTAAACCCCGATTCACGTCTTCTAATGGCAATTTCGTGGCTATAATCGCTGTAAAAAGCGCTGATTCATGGCCGAAAGTGAACAAGATCGCGGCTAAGATGGCATAAATTCGAGAAAAAACGCTAATTCACGGCTAGATGGATAACTATTCAAATTCGTTGATGAAATTGAGAAAAATCTCTATTTTGAAGAGACAATAGCTAATTCACAGCCAAAATAGAGAAGTCATTATAGAACAAGAAAAAGCACTGATTTTCGACTAAAATGGTGAAAAATCAAAACAAATTAGTAAAATCCGCTCATTCGCGGCTAAAATTGAGGAAAATCGCCAATTCGCGAATCAAATGAAAAAAAATTTCTAATTCACGAATAAAATATGAAAAAAGCGTCAATCCTCAGATTCGCGGCTTTCGAGAAAAAACGCTTTTGTGACTAAATAAAAATCGGGGCTAAATAATAAAGAAAAATGCTAATTCGCTGTTAAAAAAGGAAAAAAAAACTCGCTAATCGCAGCTAAAATCGAGGTAAATGGCAATTCGTGGCTAAAATAGAAAAAAAAAAAAAAAAAAAAAAAAAAAAAAAATAGCTAATTCGCGGAGTACAAAGGCTGATCGCGGCTAAAGTTGAAAAGTAGTGCTGATTCGTGGATAAAATCGCGACTTAAATTGTGACAATAGGCGTAAATAAAGAAAAATCGTTAATTAGCGGGTAAAATTAAGAGATTTTCGCAGCTAAAACTGTGAAAAAGGGCATTTTTTCCTACTATTTCAGTTTAAAAAAAAGTTTTATTAAATTTTATCAGCGGATTACTGTTTCATCTCAATTTCAGCTGCAAATGAGCGACTTTTTCCAACAATTTGGCAATAATCAGCGCTTTTTCTCAGCTTTGTTCCTACGAAGTTGCCACCAGAAACTGTTAATTGGCGTTTTCTTAATTTTCGCTGCGATTTAGTGCTTTTTCCAAATTTTAACCGCGTGTAAGCACTTTTCTCAATTTTAAACCCCTCATTCGCGGGACGAGGGGGGCGGAGGACAGCGAATTGGCGTTTTCTCAATTTAAGCCAAGAATAATAAGCAGTTTGGTCGGCCGCTAATCATAGATCGGTTTCTCAATTTTGGCCGTGAATGAGCGATTTTCCCCGTTTTAACCATTCATTCGCGTTTTTCTCAATGTTAGCCACCAAGTTGCCTCCGGAAAATAGCGCGAAATGGCGTTTTCTGAATTATAGCGGATAAATAGTCCTTTTTCTCAATTTTAGCCGCGAATTAGCACCTTTTTAAAATTGTAGTTGCGAACGAGCGTTTTTTCTAAATTTTAGATGTGAATTAGCAACCACAATCTATCCACCAATTAGCTCTTTTCTTCAGTTTTATCCGCTGAACGGGGTTTTCTTAATTTTAGCTGCAAATTCGTGATCTTTACACTTTTAACCATGAATGGTGCAAAATTCGACTCAGGCAAAGTAGTTTTGAAAGCTAGTTCTCTGCTGAAATTGAGATAAATACTGATTTGAACCTTCCGGAAGCTTTGTGACTAAATACAGAAAATACGCTGATCCCCAGTTTCTGTAGGTGCTAAGGCCGCCAAAATTGATACGGCGCAGTATTATAGTGTGCTGTTCTTAGGTAAATTCACGTGGCTGAAAGTTTGGAAAAAGAGCTGTTATTCGAGGTTGAGAACAAATCACTGATTAGCGGTATAAATAGGCCATTTTACGGGTGAAATTTAGGAAAAAAAACACTGAAATGTGCTAATCTTAGTCCGCGGCTAAAATTATGAAAAAACCACTAAATTCATGGCAAAAAAGGGGGAAAAAATGGATCCAACATTGTGATATATCGCTAATTCACTGCTAAACCCCGATTCACGTCTTCTAATGGCAATTTCGTGGCTATAATCGCTGTAAAAAGCGCTGATTCATGGCCGAAAGTGAACAAGATCGCGGCTAAGATGGCATAAATTCGAGAAAAAACGCTAATTCACGGCTAGATGGATAACTATTCAAATTCGTTGATGAAATTGAGAAAAATCTCTATTTTGAAGAGACAATAGCTAATTCACAGCCAAAATAGAGAAGTCATTATAGAACAAGAAAAAGCACTGATTTTAGACTAAAATGGTGAAAAATCAAAACAAATTAGTAAAATCCGCTCATTCGCGGCTAAAATTGAGGAAAATCGCCAATTCGCGAATCAAATGAAAAAAAATTTCTAATTCACGAATAAAATATGAAAAAAGCGTCAATCCTCAGATTCGCGGCTTTCGAGAAAAACGCTTTTGTGACTAAATAAAAATCGGGGCTAAATAATAAAGAAAAATGCTAATTCGCTGTTAAAAAAGGAAAAAAAAAACTCGCTAATCGCAGCTAAAATCGAGGTAAATGGCAATTCGTGGCTAAAATAGAAAAAAAAAAAAAAAAAATAGCTAATTCGCGGAGTACAAAGGCTGATCGCGGCTAAAGTTGAAAAGTAGTGCTGATTCGTGGATAAAATCGCGACTTAAATTGTGACAATAGGCGTAAATAAAGAAAAATCGTTAATTAGCGGGTAAAATTAAGAGATTTTCGCAGCTAAAACTGTGAAAAAGGGCTAAATCTCCATGACATACATAATTGAACCTCGGTAAAACGTACCTTTTCTTCTTCCTATCTTGGTCCCTTTTTGTTTCGTCAAGCTCATCGTTTTCAGGAGACGCAGTCAGAGGATCCCCCTGTTTGGTCTCATCTGATTCAGGAGATCCTGTAAAGAGAGAATCATTAGTTGTAAGAGGTGAAGGAGGAAGCTTCATTGCACGGAACGGTGGGTAGGAGAAGGCTAAAATAAAATTAAAATATGAATATGAACATGAATAAAATTGGCAAAGCAACAAATAATAATAATAATGGCACGAATAAAATAAATAATAAAAATAAATAAAAGGAACGACGGGGTTTACCTGCATTTCTTTTACCTATATCGAATTGCACCCGTCTATCAGGAGAGCCGAGAGCAAACAAAGATGGATCGATTCCTGCTGAAGACGTTTTCGGCGTCGTTGGCGCGGTGCTTTCTTCACTCAAAGTCAAATCTTCACCCGCTGAAGCTTCATCGGCTACCGCTTCAGGGCTGAGCACCGGACTTCAAATTATTAACGCCAATGTTGTGAAAAAATAACAATATATACCTGGTAGTGCTTGTGTTGGCTGGTGCATCGGAATCTCCTTGTGAACTTTTCCTTGACATAGCAGGCTAACGAAAAATAATCAAAACTTTCTAAGATCGTACGATTTACAAAAAAAAAAATTAAAAATGGACTCACTTCTGGACCTTCAGCGGGTGATTTGACTGAATGGGATCTTTTTCGCTTTGAATGAATTGCCTTCAGTGGAGCATGCATATGAGGGTAGCTCTTCTTCCTGTGAACTAATAAATAGTAGGTACAGATATGAAAACTTTATGAAACACACTTCCTGCTTCTTTGTATTACAGGTGGCCATAATATAAAACCCCGAAAAATCACCCCTATTTGAGGGAAAACCCCTGTATCCAGTATTCGCATGTTAACTATTCGAAAATCTCTTTAAAAGTGTATTTTCAGTGTCAGGAAGAGTGAAACCTATCTACGTCAAAGCATCGTTCAATACCGCAAGTAACAGTCACGAAATCAAGATATTTAAAAATAAAAAATAAACTAAACTAGGGTTTTACTTTTGTTACAGCCCTTTAGTACGACGAAACTTACAATTGAAAAGTTTTTATAGAAAAAATCCAAACTTTGCGTTATAAACGCGACAAAGATATAAAAATGCTCTGCATGGAATTGCTAAATCAGTCTCGGTCACGACTTCTAGAATAGGCGAAGCTAACAAACCAGGATTTTCGTAAGACGTAGTTGAAGCTCACGAAAATATCCCTTTTAAAAGGAAACTCGATCCAGTTTATTTCTCCGAAAACAGAAAGAATTCCCAAGTCAGTGTCTCTACCAAACATATAGGGAAACAAAGGAATGTTGTTTACAACCTTAATGAATGAAATCGCCTGTTCTTTAAAGAACGTAGTAGAAAACACTCAGAATTTCTTAAGAAATGTGGTTGGAGCCCCTCGTCCCCACCCAAATAAATATTTTAGATTAATTATATAGGCATCCGTAATCCTTGCCTTTCGGAAGGAATTGCAGTCTCACCTTTTTTTTTGGCCCAAAATGGATAATATTGCCGCATAAATTTCCTATTTGTCAACAAAATGGACTATTTCCAGTTACAAACGTTTAATTCAAGCACGTGTTCCGTTTAAAACACCGCTCAGCAAGCTTGTCTCAACAATAGTATCTACGGCCAAAGAACTGACGATTTTGCACAGGCCCGGATCTTGCTTTTCGCCGCCCCATGAGGCACTCCACCCCCCATCACACCACTGCCATTTCCTCCAATACTTGTGGTGCCCAGCAAGTAAAGCCAGATACTGGCCAAGTAACGAGCAAAACATTTTTCAAATTTTCAGTTGGTCGGTTTCTAGGCAATTGCTAGAAATTGAGTGAATATTTTGCTCGTTACTTGGCAAGTACCGTATGTGTGTATCCGGCTTAAAGGCCCGTTCACAAGCTCTATGTTTACGTTCTGTGGAGTCTACGTAACCAAACAAATTTATTCCCTCGAAAAATGAAGCAATTTGATAGGTTGCATAGACACCACACAACACAAACATAGAGCTTGTGTCAAGGTCAATTCAGACTATTCGGACGTGACGTGGGAACACCCATTCACACGTGCGATACGAAATTCCAGAAAAGGATTTTGTTTGTTTACGTTCACATTGCCCGGACGTGACGTGGGATGATGCTTGTCAGAGCAATGTGAACGTAAACAAATAAAAGCCTTTTCTAGTTTATCACATGTGGGACAGCGTGTTCCCAGGTCACGTCCAAATAGGCTGAATCGACCTTTAGGCCCGGTGCACACTTGCGTTTTTTTAAGCTGCGGCGCCGCCGCGGCAGCGGTCGATTTGCGGCACATTTTCCTTTGCAACATCAAACGTGGCATTGAAAAATGCAACAGTGACCTCTTTTAACACATGAAGTGTGTAACAATATTATAAGGACTAATATTTCCTAAGGCATATAGCAAGGCTATACAAAAGCGTAAAGAGCTTCAATCGAGTAGCCATGCATTTTGAAATTCGAGTTCCTTCCAAATATTTATTTAAAAGCGGTGCTGTGACTAGAAAAACCGCATGTGCGCATCGCTTCATAGCAACTAATGTATTTGGCTGTGAACGAGTCGTCAATCATCGCTTTGTCTCAATTTTAGCTGCGGAAAGGCTCATTTATGTATTTTTCAAGTTTAGTCGCTAATTAACTCTTCTTCTCAACTATATCCGCGATTTAGCGTTTTTCTCAATTTTACCCGCGATTTAGTGATTTTTCTCCACTTCAAACGAGGATCAGGGTTTATCACTATCAGCCCCGTCAAATTCTGCCCCAGAAACTCGCAAAAAGGGTCGTAATCAATCAAAAATTAAAATTTTCGTTCGGAAATTATCGGGTTTAGCCTTCTATTCCTGATTTTCTTTCCGAAAACTGACAATTCTATTCAGACTTTTTCTATTAACAGACAATATAATATTTCATCAACGTCTTGTCTGAGAGACGTAAAATCCAAAAATTTTCAACCAAACAACAACGGTTTTTAACTCAAAAGTGATGTTTTTAGATAAAAAAACTGAATATTTCAAATTTCGGAATTTGTTCAAAATCCTTTCCTTGGCTGTTGCTTCGACTTGTAGACCATAAACTTTTTTTTTTTTTTTGAACCATACAGCCATGGTGTTTTTATAGAATGCATTTCGGGCCCATTCCCGGTGCCCCTCATCAGCATTACCGCTTCACCTCTAAGGCCAAACACAAGAGTGAATATTTCACTCTAGAATAACTGAATATTTTACTTGAAAACTGACATTTTTACTCCAAAACCGAAATGTTTTCACGCCTAAACTAAAAACGCCGTTTTCAGGACACGATTAGTCCCTCAAGCCAAAGGCGCGTATTGGTCATATTTAACAGGAGAATATGGTCAGTTTGGTCATTTTTAGCAATAGAGTGGTCGATTTAGCTACTTGCGGACGGTAATCATGATCTTTTCAGGCATTTTCATAAGTTCATCGATCGCCAGTTTAGCCATTTTTAGGGCGCATGAAGTCAATTTTAGTCATTTTCAAAACGCGAATCGTCAATTTCGTATTTTTTTTTTTTGCGAGAGTTCAGTTAGTTTGGCCTTTTTTTTTATAGTGGGAATAATAGTTAGTTTTTAGCTATTTTTAGCTGCGAATGGCTGTCAAGCCATTTTTAGTAGATCGAAGCACACCATTTCTCTAGCCCCTCACTTGAACAAACCCTGAATCCACGCCTGTCTGCGAAAATGGTATTTTATGGTGCAAAAACAGCGAATTTGGTCTTTGAATTAATCGCGAAATTCGTTTTGTGAGCAACAAAAATCCTTGAAATTAATTTTTTTTTATTAGCGAAATGCGAGAAGTGATTTTTTTAGTAAGCACCAACGAAACCCAATGTGGTTATCCTGAAGGATTTATACTCTCGAAATGTACCTAGTGGTGGGCAACTGCCCCACTAAATCTGCGCTTTCGAGTCTAGGAAAGGGCAATTAAATGTATATGTGTAGAAGGAGGGGGTCTTCAAAATGTCGCCGCTGAAGGGACTTAGAGCTGTTCAATAGTGGTCGATATTAATTATTGTCTTCCTTAATTGAAGCGACGGAAATATATTGTGAAACTTAGTTTGTGATGGTGAAAAAGGTGGGGGAGGGGGGTACGACCTTTCATTTAAGAAAATTGATTCGCGACATTCAAGAGTTACTAGATACAGTATATCGACGTAAAATAAGGCGTCGAGTCTCAATGTTACGAAAAAGGGAGAAAAAAGGCGAGTTGGATATCAAGTTTCTGACCAGTGATATAAAGTTTCAAACATATACAATTTAAATTTGCGAAACAACCAAGGAGGGACGGGGAAAAACAATTGTTTGGCGGACAATCGTTTTTCCATCATTCAACACGAATAAATTACCTTATAGTGTCTTAACATACTGGGCAATTTACCGGCGTCTTCCAACTCTGGTAAAGTCTATATGGTGATGACATATTAGGACGGTTTCTCGCCGGTAGTTTTCGCTGGGAAATCGCCCAGTATGTCATGCGGCACTTGGATACGTATGCACTTTTCTTGAGGGAAGACTTTCAAATACCTAATCTCATCACAGTATTGTACTATTATTGGACATGAATTGTCCTGATGCGGGAATCCAGCAAACACAAATCGATCAAAGAATAACTAAGGGGATATTATTTCAGGTAGGAATTGTAAAGGAACATGAGAAGTGGAAATCGGGAACTTCATTACTACATATTTGTTTCTGCAGTTATGAAAATTAAAGCTTGTCTTCTTTATTTTACCGTATAAAACGCCTTGTTTAGTTGCCTCCAAGGGGAATTCGTGTCCGGACCTATTCAGCCACCACATTTCGCTTCATCCCTTTCGAAATGAGCTAAATGATGATGGCTTGAATAGGCGGACACTCTGCAAATCCCAAAACTAGAGCATTATAGCTGCCCAGCAGTCCGAAATTTAAATCGTGACATGGGAAGGGATTCAATGAGTGGGAGGGATGGGTCTTAGAATCCTCAAAACTTGGAAATTCTGAGGCCTCAAATCAAAAGAAGTCCTGAAAATAGTCGACTGAGCAATGCTGTAGTTCGGAGAAAACCGGTTCGCCCCGCGGAAAACGCACACTTTCTTCCGAAAGTTACCAAGGGGGGGGGGGTAGTTGTTGGGTACATAGGTTCCCAATATTAATTAAATTCAAATAGGTGGGTATACTATACACGTCCGTGACGATATGTCCGTGTGGACAGGGGTGGACTAAGGGGGAGCCCTATAGTACGCACGGGCCTCGGCGTCTTTCCGGGGCAGCAAATTTATCTATTATTTTTTGTACCATTTTATATAATTTTGAAATAACTGGAGGCAGGGCCTTAAACAGGTTCAATTCCATAGGCCATTGTTTCGATAGAACAAATAAAATAATATTAAAATTAATCTGACAGGAGATCGCCCAGAAAAAGCAAGAAAGAAGACTTTCTGAAATTATTTTCGCGTCATTCTAGTGTGTTTATTATGTTTGGCTCATCAAAAATAGCAGGAAAATAGCAGGCGTCGCGCAGTACTTGCCTTCGCCTTTCAAGCACAGGCAAACTGAGAAACATTAACATTATCGAATTCGCTGTTTATGGTGGCCCTACTACGGCTAAGATTAAGAAAACCCGCTGACAGAGGCGCAGAGTTAGGGGGGCGAGGTGGGCCATCGCCAATCCAATGTTACTATTGAGTGGGCAAAGGTGCCTTTTCTCCCCCCCCCCCCCCGATATTTTCACCTGATTTATCATCAATATCATCCAACAAAGGGTGATCCCCTATGGGTGATGAGTAATGGTATTTTCTTAATTTAAACCGCGAATTAGCGCTTTTTCTGCATCTTATCCGCGATGAAGCGATTTTTCTCAATTTAAGCAAGCCTTTAAGGTAAGCATTTTTCAATATTTTAGCCGCGAAATAGCACTTTTTCTCAATTTCTTCCATGAATTAGCGAATTATAGCCCGTCAAGTTAGACGTGAACCTCGCCCTCCTATGATCAGCTCCTCTAGCTATTATTTCTGTCCCCCTCCATGGAACTTCGGCTTGATAACAACACTTATGTTTGGTGAACAGTGGGACAACCAATGCGGCAATGAAAGTAGAGGGAAGATAAGTTGCAAGTAATCGAATGAGCCAGCGCTGGCCGCGGGTTCATGTTCTTCTGGACGGGCTATAATAGTAGCGACTTCTCTTAAATGTTTCTCCATTTTACTGTCGCAAAATTGGCACTAGAAGCTGATGAATTGGCAAGTTTTCCATTTGAGCCGCCAACCAGTGTTTTTCTCCATTTAAGCGGTGAATTTGTGCATATTCCCGATTTAGTGATTTTTGTCTTTTTTAAGTCGCAATTTTGCGCTTTTCCTCTATTTTAGACGCAAAATTGGCTTAAGAAGCCGCGAATTGGCTTAATAAAATAGCGGCGAATGAGCGCTTTTCCCATACTTCACCCGTAAATTAGCTGTTTTTCTCAATTTCATTGATGGATTACTAATTTTTCTCCATTTTAGCTTTTCATAAGCGATTTTTCTCAATTTCATAGGTGCATTAGTGTATTTTCTCAGTTTTAGACGCGAATCACAGTGTTTTTATCCCGTGAATTAGAGACTTTTCCTAATTGTAGCCTTGAATTAAGATTTTTTTTAGTTTCATCTATGAAATAACGCTTTTCGTGAAAAGCCGTGAAGTGCCGTTTTTGTCACGTGAATTAGCGCTTTTTCTTTATATTATCCACGAATTAGCGTTTATTCTCAATTTTAGCTGCACTGTCACGTTTTTTACCCCTCAAATTATCGACTTTTTAAGTTTTACAATTCTAGCCGAGAATAGCGACTTTCCTATTCTCTATTTTAGTCGCAAACTTGATTTCAGAAGCTGTGAATTGGCTTTTGAATTTCTTCAATTTCAGGAGTGAATCCGTGTTTTTCTAAATTTGAGCTATGAATTAGCACATTTTCACGATTTTATCCGCGAGTTAGTAATTTTTTAAATTTTAGCCGTGATTTAGCGCTTTTCCTTAGTATTGTCAGTGAAATAAACCTTTTTCCTTTATTTTACATGAATTGGCGTTTTATCCCGCGAAATAGCGATGTATCTCAATTTTTTGTCGTGATTTAGCGTTTTTCATAATTTTAGCTGCGGGCTAATTTCACCTTATAGTTTTTATTCCACAAATTAGCCATTTTTCTTCATTTTAGCCCCGAATTAGCCTTTTCCTCTATGTTAGCCGCGATTTTTTTCTTACTTTTACCCACGAATTTGCGTTTTTTCTCAATTCCACCCGTCAAATGGCTTCTATTCATCAGGAATCAGTTATTTTTTCTCAATTTTGGACTGAAAGTTACATCGAGAAACCGATAATTATCGCTTTTGTTTACTTTTAATCACTTTACTTTTTTCCAAGCATTTTGCCACGTATTGGCCCCAAGAACAACACATGATTTGCGCCTTCTCAGAGTAGCGATTTCGTGGGCAGAATCAGCTACCCAATTTGCTGGCGACATTCAATGCTCGGAGTCACATGCACGGAAAATCGTCGAATCTTCTGACGATTTTTCCGTCTAATCTTCGAACGTTCGATTCCGCTGTTCAAATATGATATGTTTGTTCTTACGTTTTGTGCTCAGTTATATTATTTTGATGTTCTTTATTAGTTAGGTACTGCGAAATGTCAATATACTTACCCCCCCCCCTATCTATGCCCAGCTAAGTTTGCCCATCGCCCCCCCCCCCCATCCCCAGAGAAAACCTAAACTCTACGGCTCTGCCCGCTAACCAATATATTCATGGTAATTCATTACAAAAAGTAAAAAAATAACTCGTTTGCGGCTAAAATGGAGAAAAACGCTAATTGACATAGCACAACGTAGCGCTCCTAAAGATGGGGAAAAGCGCTGATTCGCGGCTAAAACTGATATGAAACATAAACTGTTTGCCTTTTTAAATAGTGATCGGAATCAGCTGCGCGCGTCGTGAACTACCGTCTGGCCATATAATCAGACTACATCATCCCCTTACATGCCAAGATAAATTATATTTCATTGTCATAAATTATCATGTATAACAACCAATTGTTGAGCTGATATTTAAACAAAAAAAAAAACAGCTAAAACTGAATAACTAAAGAAAAACGCTAGTTGACGGGAAAAATCGAGAAAACGCCAATTCGCGTTATTTCGTTATTATCGTGATGTCTTTACTATGACTATAAGAGAGAAAATCGCTGATTATTGGATAGAAAAAAAAACAAACGCTAAACCCGGGTAAAAGTGCTAATTCTCGGGTAAAATGTGGAAAAAGCTCTCATTTGCTGCTAAAATTGAGGGAAAACCTCTGATATTCATGACTATAGTATTTAAGAGAATGCCTTAATTCACTGCTGCCACTAAGGAAAAGCTCTAATTCGCTGCTAAAATTCAGAAAACCCGCTTCGGCTAAAACGCTAATATTCACAACACCTAGAGAACAATTATTATTTTTGACTATAAAAGAGAAAATCGCTAATTCTTCGTTAGAAAATGAAAAAACACGCTAATTCACTGCTAAAACCGGGGAAAATCGCTAATTCATATACCTAAATCAAGTGTTTGGTGTTTGGCCTTAGAGGTGAAGCGATAATGCTGATGAGGGGCACCGAGAATGGGCCCGAAATGCATTCATTAAAAAACACCCCCACTCGATGATAGTTTTGGAGGTGGTTTTGATTATTTTTTGACCTCGACCCCAAGAGAGGGGCCATGGCTCCCCCCCTTGGATCCTCCACTGGGGCAAACCTGTTTGCACATCAAGTAAGTTTAAAGAAAAGTTTGAACGTGTCGAAGGGGCTATAAGGGATTTTCTCCAGAAATAAAGATAAGTAAAAAAAAAAAAAAAAATGCAGTTATGAATAATGATAATTAATAAGGGAATGTAACCCCCCCCCCCCCGGAGGCACGAGCACGAGTTCTCGTGCCCGCACCAGCGGCAAATCTTATGATCCGCCTTTGCGTGTGGATGATTTCAAGGTAAGAAAGAAAGAAAAAGGAAAACAAGAAAAAGAAGACGACTAAGAAGAAGAGAAATATGGGAAAAAGTTCTAGCCCGGTGAGGATTAACTTTGGCAAGGGTGTTCTCCCAGGTACTGAGCGCTGAAAACACGATTTTTTCTTTGCGCGCTAAAAGCACGTGCGCTAACGGTACGTAAGGGGTAATCGTACGTACTGTTCGGGGTACACTCTTAACCTTCGAGAACCCACCCTCCTCATAACTAGACTGTACAGTTATTCTTGCCGCCGAAAAATATACTATTCGGCTCGAAATATTCAAAATAGACCAAAAAAATCCCCGATGTAAACACAATTTTCACCGGTTTCTGTGAACCATCTATTCCCCTCTCCCCCTGTATAAGCACCGATTTGGGCCCAATTTAACAATTTTAAAAAATCAACATCGTTAAACTGCAAGTCACTTACAGATGAAATCGCGTTCGGTGACTGGTCTTTCTCTATTGGGCGGCTCACCCTCAGAAATGTGAGCCAGCCATTCATCGCCCCTTTTGTCTCTCTGAAACATCTTCTCCATCTCCTCGTCCAGTTCGGCGTGAGCCTCTCCTTCCCGCCCATCGCGCTCCACCTGAAAACAAAAAAAATACGAACTTGTAACGAAAAATTCGAACGTTAGTTAACATTACGTGACAACAAAAAACAACTTTGAATCGGAGAAGCGCAAGGAATGGTTCTCTGAATTTTTAGCGTGTTCTACTCGTAAACTGTTTTCGGTTGTTTTTTGAAAAGAAGTGAATCACTTCACTTTTGTAGTTTGTACTAAAGTGAATCAGAACGGTTTCGTTTTGAATGTTAATAGAGTCAAATATCAAATAGGCCGTGGATAATCAGCAAATGAGCATGTCATCCTTCACCCAGTACCTACCCATGGACTCATCATTATCAACATATTTTGTTTACAGCCTTAACCCCACCATTGCTTTTCTTCTTCTTAAAGATTCCAAGAAACGCAACCTCACTTTTAATGAATCAGAGATCTTTGATCACATACAGGAAAAAAAAGAGCACACGACAGCACAAATCGGTTCCAAGTTAAATGAATATTTTTGGTGATTCCCTTTCAACTCAATTCGTAAATAACTACACTCTATCATCGTTGACATTTTTTCCCCCATAAAAACAGTTCGGAGGTATGAAGATGACTCAAATTCCGTTCTTTCACTAAACTCGTTTGTTGTTATTTACCGGTGCCTATATTAAGCAAAATGATGGGGCGGCGAAATAAATAAATCAATGCTCATTTCTAGTGTGCGTGACTTGAGTGAAAAAAATATTATATTGATGAATCCGACCGAAGGAAATCTTACTAGCATCACCGACCACTTCATTACGGGAGTGAAAAAGTTGAGGAGTCGATGTTAACGTTTGAAAATTAAAAATTATTTATTTAAAGCATATACCTTTACAAAGGGGTAGACAACCAGAGAGCGTCTTATCATACTTCTACACTTTTAGTGACGTCTGCAGGTGGGATCATCTATGCAACGAAGTTCGCGAATAAATGACTAGAGACTCTTCGGAAGGGAATTTTATCGGTCTAGCATGACCTTGGACGTAAGTAAAACAATACTCTTTCGCAGCTCAAGTAGAGGAAATGTACGCTACACGAACTTCATTCACAAATAGCTGTGCCATTAAAAAAAAAAGTCGTGCTGAACATTCGTCTGATGCGAGTATAGTCTCATTCGGCGACTGTGCGTCAATACCAGCGGGTAAAATTATTATAACGTTTCGTTGAAATAGAAGCTCTCGTCCAACTCGTCTTTTCTTTCCCGAATGAGAGTAGATGTTTACATAGGATTACAGGTCATGACAAACCTTTTTATACCACCGCTCGTAGTCTAACAGTAACCTAGTATGTCCACGTAACTGCTCAAAAATGCTTTAACGAGTGACGCACCAGAAGCATTATGATGACTAGGAAAAGTGTCCCCTAGCCAGGCAATAAAAGACAAGACCATCTCCTTCTCCTTCAACTCAACTCAAATCGCGACCAGGCCACGATAAACATTAGACAGATTTTCAGTGCATTCCTCTCCGACTAAATCAATAAGTAAATGGAATAACTAGAAACACAAAAAACAAAAGGATTTTGATGGTAATCCCACGCATTCGAGTCGTGTCGGTCTATCTCTTCGAGGGTATCTCACAGAAATGAACTCAGAAGATCCCCACATGGAGTAAAATAAGTACTGTGGGCTGCGAAATTTGATAACTTGTGGGGGGGGGGGGAGCAAGTAATTACCATGAATCTTTGTCAGCCAAAAAAATACCTATTTTGCGACATAAACTGGTTATTTTTTCAATAAATTTGCAATTTAGTACCAATAGTTTGACGAAGTTTTTACTGCCCGACACATACACAAGCTAATGAGCTGGAAAGGATTTACACACAGTGCTACTCTTGGACATTTGGCGCCCCCGGGCAAATATTTAACAACCCCCCCCCCCCTCCACATGAAGTCGCCGTTCATGAATATAAGCTGTGATTTGGCGTTTACTCCATTTTATATAGCCGCCAGTTGGCGATTTTTCTCAATTTTTGCCGTAAATTAGCGCTTTTTTATGATGTGCCACGAAGTTGCTTCTGGAAACCGCGGCCAACAATTTTCTATGATTTAGCAAATTTTCCTAAGTCAACCCCCCGACCCAATTAGCAGTTTTTCTTGCCGCTAATTATAGATTTTTCTACATTTCAGCCACTAATTAGAGTTTTTCCCAATTTTCGCCGTGAAGAACCTAACGCTTTTTTAAAAATTGGCCGCGGATTCGCGATTTCTTTCCCTTTATGGCTTTCTGGGTACAAAGTTACATTCAGAAGCCGCGAATTGACGTTTTCTCCCTTTAAACCGCAGATTAATTAGTGTTTTTCCTCACAACAGCGCTTCTTCTCAATTTTATCAGTGAATTGTGGATTTATCTCCTTTTTAGCCACGAATTAGCGATTTTTCCGAATTTTTACAGTAATTCATGTTTTTCATGAATTTAGCCGCTATTGAGCGATTTTTCTCAATTTCAACCTTTTCTTCATTTTAACTGGGAATTAGCGAATTTTGTTCCGCTTTTAGCTACGAATTAGCGCTTTTTTCAGTTTGAGGCACAAACTTGTCTCCAGAAGCTGAAAAATTTTGTTTTCCTACTTAGCAAGTAGCTAGTTAGTAGTTAGTTAGTAACTTAGCGCTTTTTCTACACTTTTTCCGCGGAAGCTTCAAGAAAACTTGTAGCCTCGAATAAGCTATACGTATTTTATTAATGGGAGAAAATACGCAGTTCTTCGGGCGAATACGAAGCAAAGAGTTGGAAAAAGTGCTAATATTCGTGGCTGAAACTGTGAAAAAGCGTTCACTCGGGATGTCTCGATGAAACTTATTCCCGACCAAAATTGAGAAAAAATCGCTGATTCGCCAATAAGCCAATTTATGGCTAAAATGAAGAAGAAGAAGAAGAAGAAGAAGAAAAAAAGAAAAATCACGCCTAAAATACAAAAAAAATAATAAAAAAGGGCAAATTGGCTACGGAAATGGCAAAAAATCGCCCATTTGAGAATACAAAAGAGAAAATGAGCTAATTCGCAGCTAAATGTGAGGAAAATGCAAATTCATGACTGAAATTTAGAAGAATGGCTAATTAGCGCAGCTGAAATTGGGACAAACGCCTGATCCACTGCAAAAATTATTGAGAAGAGCGCTAGTTAAATAAGTGCTAAAATTGAGAAAAATTCCGTAATGAAACTGACAAAAAATGCTAATTATTGGCTAAAATTGGGACAATCCTGATTTGCGGACAAAACTGAAAAGCATCGCTAATTAATTCACAACTAAAATTGAGAAAAATAACTAATTCATCGACAGATTGGGGGAAAACGCTAGTTCACGGATAAAAATGAAAAAAAGGCTAATTCACGGCTAAAATGTAGTATATAAAACGCTGATTCGCGGCTAATATAATCAGGAAACCAAATCCGGAAGGACCGGAAAAACCCCGTATGGTTCCTCTGTGAGTGTTAGAACTCTAGTAAAATAACGCGCTACACCCACTAACGAACATTTTTCAGAGGCGATATCAACGCAAAATTTAAATGGCAAACATTAAGACTTACGGCGTGAAAAGAGGTCTGCCTATGTAGAAATTCCTTAAAACGGTTGTACATTTTAATTAAAATTTCAACAACTTATTATAGGGAGAGAATAAAATCACCCTCGGCCGAAAACGAGAAAGACGCCTACTTCTCGTTATGACGACACTTGACGATATGAGAAAAAGACAAGGAATTTATGTACATACAAATAAAATAAATAAATACGAAGCTTTGAGAGAACAAGAGAAATGGGGCTTAACGAATTATATTCCAATTCCTCTTATCTTCCATGAAAATTTTATTGATGAATTTGAGTGACAAATCCTAAATAAGACCCCCGCGAATCAATCCAAGAAAGATTGAGATAGTGCGTTGGAACGGAAAGAACGACAAGGAAAATGTTAAGCTATCACGCCTCCCCCTGTTTTTTGAAAAAATAATGGTATCAACTAGCATTAAAACTTTTATCTTAAGTACATAAAGAACAATAAGAACCGCAGAAGATTCTGTAAATATTCACGGCTAGCCTGAAACATCCCCAGCTCAGCATAAACAAAGGTAATCCAAAAGAAACTCCGATCAATTTAAAAGAAAGGTTCTCGACGCCATAATAATTAAAATTCTGAATTGGTGGTGGGGGTGGGGGTAAAAATGGATAGAGACAGCAAGGTGGGCGACAGGCATGAAAAGGAAAGATGATGCAACAAGTAATCTCGCTAAGTGGACACGTTGGGCGAAAATGTTATTTTCATCGACCCTTGTTGGTAAAAAGACAAAACAATCACAAGGTGGGAAGGGGGGTCCGCATAGGCACAAACGAGCACAATTTTCCGCCGATAATACGATCATATGAAATTATAAGTAAATGTTTTCAGAAAGTTCAGTTCCCGAGACATGCTCATCTCAGGACTTATTTCAATTCGACGATCGAGTTCCGTATCAAATTGTTCGAGCGATTCATAACGGAAAATGGGACGTTCAAGTCGAGCCGATTTGCAAATCGTTCAGCCGCGTAAACGTGAGCGGCGGCGTCGTCGGCGGCGGGAATATAAAAAGAGGTTCACGTTTTCACCAAGGGGTAGTCCGCAATGTTCCACCGTGGACCGCTAAAGCTTTGGATCAAAGTGCTAATTTACGGTTGAAATCACGGGGAGTACAAATTACGAGAAATTCCGTAGAAGTTCCACCGCTTGGATTCTTTAAAGTGCGTATTCTTTATCGGTTGGCTCTTGACGGATTTTGGTTAACTATAAGGCCAAACAGAACCACGAGACAGAGAGTCAGGCGTTGTTTCAATCCAAAAGTAAAGCGGCCAAAACCAAATGTCCCGACGAAGCGGTTCGGATTCTCTCCGTTAGAAATATAAGAGAAAGTACCGACAATAGAGCTAGAAAATCAGATAAATCGTCGAAAAAGAAAGTGCCAGGTACGACTTGTTGCACTCGCGGGCCCTGGGGACCTCTTGACGTGGAAAAATCTACGGAAGACAGGTTCGAGTGAAGGCTCAAAGTCAGACATCATCGTATAACAATCTCAGAAGTTCAAATTTTATAGCTTGAAATTGTTGATGAGAATCGTCGATGACATGATCGACATAAGACTAAATCCTCCCTTATCCAAGACTGAGAGTAACCCTACAATCAAAGATGAAGATACCAGTAAGCTTTTATTATATGTATATACATAAGGTGGCGAATATACCAGAGCGGTACGATATCGTTTCGACATCGCCGAAACACATTAACATCGTCTAGGACAGATAGAAACAACAGGTAATGTGTCAGATTGATGTATAGAAACGATATCGTATCGCCACAGTATGAATGCCGCCAAACTGTTCTACAATTTCTAATTGATCATGCAACAAAAGGAGTGATTAAGCGCAAAAAATTGCCCCAAATGCTATTGAGTGAAAAAGTGAAGTCACCAGACTGGAAATTCCCTCTCTGCAACTACCCACGATGGGTTCACAGAATCTACAGGTTGGACCAGGTATGAAGCGACCCCCCCCCCCCAACCTCCTCACAATGACACCTCTGACCATCGAAACAATTATTTAGATTGAAATCGGGCAGTTGGTTTGTCAAGGCTTGAGCACACCAAGTTTCACTGGAGACTTCATCACGCCCGTTGTAGAAAACGAGCTTTGGGTCAAGAGGCCGTACTATACAATTGACGAGGGATCCGGAGACGTGGCACCTAAGAAAATTATAACTGAAGCGAAACCGATGGATTTGACAAAGGTATAATTGAATAGGAAATTATTTAATGAAGAATCGACGCTCAGCCGATTTTTTCACAACCAGATTGAGCAAAACACAAAGGACATCAAAATTAAAGGAATATTTGATGAAAGCGACCGTGAAGACGAAGAAAAATCAATGGATTTGGAATTTTTACTAGAAATGGAAAGACTCATACACATGGAAAATGCCGAGAGAGAGTGCTTAGAAAAACGTTTGGATGCTTTGCAAAATGATGACGGCAAAGACGGTCAAGACGACAGTGAACTAGATGAAGAGTCCTCGGAGAGTGTGGACAGCGTCATTTCAGGGTTGACTTTGTACGACGACGTGGACAAGTGTGTCATTCGAGTCGGCACAAAAAAGAAACGATCCAATCCGTGCCAACAGCACGAAGTCGCGATTCCCGCTCGTGATTTCCCACAAGACTGGCCGGTGTGCGATTACTATCACCGTCGGTGCGAGCGACGCTTTAAGAAATTACTGGGCGCGAAAGATACGGAAGACGGGCGATCGTTAATTTTTAATCGGTACGATCAAATCATGCGGGACCTGATCGAGACAGGGCGATTCACACGGATTACACCTGCTTCTTCAAGGAAGCCGCCTCCGAGGGTTTTAAAAGAAAAATGTTTGTGTTAAAGATCGATATAGAGTGGAGTATTTCTGTGTCGCTCGTAAGTTGAACGTCGAATTCCACGTTGGTCAGCACAAAGCACCAGCAATATTGGAACCACATAGCAATCCAGTCCAAAACACCTATTTTTTTTTTCGGCGTGTACGGGGGAGGGGGGATGGCTCCTTATTCGAAGAAATGGGGTCAAAATCAACCCCCCCCCCCAATGTAGTATCTTGCTAGAATGTCAAATGTTTTCAAGACCAGTGGAACACTTGTTTTTACTGATCTCCTTGGTCTTTTTAATTTTCTTAATCCGGAACTCCAAGAAAGACAGGGCCGAGGAGAAACAGACAGAAAGGACCAAGCCACAGCAAAGCTCAAACCACAAAGCAGGCCCAACTACAGAAAAACTTCAACTACAGTTGTCACCTCAAACCACGTCAGTAAATCTCCAATTACACTTGAAGCTCTAAATCCCTCAAGTCTCGAAACCACCAACAGTAAAACTGCAACCAGACCAAAGCTACAACCACAGCTAAACTCCAACTACAAAAAAACGAAATGCACTGAAAGCACGAAAAATAATAATTAGAACCTCCAAACACATCCAAGCCCTAACTCCAAGCAAAGATCCAAACCCCAGCAAAGTTCCGAACAGTAAAGCTGCAACCACATAAAAATACTCGAAAAAGCTCCAACGACAAGAAGCTTCAACCACAATAAGCTCTAGGCACATGAACCCTCCAACTCCAAAAAGATTTAACCAAAGTTAAGCTTCAACCCCAGCGGTGGACCAACCACAGCGTGCTCCTACCGCTGTACAGCTTCAACCACAGAGTATAGCTTACCATTTTTGCTTTTCTTCCCTTTCTTGATTTCCAGGATCCCCCTATTGGACCCGGAGCCCTATTCAGAAAAGTCGGGAAAAATGCCGCAAGTGTGGTTCCTGTTGTGGGATAATGTTATTTCTTATTCTGCGCCCTTGGATCCCGCTTGCGGCATCTTTTCCCAAATGGTTCGTAATAAGGCTCCCGTGGTCGCCGCCCGTGACAATAAGTCAATAACGTTCGCCGAACATGCCATCTCTCACACGATGTTTATTCATCGCAGCAAAATGACTATTGGAAAACATTCAGTTTCACGGATATTTCAGCCAGAACAAGTAGGGTTTCGCGGTTTTCCTACTAGTGGGATTCCGGCTAAATATACGTAAAATGCAAATTTCGGGCTGGCTCCTGGCATGGCTCACCATGCCTCCTGTCACCATGCTACTTGTTTATCACCATTCTTGATAAACAACCACGAAATCAATATTTTAGGGGGAAAAAAGCGAAAGTGTAAAACAATATATCTGTCATTAAATGACTAAGCAGTCATCAATAAAAAAAGTTCATGGGCAATAAGCTCCGGTCCTGCCATCCCCGAGATCACTCGTAGCTTTATGAATAACCGCAAAATTACATCATTTGGAGTTAAATATCAGTGAATACGCCAGTTTCTGGGTTGAATATCCGCGTTGCAATGTAATTGTTTTCTGTGGGCTTGGACCTTGGATCAACTTGGCACGCAGTCGTCCCTCCCGCCAAGGTTTCACCAGAGTCCTCACGACACTGTATAGGACCGTGGAAGAGGAGAGCCAGCGATCAGCGATCACTCAGTGGCAGCAAGAAAAGGCCCGGGGAAACAAGGTCCTTCTAATCACCTCTACCTCTACGTATTCTCCCCCCCCCCCCAAGAAACAACTCGTGCCATGTTTTATTCAGACAATGCTTTTAACCAAATCGTCGAATAACTCCGCTCTTTTTTACATCTCGTCGGCCCGTCAAACTAGGGTGTGCTAGGCATTGCGCAACGAAGCAAACCCAGGTTTGAATGAGACTGGAAATCGTCGCCAACGTCATTTTCTGGATATAAATTTGCTTTTCAAAATTATTAGGTTTGGACAAAATTAATTACATTGTTCATCTTTTTTTCATTTTAAAAGCGAAAAAAACATAGACTCCTATTGATGGAAGTAAGCCTCCAAACCGAAAATAATTAGCGTCTCCTTCGTATCCATCTTTTCTCGTCATTTTTCCCTAGTCAAACAGACGGGGGTGTGACAACAGTCGCACGTTAACGTTTTACCAAACGTTTCGATAGCCTATAGTGAGAGGGGGAGGCCTTTCATTTGAGAGCATATTTACCCTAAAAAGTACAACATTGAGGGGGGAGGACAATTTTTTTTTTTTACACTCGACGTCATTGAATAACTTGCAAGAGCTCGAGAATTGTTGGCTTCGAAAATTCTGGGACAAAATTGTTCATTGAACAGTCGAGAAATCAACTTTTTCACGAGTTAACACTGTGAGAAACAGTAGTACTTTGACCGTAACAAAATGGTTGGAGATTCGTTTCCTTTCTGCAGCTGTTTTTTAGTCAGACACCGACCCATTCGGGCAAGAGAGTGGATTAAGCTTAAAGTCCGATTGTTGAAAGCCAACAGTATGTCCTCATTGTTCAACTTCAATATTGAAAATAAAGAAAAAGTACAGGTAGGGCCACTGTTGTTGGTAGGGGGGAGAACGATGATCATTGACTGATCATCGAAAATCAGACAATAACATTAAAGCACCAGAGATCGATAGTGACTAATAATAATAGTGAAAAAATTAAGAACTTACGAGATTCCATCTTAATACATCCAAGTTGGGTAGTGACATACGATTCCGAGACATGACTGTTTAGTGGGAGAGCAAATTTACAGGCACAAACTGACTAGGAGTACAATCAAAATAACACACTACACCGGGCTGTTAATAAATAATTGCGTTCACCCCTACCAGGGGTCAAGAAACTTCCCTTATCCCTAAAAAGATGATTAAAAATAAAATTCCCGAACAGCGGCGAAACAATAACTGCTGCGACTCCATCTACCTCCCCCCTTCTCCGAAATGAATGAGACACGATTTCCACCGGTCAATATCTATTAACAGTACCTAGCTACCCTTGAATGAGGACGACTGTGATGAAAAGCTTAAAATAAGTCAAAATTTGGCTGTAGTTAACGGTCACAACGTTGAAACAGACACGCTCACGAAAAAAAAAAAAAACCTTCAACAAAGACCCAGTTCTGACGAGAACAAGCCAAGGAGCACACATGCCAAAAACAGTTCGTACGATGAGGCTTATACAAAGTATGATCAACCTGGCATGAGGGGGGTGAATCTCGAAAATTCAGCACTAAGTAGATACTGTAGTAAATTGAAATGATGAATACACACACAGCGTTTTCCATTTACATATAATTCGGCTCTAGAGCAGTTCATTTCCTCTCGTCCTCTCTGAACTAAAACAGAATGTTAATGGAGAATACTGGTGGAAATGAATTGCCCTGGAGCATAATTTTATGTAAATGGAAAACGCTATTATTCAGCAAAATACCTAAGCCTACGTATCCGGCTCAACATTTTCTCCTCGAGAAGAAAATGATGAGTAGGCAAAGCCTGAACGACCCAACGGTCGTGCCAAAGTGAATCGAACCAAATTTGACTGATCCAAATCAATCGCGTTCACTTGTATATAATTCTATGTAAATATAAAAAAGGTGCAAGCCTTGTTTGGGTTTTTTTCCCGAGCACTATTTTACTAAAGGGAAGCACTTACAGGAGAGTTCACTGGAGCAATGAAATACATATTTTTTAATTGTAGGATAAAACCAGACACTTTCTTCGATTTGTGATTCATTACGAAATAATATTTTATCGCTTCTGGGCCATCTTGGATAAACAAAATAGCCAATTTTGTTTCCTAGTACATATGACTCAATTACGCTAAATGTGTCTTCTCTGCTTAACCAGAATAATCAAACGTTATTCACTTATTATGAGTACCAATTAATGATCAACTAATTATCGAAATAATGATGGAAGGACGACCTACCAATTAATCGACCCTGGTGTTCACGAATTTCAGAGCTGAAAATAAAACATTTTCCGCGGAAAAACTAGATTTCGTGATAAGTTGGTGATGGTTGGGGGGAAGGGGTTACCCGTCCAATTGTCACTCTCGACTAACAGGCGAAATTTTTTTTCATGTCTCAACAGTCCAACCGGGTCGGTGGAGAACACCGGCGAAGGAGAGGAGAGTGAAGCCCGCGGCCCGGCCGCGTCTTCATGAGGGGGGTGTAAAGGGTGTTCAACCCTTTTTCCGGGGAAAAAGGCTCACCCTTCCCTTATACAACCACCTACCCAGAAACCAGCCGGCTTCCCCTTCATACCAATGACCATGACCTACTGCACTCACCTGGGGTTTGTGCAAGTTTAACAACGCCCCCCCCCCCCAGAAGGAAACTGACGTGCTTTAAAAAAGTAAACTGTTGCACCAGATTTTCTTTTTCTTCTCGATAAATATCATGAAGGAACCACTATCCCGCCGTCTCTAAACGCATCTAAGCGCCGAAAAGGTGCTCTTAAAATTTATGTGTTTCTAAGAGTTTATTTCAGTTTCAAGGTTCGTTATTTTATTGCTTAATACGCCTCTCAAAACAAATTTTCAAAACTAAAAACAGGCCAAATTTAATAATCCTGAAAACTCACAAAGTAAAACCATAAACCTCGTCTAATAACTGTTTAAATAACAACTATATACGCACACCGGCATGACTGCTTACAATGATTTTTTAGTCTTAAAAAAAGTGCATAAAATAGCAACCCAGTTCGACCCCCCTAGTGGCTATGATTTCCGCGTTTTCATTCTTCTCTCCCGAGTTTTTGACTCTCAATGCACTTATAAAGGAAGCTCTAGAGCACATTAGAGAGTAGTTCAACGACAAGCACACAGGTTAAGCGAATTGTGAATAAACATGCGAGGAGAGAGTTAAAGGTCTAGCGTGGTGTAAGTGCAAGAAAGGAAATAGTTACGAATGCATTCCCTGACGTGGTGATTGGAATGCCATAAATAGTAAATCAGGAGCTTACGGAAGCCATGAGATGTTGATTAACGCCGATAAAATGTAGGCCAACAGAGCAAAGAAAAATTTTAAAAGTGATTTTCAAATAAATGGTCCCGTACAGTCTCCATGGAAGAACTGGTTAAAATTGTTTACGAAAATTAATAAACAATTAGAAAAATTAACAAAAATTTCAATAAAATAATGCATAACTGCAACCAAACAACGAATTTAATGAGGAGGGATGGGCGGGCAGGCGGTTTTGATTCGGTATCCTTTCGACTGGACTAAATATAAGGGCGGGTTTCCTGCGGAGAGACGGTGAAAAGGGGCTGGGCAGGCCACGGCGAAGCTAAAAGTGAGGCCTTGCGTATAGAGCGTCAACCCTAACACAGCACGACTTCGATGGGGGTTGAAATAAGAAACGACGGCCGAGGAGAGCTCTAACGATTACAACCGCGAACCGTGATAAACGAGAGTCAAAGTAATTCGCCGCCAGGCAGCTTTTAGGGGGGGGGGGGTGTTGACGGTTGAGGTCAAAGTTGTATATCTATGCAACTTTGGTTGAGGTGATGGTTTAATAGCTCATTTATAAGAAAAAAACCGCTATTAGTTTACATAATAAAAAGTTATACATCAGTGAAGCTCACTATGGGTCGTACACACCTGTCAATCTGGTCTGATCTGGGGGGCTGTCATAGAAAAGTAAAACACGTGTGAGACGAGATGAGATTAACATCAACAGCTAAAATGTACGCACACATGCGGTTGTGAAATTCACTCCAATTTGTGAAAATAATGAGAGTGAATTTCACAGCCATATGTGCGTAAATTTTAGCTGTTAATGTCAATTTCATCTCGTCTCACATGTGTTCCACTTTACTATGAAAACCCCCCTGGAGTCAATCTGGGTCAGCCTCATTCAGGTAGGTAAGGGCGTAAGGGGTGAAATTAGGTCTTGGTGAAAATTATATGCAGAGGGTCAACGATGTTGGAACAAATTTGAGGTGTTGAGTCGTTCAAAAACCAAATTTTGCAAAAGCTCTGGAAATCTCTCTTCTCGGTGGGCTTGGCTCTGAATACAACCAATTTCGCAGGTTTGGATGTGGATCTTGAAAAAACTTGTATAGTTTGCGCACTCGAAAAACCAATTTCGCGGGTTTGGGTGTGTAAAAATCAATTTTTCGGGTCGGTTCACTCAAAAACCAATGTTATGGATTTGGATATCATATGAATAGACTAGAGCCGATTTATATGCAGTAAAAATCCCTTAAATATGCCCTATAATATGCACTTTAAAAAACCCGAAATATGCACTAAAAACCCCGAATAAACACCAAAAAAGTATGAAACATTGCAGGAAACCCATTAGTGCAATAGAATAAATGCCATTAACTTGTGAAATTTTCACCTGAACCCATAAATGTGGCTTAAACTGTCCCATGTGCGTACTTTCTTCTTGAAAATGAATACACGACGCTGACTGTCAGGGACAGTAACACCCTTCTGCCCATTCGCTTTCGAAAATTCTGCAAGAGATGAGTTATTCCCGCCTGTACAGTGTACACCAAATTCAAGACCCCAAAGGCCCGAACAGTTCTTTTTTTTTAAAAAAAAAGGGGGGGGGGCTCTCTCACCAGAGCTGGAAAACAAAATTCGAGGCAACGGGACCATTCGGGAAGAAGCCGGCTTCTTGGTAGCCTCCACGCCTCCCTTCCTACCTACTGTCAGGGGGGATTCCTCGTAGGAAAAGGGCCACGGAACTCGATTTGGCCGCTCCTGAGGAGTCGCAAGAAAATCAGACAATTATACGCCAACGGGCGACAGATCTTGCGCCCTCGTGTAAAAACAAGCCGGAACCCCCTCGCTCCCACAAGAACCTGTGGGGCGGATGAGAGGCAGGGATGATGCCAGATCTACAGTTTTTACTGTACGTCTACAGCTTTTTTTTTTTCTTCTTCTTCTTCTTCTTCTTATTCTTCACTGTGTGTTGGTCTATACATATACAGTTTTTTCGTGAGCATCTACAGTTTTCTCGTTTGCTCCATCAATAAAAGAGAAAAAATCCCATTAACTCGATATTTTGACGACCCTCATTCGAAAATTAGGCGAATGGGCAATAGAATCGGGGGGGGGGGGGTTTAAAGCCTACCATCACGTAAAACTTGAACGTCCGTGAAAGTCCAAGTTGCTCTTTCTCGCGAGATATCTACAACACTACAGTTCAGTTGGCAAGGGCGTAGCTGGAACAAGGGTGGAACTGGAAATTTCCAGTTACGGGTCGCTTAATTTCGAATAAAATGCTAAATAACCGCGAGTTTGCAACAGTTTTCAGTGGGGTCGGACCCCGGGCTAGGCAGCCACGATCAGTGATGGAACCGGAGTTTCAAATTTGTACCTATAGGTATACGTTACCGGTACTTCCAGTTTTTCAAGTACCTAAAGGTACTGTTACAGGATATGACAATTAGAAAGTACCCAGGTAGCACCTGTAGGAATTTAAAAATGTTCCTATAGGTATTTTCCGTCTCATTTAAAAAAAAAAAAACTCATAGAGTAAGGGTAGGGTAGTACACACCTATATTTGTAAATGATACTAACGAAGTAGCGGTCAGCACACTAACGAAGTATTTTTACGTGCAAAACCTGGCGGAACACACACCACGAAAATAGCGTCATTCGTTTGTTTACGTTTGTTTAGCCCTGCAATATACAATTTTTTCAAAAACTTCACGCAACGGCACACATGACGCCAATCGTTTGTTTCGCTACATATCCAGACACAACAACGTTTGTTTAGCCCTGCAAAGAAATGATGTTGTGTCTGAACCATGTAGCAAAAGAAACGATGGGGGGCATGTGTGCCGCTGCGCGTTGGAGGCAATTTAGGTTAAACAAACGAATGACACCATTTTCATAATGTTTCGTGATATGCGTTCCGCCAGGATCACATGCATAAAAACGTCCCCGGTCCATCAATATCACTTGTCTTATATCTTACATACTTATTTTTACTTACTTATTAAAACTGAAATGCGTTGACCATCAGATCCTATTTTTTCCTACATTTTCTTGTTGCTTGATGAATCACTCACCTCCGTCTCCTCTAGCTTTTACTATCCCCCCCTCCCCATGCAATAAACGACTGAGCGATTATTCGTAATAATTTTCCTCCAAACTAGACCCCTGTTCCTACAGCTAATAATCACATTTTTCCAGTTTTATCCCTGGTATCTTCGGATACAAGGGAGAACGGAGAGGGAGAAGGGAGAACGGTCTTTTTTTTCGACATTTCAAGTTCAGCTTTTGGCTTGTAACAGGATTATTGTTAAAATAGGCAAAATGTGCCAAATAATTCAACAAAAATGTCTGAGGATAAAATTGACGATTTTCTAGCCCAGTTCCTCGAGTACCCGCACGGAAATTCTGTCTTTAGTGTCGTGAATAATCGTTTGATGGGACTTACGTTAGACACTTAGCAGTCCATTTCAATTGAATCTTCAGTTTAAGGGGCCGAGTTTAACGATGAGATTTTTACTATACACCCTCTTTGAATAGGTCCCACGTGTCCTCTTCTAATAGAGCGAAATTGTACCAATGCCTCTCTTGAAAAATAGAAATAAATAAGATGTTGAATTTTCTAAGGAGACGTTTTCAAATTTGCACTTGGTGAACCTCGACAATAACAAAATTCACATTCAGTGTGAAGGTGAGCTGCCATTCTGATAAATGCCTGCCTTCTAGTCTA
This sequence comes from Corythucha ciliata, assembly GCA_038030265.1. Classification (NCBI taxonomy): domain Eukaryota; kingdom Metazoa; phylum Arthropoda; class Insecta; order Hemiptera; family Tingidae; genus Corythucha; species Corythucha ciliata. Next base: position 66,334,566 of record CM075942.1, on the reverse strand, counting down.
GTTAACAAAAATGAAGGTCGCGGGGTAGTAACATTTACTAAAAGTTTCTGTTGGACGCTCTAACAAAAACATTCAAATCGAGATTTGATAAAAGCCCGTGGAGTGGGGAGAAAACCTGTCAATTCCACTGAAAGGCCATAGAACACCCTCCTCATACCCATCTACGCGAGACAACTTGTGTCGTTCACAAACCCCGGGCTCAAACCCGCACCTCGTCGCCGTGCCTTTTGAATTTGCACGCGAACGGGAGACAACACTCGGACAAAACTTTGGCTGCGTGTAAACGAAGTAAAAGCGAGCCTTTAAAAAGAGTGGGTTGCACCCTGAAATTGGCCATCTGCAACACGCGAGCTTTTGGTGTGATTAATGTCACACCTTTTTTTTATCGTAGTATTGTTGAGATTTAAAAGGACATAATTTATATAACTACTTGAACCATTGGAGAGGAAAATAAATAGTAATTAGATGGTTTGGGCTGAACAAAATTATATTATGTTTGACTAAATAGGAGCGATGTAATAACAAGAATGGAAGCCAAAACGAATTACTTAAAAAGAAAGGGGAATAACTAACGTTTTGGTCATCAAATAAAATAAGTTTGGTGGACATCTTTAAGGTTAGGTGTTGACCTTCGTGGGGCGAGCTTGGCAAGTTAAATCAAGTCACAACAGTGCCCCCGCCCCTATAAGGATTTAACTGGTTTTAACTGACCGGGATCAGCCAAGTTCAAAAGCCTCATTTTTTGTTCTATCGTTCCCACGAACTTTCTTTGGAGTTGTGCAGTCCCCAGAAATGACGCCCGGGGCTTTTAGCACGAGGGCATTTTTTTCATTACATAATTATATGCTCGGAATAATTAGAACTTTCTAGTTGGCCCGGAAAGAATACAATAGACAAACACTTCAGCGCAAAGAGTGAGTACAATGTCGAAAAAAACATTGTTTTTTATCTTGGCTTTCAAGCAATTGAGCATTACCTAGTTTAGCCTAAAGAATAAATCACACGAAGTAAGAACACAAGAAAACGCCAGAAAATCATGGCCTTGACTCCGAATTATTACAATTTTACTGCCTAAAATTTGGACGAAGAGAGGAATAAATCAAATGACCCCAAAAAAAGCGTTGTTTTAAGTCTCACCTAATTGATCATTTTCATTCCTTCATTTTTAATTCTTGTAGAGATAACAAGACTAGTCTTTTAAAATACATTTCTCGTTGTCTAACAATAAGGCTCGTTTGGCGTTGCCTTCAAAACGTCATTCTTTGAAGTAAGTTGTAAAAAAAAAAAAAAGAAAAAAATCCAGACCGACACAAAATTAGGCAATGCCATTGTGCCACGATAATAACGATGCAGATTCATTCAAACCGTAATAATGGGAATTGAATTGTAGTAGGGAAAAATTAAAATTATCACTGTTTTTTCGCCTTTGGGGGGAGGGGAAAGAAGATACCAAAAAGCATGCAATTTCCTGTGTCAACTTCGTACAGAAGGAGCGCTAAAAACTATCCAGGCAAAGAGAATAAACTCTGATCATTACAGTTACAGCCTACAGGAAAGCTTCAATAACCTTGAAGCAAACCCCTTCCCCCCCCCATATCACTATAATTTTAATGGGATGCGAAACCTACAAAAATATTATTCTTCAAAACTTGTAGGTAGTGAATTTCGAGTGCCTCGATTTATTTCGAAAGAAATCAAGCTTCGTTATAGTAGTAATGGCAAAACAAAGTGAGTTAGCTGGAAACTTACCTTAAATCTCGGCACAAACGTGATTTTCCGGCTCATTTTTCACTTCGTGCGACCTAAAACAAAATAGCAATATTGACTATTGGAAATCGAAATTTATAAAAAGGTATTTAAATACAAGAAATGATAGACGGCGCTAAGCAGCTCTCCTTTGTCGGAGAAGAAAACTTTCTAACGACATATAAGCTAAGACCAAATAAGTTAGAATTACAAAAGCTCCAACAACGAAAAGCTACAGCCGGGTTAGTGTCTTGCCTCTCGGGCTAATGGGTTGGGGCCCTTTCCCATTGTGGGAACTTGGGAAGGCGACAACCGCCGTAGGACGTGTTGGTGACCGACTCATGAAGGACGGGGCTATCGTATCGATCACCCCCCTCATTGGGCCCCATGCTGACAACACTCAGCGAGGATCCCATGAGATGGGCTTTTTAAAGAGGTGCAAATCAGCAAATGGGCGGCCACGGAGCGATTATTCTTCTCACCGCGCCGTTGTGGCAGAACTAGACGGATGATCGCTCCGTCGGGGGATGAATATGGGGAAGAAATAAGACCCCTTCGTATAATGAGCCTCAATTAAGGAGACTCGCACTGTTCGATCGGGAACAGGGGGTCCGCGTCCGCCAGGATTCCAGATATTTTCCACGGTTGACCCAGGCCTGAGCGAAGCGTACAAGCCACCGAGTGCCGTCGTGGGTGATGGTATGTCATGGTGAAACTGGTGGCTAATATGCCAGTGGACGTGTCGATGTCATCTCCCACATCGTTATCGTCATCGTGCAGGCGACAGTTGGAGGAGTACGTGGGTTGCCGACTCGTCGCCTTGCTCTCCGCACGAAGTCAGATTGGGGGGGGGGGGAGTCGCATTTTGTGGCGTCGCGAATGAAGGCCGCAGAGCTGTCCGGCTACAGTCGGGGGAAGGCTGTAAGTGGAACAAACTGTAGTGCCTGAGTCCCGGCGCTGCTGCGTGGTCTTTGAGGGCTTTCTTTGATTACGAGTCCCACCATGGCTTGAGGGTTCTGAAGCAGGACAATGGTCTCCAGCAGTTCGGAAAATGGTCCCGAATGTGACGTTGACGTTATTGGACGTCAGAGCTACGTGGGCTCACGTATACAAGTAGAGGGTGCTTCAAAACGGCGCCGTCCAATGCCAGGTCGGCTTGCCACAAAATGTTTGCAAGGCCAGCAGCGATGTCGTGTCGTACGTTCATTGCCCGTAGACTTAAAAAAAAGTCCCACTGCAAGTTCTGCCACTGTAACTAACAATAGAAGGGAAAATACTGCTGAAAATACGCTGAGCCTCGGCTAAAATTGAGAAAATTCTCAAATTCGCGGCTAAAGTTGAAAAAATGTACTAATTTGTGGCTGTATTAAGAACGAGAAAAAGAGACTTGGCACCCGGTTTGAGACAGCGGATAAAAGTTTTAAAAAAATACTATTATTCGCATCTAAAAATTGCGAAAAAGTGTAGTTCATTTTGGTAACTTAGCAATAAGAGCTTAAAGACCGAGGACTGAGGTGTCTTAGCTCAGAAAGCGTCGATGCGTCGGTGCTCTTAGTTAGTTAGTTAGAGTAGACGGAGGCCCCGTATGAAACATCTACCCTGGGATGCCGCATAGCCTTAATCCGGCCATGGGCTCAGGGGGCTCGAGACCCCGCGGTCTCATGTTAGCTCAGAAAGTGACGAGGAAATCGTTAAATCGCTCGATAGCGAGTTTAAAGTCACTTACCATCTGAAGGGCGCAAATGGACAGTTAAACAATTTTTAGAGCGCGAATTGCTAGTTTGCCATTTTTGGGACGTGAATAGCCAGTTTAGTACTTTTTTAGGGCGTGAATCGTCAGCTTAGCCATTTTCAAGGAGATAGTAGTCAATTTAGCCATTTTTAGAGCACATACAGTCACTGATGTTGACAATTTTATGGCGTAAATATTTGGTTAAGCTATTTCCATCCTCCCCCCAATAGTCAGTTTAGCCATTTTCAAAGCCCGAACTGTCTGATCGGCCCTTTTGGGGCATAAATAGTCAGTTCAGCCTTTTCTTGCCTCGAACAGTCAGTCAAGCCGCGAGGTGCGAGTGACAAATAGACTGACTATTGTCACTTTGGCAATTTTTGGCACTTGAATGGTCGATTTTGCAATTCTAAGTGCAGGGATAATCTGTTGAAGCATTCTCAAGGCACAAACCATCAGTCTAGCCATTTTTAGGTCGCGGAGAGTCAGTGTGACCAGTCCGTAAGGTTAACCTTTTTTATAGGGCTCGTAAAGTCATTTCTAGAGTGGGAATTGCCAGTTTGGCTAAGTCAGTTTTGATGAAGAATTCATCAGTTTTGCCATTTTGTGGCGCAAGTATAGTCAGATTATTGTGGGAATCGTTATTTTTAGACAGCGAATGGCTGTCAATCCATTTTTAATAGAGCGAAGCACGCAATCCTAAATCCGTACCTGCCCACTACGAAAATACAAAGAAAAACGGTTCAAATCCAAATTAAAGATCAGAACTTTAAAATCAAATCGAAAGAATAGGTCTGTTGCAGCAAGGTGTTTGGAACATGTTCGGAGCAGAGTTGCCATGGGACCAACCAATAAAATGTAATCAACTTAAATTTCATTGGCTGTTCCCATAGCAACTTTGCTCCGAACATGTTCTAAGCATCTTTCTGGAACAGACCTAATATATTTTGTCGAAATCTTTTCACAGTGTTGATTAATTTTTCGAGTCGATGTAGTTATACTACGTAAAGGGGATCTTGCGTGAGTGCCCGATTTGGGAGAAAAGTATACCGGTGAATTAGACCATAGACAGAAGGATATCAACCGTAGTTGCAGTCCGATTGTTGCCTTTGTGGTTATTTTTTAAAATAAATTTCAAAGTTCTTTACGAGGGGATGGATGGTGCGAGGGGAAATTACGTCAATGGTCACTTGTGAAGCATTTGAGATAACTCTAAAATGTTTTGTTTACAATTAACAAGAAAAATTGTCCCCCTGGAAATGAGTCTTACCCCCTCTTCCCCACACCATCCATTTCATTGAATGACCTTTGACGTAATCAAATCCCCACTCAAAATCTTTACAAATACGCTTTTAAAAAAGCCTTGATTGATTTCAATGTTTTAAGTGAGCAATACGTCTTGTGGAAGAGCCCTCTTCAACAAACACCAACGCTTGAAAAATGTGCTAGTTCCCCATTGTTAATTTTTTTAAATTTATTATGTTGACGTTGATGTATCTAATGCCAATAGGCGATATCAATAAAAAATAACAAATTAACGAATGTTTTCTGTCATCTAAGGATTATCTTTTTCATGACTTTATAGGGTGGAACAGGATAAGTGTGACAAAAAAAAAATTGGGTGAAAATAGGCCTCATCGAAAACACCATTTAAACCATGGTCCGAAAATAAAAATCCTACGAGATATGATTTTTCTAACATTTTTTTGAAGCTTTATCCAAAGTTTTCCTTCTTACCGGACGGAATGCGCACTCCTACCCAAATATCAAAAACTGTCACTTCGGCAGCTGGCTGTCGGCAAGGGTGCATTTCACCCTTATTCGACGAAATCAGCGCACTTAACGACTCTACTTGTTGATACCAATTTCTGGCTGAATAACTGCAAATTAACTAATAACGTCGAAATATGCAGTAGAGAAATGCACTCTATCCGACACTCCCCCCCCCCCCCCGATCACGATCAACGGGAGCGACATTTTTCGGACTTTGACATGCGTACACAGTCCGCCCCGTTCAAAAGAAAACTTTGCTTGATGCTTTAATGACGTTAATCATACCAAAAATCACAAAGCTCGTTCAAATTTTGTAGGTCGAACAAGCGATTTTGAAGAGAAAACCCATTCTTTTTTCTAAGAAATGGCCATTTCTGCCGAAAAATCACTGATCAACTAAAAATACGTTCACGAGTAATTTAAAAAAGGACACATTGGGGAAGTTTTTCCGACCCACGGGATGTCGGTGTGCTAGAAAAGTGGGGGTTGACTTTTTTGAAAATTAGAAATCCTCGATTTGCAAAACTTTAAGCAGCTCTCGAGCCCACAGAAAATGGTTGAATTTGATCGAAATTGGCTAATCCTGACAGAAAAAAGTGTGCTCTTTTCGATTCTGTCGTCAAAAGTTGCAAAATGTCTCCTGGAAACTGAGTTATTTGCATTTAGTTAAGAAAAGTGATGTGAGTCATAATAAACGTTAGAAAAATCATATCTCGTAGGGTTTTGATTTTCGGACCATGGTACATAAGGTGTTTTCGGTCACAAATGAGGCCTACTTTCACCCAAATTTTTTTGTCACACTTATCCTGTTCCACCTTGTATGGACTCAGTAGCGTAGGCGGAACGTCAGCCCCCCCCCCTCCCACACAGGCATGTTAGCCTGACTAAAAATAGAACTCTGAAAGATTAGTCAATTCGACGTACGTAACATTTGTCACCCTCTTAAGTGAAAGCAAATAAATCTGGGTAAAGCGTTTATTGAACCGAAGTTTGTACTTGCATTACATTTTAAGTCAAGGACACCCACCCCCACCACAGCTTTTTGTTTTGTTTTTTGCTATTGAGGATCTTTAAAAAGAGTTTCAAAATAACGATTTGCGAAGCTATAACACGTTGCAAATCTTAATAGCCATGCACGGACTGATGCAGACGGATTCACGTAGAAAACTTAATTTTCAAGAGTGCAAGCGCAAGCGCAAGCCTATGAGCACATGATTTTTGCAAAAAGAAAAAGAAGAAGAAGAAAAAAAAAAAATGATCAAGGAAAGTTACAAACAATCCAACGGAACATGGCATCGTTGATGGCCTCGCGACATAACTTATTGCTTATTTGCCTTGTTTAAGACGATTTAAACACCCGGAATCATACAGAGCTAGGCTCACCCTCGGTACAAAATTCTATGTCATTCACTCTTAGTCAACCGAGTAATTTTATTCTGTTTATTTTCTGTTACGCAGTGTTCATTATGATTATTCCCTCGCTTCAAAAAAAGTGTTAATTCGACAAAGTTTCTGAGTGATAAGATGAACCACCCAAACTACAAGAGATCGAGAGAATGTGCTTCAAGAATAACTGGTGCCTCTTACGCGTCAAATTGACAAAAACAAAAAAAAAAAAAAAAAAAAAACACAAATCCTTAAGCTCAATACAGACTACTCGGACGTGACGTGGAAACACGCATTCCACGTGTGATACAAAATTACAGAAAAGGCTTTCATTTGTTTACGTTCACATTGCTCTGACAAGCGTCATCCCACGTGTTCCCACGTCACGTTCGAATAGTCTGAATCGACCTTTACCACAAAGTCCTCGGCGGATTAGTATTAGTTTTCTTCTTACTTTGTCGAGTTCAAATTAATTACGAGACACGAAATCGTGTATTTAAACGTATCCACTGTTTTTTCTGTATAACTTGTGTAGGTAGGTATATCAATATAAAATAAAATTTACGGCCACTACTATAAGTATTTTAAGACTACTAGGATTCGGTAACCCCCCCCCCCACCGACACAACCAAACAAAAGTGAATCATCAGTGAAAACATAGTAAAAGCAAACAAGGCCCTCCTTCTCACAAAACAAAAAGGCAGGTATGTTGACGAGATATGCCACAATCAAACTGGTTCAATAGTTTCGAGATGGCAGCCGCTGAGGATAAGTTTGTTTGATTGATTCAGCTATATACGTACATTCTTCCCGTCTTACTCTCACATCCGCTATTGTAGTGTTTGAATTGATTCAGATGCTGCACCCACGCCTCTCCTATACTTCATTCGGGGCGTTTTTCCCGCGAAAGAAATGTCCAACAACAATAAAGTTCAAATCCAACAGAAAAATATCCAAAGTGATGGGGAGCATTTTTTACTGAATTGACGGGGGGGGGGGGGGTGTCTCTAACGATAAATCTTATAGGAGCTGAAATTAATCCCCGCCCCCACCTTCGACTTTATGGCTAACGTCTGGATGACTGTGGGATTATAGCATTAGCTTTTCATGGTACGCGCAGTTTTGTTACTCACTAAACCGATTTTGACGGGAATTGAAAGTTACAAAGGTGGATTTTTTTTTTTCAGTTAAGGGCAGGGGGAAAACCAGAGTGGTGGCGGGGCTAAATTGCCTTTGTAGAGTTTGGTTCCTTTCCTTGATAGGAAAGGCTCCCCCATGCTTTGGGTTTGATAGAAACTGACTGATTTAGCCATTAAACTAGAAATACAGCCCTATAGAACAGGATTTATTCCTGCTCAAAATTGGTCATTATCTTGGTCCCTGATTTTAAGTAGTACATAATAATAATAGGAGCATCCGGATGGTCTACCTTTGACTCTAGCACGTGGGACTGACAGTTGTCATAATCAAGATTTATGACTATGGTGAATGTGTATGTTAAGGGATCAATATATTACAGTAGAGGCTACCACAGCGAGATAATGAATTCAATGTTGTGTACCTTCCCAAGTTGGAAAATGTTTTCATAAAACGTCAAAGGCACTAAGAAATCCTTCAAACATAGTCAGCAGCAATGAAATTGCACGTGATAATTAGAAGTAAATCGTTGAAGTAGAAATCATTAGCCTGCCAAGAGTTTTACCTTCATAACGAGTGAGTTGAATTTGCGTCGGTGATCATTTTAAAAAAAGAAAAAAAGAGCGTCATGAAACTCGGAAGTGGACACAAGAAAGCGGTAAATCATCGGGCAATCACACACGCTTCTGAAATACGCAGATTTCTACGTGAATGAGATGGGAGGGGGAGGGAGTATCTACGTTGTTAAGGGTTACAACACAACCCGCAAGCGTCCGACAACTATACTCAACCCCTTTTTCACCACCATCGACCTATAACTACCCCTATCGCTTCCAGTCACTCGGTTTCTTGGTCACGACAGTCAGTCGGCAGTTTTTGAAAAAATAAAGGCCCATCTAGCTCAAATATACATATTTTTTATACCGACGTTCATGATTACGAAATAACTAACGAAAAATCTCACTACAATACTTCGTTTAGGCTGGTCATTCATTCCCTCACACAGAAAATTAACTGGCAATTATGCCCACTTAAAAAATTTGAATACTGAATAATGAGGTAGTAATAAAATTAAACCTTAATAAGGTGTGTAAGCCGAGATGATACAAATTTCCCGCCCAATCTCACGTAAATCCCGCCTCATCCACCAAATTCTTTCCACTGAACTTCTTCATCGGAAACGATAACCACTCCCTAAAACCACTCAGTGGCGGGGAGGTGGGGTCCAACCGGGGGAAAAACAGGGCAGACGGGAAGGTCGGAGGGAAAATGAAACCATAATCCGAGGACGGCGTGAAGTCGTGAACAGCCCACAATAATGAACGATCTTGAGGGACTGCACGCGTGTCTGAAAAGAAAGCCCATAAAGGACTGGCATGTCGGGAGGCTGTCGGAACTATCGGCGTCATCGTAGGTCTTCAAAAGAATGACCCACGCGACGGCAAAAATACACGAACGAAAGAGAGTGTATTTTCCTCTGCACCTCACCCTTGAGACAAGCTCTGAGGCATTGTAATTTGTTCAATTCCGACAGTGTAGTATTAATCCATGTCCCCTCTTTCACATGTTTTTGTCTCAAACTCATTGACTCTCATAAGGTCTTTTCGGGAGACCTACAAAAGCTACAAAAGTAACAAATTTGTAGGTTGTTCGCATAGCAACATGTGTTAAATTGGTTTAGAAGCTGCACAACTTGCAAAAATTGTAGCTTTTATATGTTTGGAGGGTCGCCCGAAAAGACCTATTTATTCTCGTCAAATAAACACATACCTACATGCCTACACAGGTACATGCCTAAGGAGACTTTAAGGGGGAACTGCAGAGATGATTCCTCCACCCCCCTCCAATCACCCTCGTCTACTACTCGGCATACATTTTCTGGCCTTATTTCTGAACCAATCCTGGTTTTTAAGGACTCGTTTCAATCTTCAGGAAATTCCGCGTATGCAGTAGTTTTCCTTTTTTCAAATAAGTCGAAAAAAAAACCGTGAAATTACAAAATAAATGTTCAAGGCGAATTTAAAATGACTTCTGGGATGAAATTTGAAAAAAGGAAAACTACTGCATATGCAGAATTTCCTGAAGATTAAAACGAGTCCTTAAAAACCAAGATTGGTGCAGAAATAAGGCGAGAAAATGTATGCCGAGTAGCAGACGAGGGAAGATTGGAGGGGGGTCGAGGAATCTCCCGTGCAACTCCCCCTCAACTCGAGTTTTCCATTACAATTTATTTATCGAGAATATGCAAAGCTCTCGGAAACCTGAAAGGTTAGACCGTTTTCACACTTAAGATTCCGGTATCCGATTCCCGTATCTTATATACTTATTATCGAGGATACTAAAACTACACTACAGACAAGGCGCTCCTTCACACTTAGATTCCGGAATCGCATCTTAAGTGTTCTTAAGTCTTAAGTGTGAATGAGGGCATTTGCCGTATTGTATTTTTAGTATACTCGATTCGGCAATCGCATACCGGAATCTCAAGTGATGAAAACGCCCTTAGTGAGCCAGAATCACAAAAATGGTTTTCTTTCCTACATGATGAGAAAACTCAATTTTGCTGCCTCCATACGGAGAGGAAAGAAGGACTTTTCCGGGCTAGCCTGACAAAGTCTTTGTCGGGCTAGCCCGGCAAAGTTTTCTCGGGCTAGCCGTGGAAAGTATGCATTTTCTTCAAAAATCCGCTTGGGGCGCTACTTTGTCTTGCGACTTTGTAAGGCTAGCCCGGAAAAGTCCCTCTTTCCCCTCCCTACGAAAGGCAGCAAAATCGAGTTTTCCTATCATTCCGGAAAGAAAATAGTATGTGCACCTTGCCGGGAAAGTGTTTTGCCGGTCCTCGACGATCGCCTACGGCTCGGCTGGGCAACTTGTCTCGGCTCGGCTGGGCAACTTCTCTCGGCCCGGCAAACACACACTTTCCCGCCTAGGTACACAATATACTATTTTATTAGTGTGCAAAATTCGTGAAACTGTTTTTTTTTTTTTTTTTTTTTGGCAAAAACAAATCCGATAAATTGGGGAGGAGGGTGCCATTCCGGCCAATCCGTGTCCGGTGACGCCCAGTAAGATGCGACGAGGCTGACACCTGTCAAAATGATATACCCTCAAAATTGTAAAAATACCGATTGAGTGACAAGTTACACGAAGACACACATCAGCAATTACCAAACATTGAAGATATAAGAAAAAATCTTTTTACGCTGCGTTTCGAACTTCAGTGGCAAGTTGAAATCAAATGGGTAAGAGGACATTCTGGCGTCGACATTCTAGCACATTCCTCACGTTCAACACACCGTGCGCTATGACGCATGCCTCTGACGCACGCGAAAAGGCACAAATGGAGACGTAGCTAAAGAATTCGAGGAACGGCCTGACACACACTGCCGAGGTAAAAAATCAGAACACACACGAAGTAAAAGCATCAATTCAAGCATCAAAAATCATCGACACCAGAATAAGAAATCACCGAAAAGTCGCGAAGAGGCCCGCCTTGTTCGCCGTCCACCTCGTCATTATCCTCGTATTCACACTTACACCACACATCCACTTACATCTCTCACACAACCCCCACCCCTCAATCAGTGGAATCAAATCATAGAAGAAGAAGAAGACACAGAGGTCAGTCGTTTTAACTCTCCCCTTGGCTTTAAGACACCCCACTAATTGATCATTGATCAAAATTGCAGACAGCATACAATCGTTTTTTAAATGAAGAAGTTCGTCAAATAATAAAACTGTTGTTAGTTTATTTCTCTTGAGCCGAGCAAACCCAAATTTTAGATTAACAAGGTGTGGCCAAATGAAGAAATCCACGTAACCACACCACGAAGGCCCCCAATTAGGCCCCTACGCCATACCCAGAGGGCCCCGGACTCGCAAGGGGCAAGCACCTCCTCAAAGCTCCTTACCTATTCCCTGAAAACTTCAGCACTCAAACCCTCGAGTGAGCCCTGGTGAATTCTGCAGGTCGGTCGACCTATCGTCTGTCCGACCGCTGGGATTTGGAATGCTGATAATCCAATTTCTCGGAGTGGCACCATTAAGGGGGAGTTGCACGAGTCATTCCTCGACCCCTTCCAAAATCACCCCTCGTCGACTACTTGGTATACAATTTCTCGCCTTATTTCTATTTCTGCACCAATCCTGGTATTTAAAGACTCTTTTCAAGCTCCAGGAAATTCCGCATATGCAGCAGCATTCCTTTTTTCAAATAAGTCGAAGGAATTTCCTGGAGATTACAATGAGTCTTTAAAAACCTGGATTGGTGCAGAAATAAGGCAAGAAAGTGTACGCCGATTACCGAGGGGTGATTGGAGGGCAGCTACCCCCAATTGATCTGTTTCACTGATTTGGCTCACTAAAAAAACTGACTTTTGGCTTTTGGTTCTGTAAAAATCCCAGCTTCACGAGTTTGGCGGAGAGTCAACTCTTGATTTTAGGAAAGGGCAACTTTTCTGAGAAAATCAGTGACAAAAGGGGCTGACATTTCCTCTTCCGCCACCCATCACAGCAAGTCTTCATTGTTCGGTACATGCCTAAAGTCTCCCTGGTGCAGGGGACTGAACACGTTTGTCAAAGTCACCCCCTATTTGGTTCAGTAGACTGTACTATTTAAAGCAATAAAAAAATATAAATGAAAGCCAAAAAAAAAAACCATTCAAAAATCTACCTTGAACATTGGTGGTAGGTCGTAGAACGTCAACGTTTAACTTAAATGGGCGGTACCGCTCGTGCCTCAACTTTAAGTACTAGTACTTAGTAACTACTAACACTTCAGCGATCAAAAGTGTGAACGTGAAGGTGACGAAGCGAGGAAGGTTGGGAAGGGTGTGAAGTATGCCCGACGTTTCATAGTTATAAATCGTCCGTGATTTGTTTTGTTCTATCTTTCGCTAATCTCTCATCGGTTTTAAAAAGAGAAATAAAATTCAATCTTTCGAAAAATTTTTAACGATATATAAAAGAACTGTATTGCTCATGATCACTGATGATCAAGAATGGCAATCAGAAAGTTCCTAAGTTGATGGGAGGGGTGGAGTTTCAAAATAATTACCGTGTTGCCATAACTACACAAGGAGAGGGACAGGGTGATTGTTTATCAGGGAACGACCTGCCCCGTCCACGCCCTTCCAGTCCGCTGTGAGCAATCCAGGTTTATATATCGTTGTCCCGGTGGCATGGCTTGAATGAGGTAGGTACGGAAACTTGTCCGAATCGTGTAATGATTCGTCCCCATCAATCTTTTGGAATTGGGCCCAAAACGGAATCCATTCACGAACGTCGCCAGAAAACTTTTTCAGTTCGAGTACCGGTAGCTTTAACTTTCTCATAACTGACGTTTTCGATGGTTCGTCGCTGGACATGGACTTTCTGTCACTCTCAACGTGGTATTTAACGTATTTTTTCATAGCAACACTTATATGAGTGAATTTTTCTCACTAAATCTTCTGTGGCGTTCTCCTTGGTTACCAAATCGCCCTCCTCCTTCGAATCATCGTCCAAGAGAAGATCCATAATCTCCCCATCAAGACGACAGAGATCTTAAAACCATTCAAATAGTCGGTAATGGTCGAATAGGGTATCTAACTCGGTGGTTTCGGGAACTTCGTCGTGTAGTTAAGCTGCCAATTCGTTGAACAGCTTCGTAACCGTAGTACGTTTCACACCCCGTTGTTTTTTAAGCCTTTACTTTTTTCCATTTCTCGACTCACCGTTCGGAAAACTATATTTTAAAAAAGAAATCTCGGTCTCAATGTCGTGTTATGGTCGCCAGTATGTCAATTACGCCTTGACGGGTGATTAAATTACGTACATTAAATGATTGCCATTCTTCATCTGCAGTGATGAACAATGAAGGGTCTTGACCCTTTGTGAAGTATGCGCGACGTGTCATATTATAAATCGTCTGTGTTGTGTTGTGTTTTGTATTATCTTTCTCTAATCTCTCTTCGGCTTTAAAAAGAGAAATAACATTAAGCCGTTCAAAAAATGTGTTAAGTTCCCAAGTGGATGAGATGGGTGGAGTTTCAAAGTAAGAACCGTGTTGCCATAACTACACAAGGAGAGGGACAGGGTGATTGTTTATCAGGGGACGACCTGTCCCCTCCACGCCCCTCCAGTCAGCTGTGAGCAATCCAGGATTACATATCGTTGGTCAAGCGACAGAGCTTCACTGAAATCATTCTGTTCTGTTGTCTCCCTCTTCTTCCTTCTGTTCAGAACTGGAGTAGAATGTTTACAGAAAATACTTCTTGTTTCCCCTTGTCAGGTTTATTTACAATGGCTTAAGACGGTTGTGATAAGTTCCTGAGAAGGAGAAGGTGATGAGACGTATGGCGTGACAACCAGGGGTCAACCATGAGCTAGCATAAAAATCCCGTCGATCGCGGTATGTACGGCGTTATAACATTATTTGTGATGAAGCGTCCTTAGTTACCGCTTGCGTTAGGTTTTAACGCTAGCTCATGGTTGACCCCCAGAAGAGAGAGGAGAAAAGAGAATTCATCCTACAAAATTGGGTTGTTAGTGAGTCAGGCCCACAAAAATTGTTCTTTGACGAGGAAACCCCTGAAATTGGTCAAAGTCAAAGAAAATTTATAGGCACCAACACCATAATCAAATTGCCGTTTTATTAGTGAGCCAGAGAGGCGAAAATGGGTTTTACGCGTGAAAAATCCGCGAATTGGTTTATGAATGAGTCGACACCGCAGAATTAGGGTTTTAAGAACAAAATTGATGAAATTGGGGAAAAACGCTGATTCGAGGCTAAAATTTAGGAAAACACAAATCCATTGCTTCTGCACTTTAGGCCTGAAACTGAGAAAATGCGCTAATCCATAGCTATAATAAGTGATTAAAATTGATAAGTTCCGCTGATTTGCGGAGTGAGTAGGAAAATCACTAATTAGCGCGGCTCTGATATTAAGAAAAACGCTAATTTGCAGCTCTAAGTGAGAACAAGTTTTAATTCACTGCTGAAAAGGTAAGAAATTGTGTGAAGGACCACACGATTCTTCCATGTACCCGTTTTTCGCGTACATCAATGAACGCATAAAAATAATAATAATAATAATAATAATAATAAAGGCCTCGCCACACCGAACGCGAACTGCCGCGCGGACTGGTCCGCACGTGGAAAAGCTATGGTAACGGGGTATACCTCACCCATGTTGTCATGGTTTTTTGGCGAGCGGACTAGTCCACGCGGCAGTTCCGCTACGGGGAGAACACGCCAGGGGACATTATTTTTCCTCAAAACAAAGGTCATATTCGCGTTTTTCATACCAAAAAACGACTAGGTCTCAATTGCTAAGTAATTCTGTGGCAAATAATTTTTGACGTAGCCACGAACTAGGATTGTTGATTTTCGCGAATTAGGATTGTCTAAATTTTAGCTGCTCATTAGCGCTTTTTGCCAATTTATTCAGCGAATTAGCTATTTTTCCCAATTTTAGCAATTGTTCAATTCGCGTATTTTTCTGTTTTTGCCGTGGATTAGCGTTTGTCTCAATTTTAGGTGCTACTTAATTAGACTAGGCCATTTTTCTAAATTTCGGTCGTGAAATAGCGTTTCGGATGGACTGAAAATCGTCGGAAGGAGACAATATCGCTGTCCAATCCCACACCAAAACTCGTTTTCACCTACCTATAAATCCTCATTTTTAAGCTTTTTGGTGGCCCCCTCTGGTAGGGGTCCCGGAGCGGTCCCCCCCCTCGCCGCTACTACGGTACGCTACTGGTCCTATTGCGGGTCTGAACTTCTGAAGGTCAGAGGTCTAAGGCCCGATTTCACCAACTTCTTAAACCAAGATCAACAACTAATCGCGATTACAATGTAAACATTTATATAAGAATTCATATGGGTCGCTATTGGCAACTAATCACGATCAATTTTAAACGAGATCAATTTTGTTAGTGAAAATGGGCCTAAATCTAAACGGTGACTGAACCATGGCCCGTTCCACTGAAGCGATACGTATCTGTAAAATGTAGGGACCGATAAAGTAAACGTTATTCATCAAAGACAACAGAAAAAGATTATGTAAATTCAGCCCAACGCCTGAATGGGCCCCCACTTCCCCTTACAGCTGAACAATGACCCGATTTCACGCAGCCATATTCAACTTAATCACGGTTAATCCTACTCCTACCTTATTACCACACAAATAATTTATTGATAATGTAAGCAAGCGCCGAAGCGCAAACCGAGGAGAAGTGGGTTTCAAAGCCTCTTAAAAATTGAGTTGGCAAGGGGGAGTAGGCCGTACTCCGTAAGGTTTCTGCTCGGCTTCTTCGGTTTTCAAAGAAATTTACTGAGCAAAAGCCCATTTATTATGCCAATCACCCTGTATGTACAACCCTGGAAAAAGATGACAGCCAACCTTTGAACGTCACATAGGATTTTTTTTTTTTCATTGGAGAGATTTTGCAAACAGATCCGCTAACGCTAACGTTAACTCTATTCACATTTCAACCAACGAAATGTTTACTACCCTAGCAACGCGTACACAAAAATTAACTTTAGCGTTCACGGGACTGGATGCAAAATCTCTCTGTTAACTGACTAGGACCCGTATTCATAGTTGTCACTTGAGCTGAGTATTTGATAATTTCGATTCAAAACAGATGACTCACTAATTAGAACGACCGATTTGAAGTCGCTTAAGCAAATACTCAGCCTGAGTGACGGCAATGAATACGGCCCTAGATCAGTTTGAACTGGCTCAAGATAACTAAATGAATAACTAAGTAAATAAATAAATTCAAAAATACCTAGCTGAGTCTAAAATCAATCCGTAGCTCTGTCGCTCAACAAAAAGGATGTAAAACCCGCCGGACACGGTTTATTGCAACTTGGGTTGTTATTAGCTGCTGATCTCTGCATCTAATCTTGAACTTTTCCTCAGAGTGAAACGAAGAAATTTGCCTTTAAAGGTAAATTCCTCTAAAGTGGGTACGTGGGCCCTTAGAATTTTCCAACAACATAAGTCGCAAATCACAATGTAAATTTGTTTCTTGCTAAAGCGCCCCATACACTGTCAGTTTAACTGAAGGCAATCGTGAGGCCGTCGATTGGGGTTAGCCACACATTTATCAGTTAATCTTCAGATGGCCTTCAGGCCATGGACTGCAGTCCGTCAAAAACTGAAGGTGTGTGGCCGTAGAACCGGCTAGAATCGGACGTGAGATCGTTGACTGACAGTGTATGTTGCCCGTCGATTTTGGCCGGACGTTCGCCTCTTGAGGCGACGGCCTGCAGGCAATCGCATAGTGTATGGGGCGCTTCAGACTCCTTCGCTTTTCTTTTACTAATCAGAAACAATTAGCGCAATAAAGTATTTTTGCCCAGACGAAGATAATACATTTTATAATTTGCCGACAAGGATTAGTCAAAGTGAAATAAATCACTCCAAGCGGTATGATGCCTGAATGACACCAGCAGATTTCCTGAGAAAGAATTGCTGAGGGTTGAAGCATCGAAAGGCCGAAACAAAATCTAAAACGCCGTGCTTAGCGTGTCGATATTTTCCCTTATCTTAATCGCCTTGCCCTAATTATTTTACGAAAAAAGCTAATAATCACAAAAAACGCTTACACAAAATTTCTGTTTTTTTAAGGCTGATGATCCAGTAAAAACATGGGGGTGGTACCGCTCCCACCAAAAATGCCGGTTCAAAGAAATCAACCGAACTCCACTACAGGTTTTGTTTATTAGCACACTATGACACTACACTACCGCGTTGTCAACACGAGACTGCAGGAATACGCTTCAACGTTGATGGTAGGAAACCACGCGGCGCGGCCAGGTACAACAGGCGAGAGGTAAATCAAAGAAGGGTCTACTATTGCCTTCTTCTCAGCCTTTGGTTTTTTGTACGACTTTTTTTAGCAATTTTTTTTTTCTCCCCCCTCTTTTTCAATCTGTTTTTTGTTGTTGTAGTCGACTGGTGCTACCGGGCTTGTTCAAAGATAATGAGAAGGGGTGTTGAAGAGGGTGGTGGTAGTGGTTCAACTGGTAAATGACTACAACCACTATTATCAAGCTCAAAAGTAACGAAGAAGATTTTCAAGATGGGTAGAAGGGAAAAGTGGTGCAGCCGGTCTCTCTTCGCCCCTCCCACAGTCTAACCATCAGCGACCAACCTCGTGAAGTTGTCATTCGTTAGTTCAGTTTCAGTTCAGTCTTCAGTATCGGATCGACATTCCATTAGGATAAAATGAAGAACAATGGGGGGCGGGAAGTTGTTCGTTCAGCTCACTTCAGAGGGCGACACTTCATGGATCTGATATTGGATATTCCAACTCTTCTGAGCGTTGTTGTCATGTGCGTAGCCTGAGGGGACAGAGGTGGGCAGCTGCCTCCCAGGCTCGAAAGCGCAGATTTAGTGGGGCAGCTGCCCACCCCTAGATACGATCTGAAAGTATAAATCCTTCAGGACAACCAAATTTTGTATGTCGGCGCTCACATAAAAAAAATCAATTTCGAGGATTTTTGTTGTTCACAAAACAAATGCTGCGGTGACATAATTCAAATACCAATTTCGAGGTTTTCGCGCCCTAAAATAACGTTTTCGCAGATCTGGCACAACTAAAAAGCCAATTTTTCAGATATTGCTTATCTGAACAATACAAAAAAAAAACACCTGAATCCCAAGCATAGTGGTAAAATTAACAGTTTTTTGCCAAAATCATAATTTTAGAGCCTACTAAAATATCTATTTCTGTGCTAATATCGTCATTTTTGCGTTTAAGGGCCGGGTCGACAATGCCCGGTTAATCGTTGACAAGGGTTTAAACATTTTTACATGCAAAATGCTAAATTATAAGCTCTGAAGCTCAACTTAGGGATGAACGGAACTTTGAACCCACGTGGTTAACCCAGGCCGAAATCGCGTTTAAATATCCATTTTGAGCAAAAATCGCCAGATTCGAGGTAAACCCACTAAATTTGTTTTTAAGATGAAATTGCCAGTTTTGCAGAGAAAGCATACGTAAGTGCCAGTTGACAGTTCAAGGGTAAAAACTTCAATTTTAGGTTAAAACTCGTAAGTTGTGTGAAATTGCCGGTTTTGAATTTTAAGGTAAAACCTCCAGTTCTAAGGTAAAATTTTCTTTTTGAGAGAAAACTGGCAAAATTAGTTTTACGGTAAAATCAAGGTGATTAGAATAAAAGGTGGGCTCACTTATTACGTGCGAGGTGTATTCTAACTATTTATAAAAATGAAGCAAAACACCATCTCCATTTTTAATGGAGACAATGTTTTTAAAACTGTGAGAATACCCCAAATACGTCGTAACTGAGCCCACCTTATTCCAATCACCTTGCGGTAAAATCACCAGTATTGTAATGAAATCTTCAGTTTGATCTTGAAATCGTCACTTTTGTGTTGATATCGTCATTTTTCCAGAAAAAAAAAACATCAATTTTGATATTGTCAGTATTGAAGTAAAATAACCAGTTTTGAGGTAAAATAATCTAGGGGTGGGGGAGACCGAAAATAATCAGTTTATGAAAGTATTGGGAATGAAATCGTAAGTTGAAGGATTAAATCAGTCAGTTTTTGGGGTAAAATTGCCAGTTTTTGTAGAGAAATATTCAGAAGAACGCTTCAGGTTTGGAGCATCATCAGTTTTGTGGTAAAATAACCCATTTTGGGAATAAATATTCATTTCTAAGGTTAAACCGTGAAATTTGGTTTTGGGGTAAAATCGCCAGTTTTATAGTGACGTCTTCAGTTGGGGGGGGGGGGGGTTCACGTCAGCTTTAGCGAGAAATCATACGTTTCTTGAGTGAAATCGCGACTTGAGGGATAAAATCGGCAGTTTTTAATACAGTGTGGTGTGTCGGGTGTGGCAACAAGTCAGCCTTGGCGTGAAATCGTCCGTTTTGGTAAAAAATCGCCACGTCTGGGATGAATTCGTCAGTTTTGTGGTTCATCCCTTTTGGCCTAAAAACGCTCATTTTGGGGTAAACCTGATTTACAGTGTGAAATTGTCAGTTTTGGAGTAATATATCCAATTTTGGGTGAAATCGTCGTTTCGGGTGTAAAATATACTCATTTTTTAAATGCAACGGAAAAGTTGTAAGTTAAAATCATCAGTTTTGTAGTGAAATATTCAGTTTCAGGGGGGGGGGGGTAACACGTCTGCTTTGGCGAGAAATCATAAGTTTTTTTTAGTAAAATCGCAACTTGAAGCATTTAATCGGCAGTTTTTAATGCAGATTTGTCTGTTTTGGTGAAATCATTCGTTTTTCATCAGCTTGAGTTAAACTCTCCAGTTTAAAAAAATGCGAAAATTAAGAAAATACGCTAGTTCGCGGTTAATGGCGACCTTTTCACTGCTAAAAAAATCAAAGTGCTTGTTCTCGGTAAAATTGAGAGAAAACACTCATTTGCGGTAAAAATTAGAACAAAAATTCGCAGTTAATAGGGAGTTATTAGTGAGTTTTAGCACTTTCCCGTTAAATCCTCCATAAACTTTGTTTTCAAATTTCAACCAATCAAATGTTTTGTAACCAAGCAACGACTGATTTATCGTTTGCGTTAGCGTTAGCGGCGGAGTTGCTACAAGTATCTATTGCATAACCGTCTGACGGTTAACGTTAACGGTTAAGTGACGTCATGATAAGCGTAAAATTCAAATTTTGAGTTTAAGCGTCGGTCACAAACGTTTAAAGACCTTGACAGCTAAAATTTATGCACATATGACTGTGAAATTCATTCTCATCCCGTATCACACGTGTTTCACTTTTCTATTACAACCCCCCCCCTGTACGAGGAGGTGTTTTATTAATTCATTTGAAGGAATTAAGTGCATCTATGCCCTACCATGATGTGTTCATATTTTAGCGCAACTACTATTTGCAATAAATCTTTTTCCGCCGACACAAACGGCTACGCTTATGGTGACGTCACATAACCGTAAACGTTAAGCGTCAGACGGGTATGCAATAACTCCCTAATATTGAAAAAGTTCGCTTATATGCGGGAAAAACGTGGAGGAATTTGGGTGGATTTTCTGTGTTCCTCTCTCCCGTTTTTTTAAGAATAGCAAGCACAAGAGGGTGCTTTAATCTTTAATAAGATTTTTAATTTAATTTCAATGTTTTGTTTTTGTTTGTTGTGGGGGGGGGGAGGTGAATTTTAGATGGTGATCTTTGCTCAACACTCGCCAATGCTGAAATAATCGCTCTTCGCCAATGATGGTGGCCAATAGCAGCGGAGAACGCTCATTTTCAATAAAGAAGCTCATCGAAAACATAATGCGAACGACCATGTGTTAGGACCTCCTGGCTAATTTGACGCGACCAAGCATATATTGAGTATGGAGAAGGATATTCTCCACGATTTCACGTTTTGAATCTCTGATCGAAAAATTGTAACAAAATGAATCATGAAAGGTTACCTAATGTTTTAAAAATTCTAATAACAATATACTGGGTGTATCTTATTAAATTATGTGCTTTATAATAGAAGTATTCATTCTCAGAAGTTTAACATTTATGCTATCGACGTAAACACTGTTATTTCGTATTTTATTATCCAATTTCTCCGTTTCTATGGGCTACACATTTTTCATGAATACCCCTAATATTCATATTAATATTCCATCAAAGTGGCCCCACCAACCTCTCTGGCCCCCGCATATTATTGAATCGCTTAATCCGGCCCTGATGCACACGTGATATGAATGGGGGGGGGGGTGATTAAATTTTATTCTGAATTCTGCTCTGAACATGTTCCAAACACCCTGCTGAAACAGACCTTACATGAGAATTTTGGTTCCCAGTAGCTTTAGAATGAGTGTCACTGATATTCCAGGCCATGTCAAATTTAGTTTGGGGCCTCTACGGCCCCCTACAACACAATTTGAATTTGAGAATTAAATGGTTTTTAATAAGTGCCTAATTATTGTTACTTTCCCCGTCATCATTAAGAAAATTTCAAAGGCACTTTCACGATGCATATCTATTTTTAAATTCTACCACGTCTCTGGCATCATTTCGCGGCACTATAAGAAACGCTTTAAAACCATTAAGTCATTGTGCCTTAGGTCATCAGCGGGTATCCCACTTGGCTGTCAGCCACGAACTACAATAGCCGTGATTTCTCAAAAACAAGGGCGATTGAAAATAACTTTTGTTAGACCTTAAGCCGAATAATTAGGGCACTCTCGATATCTTCGGATGACCGTTAAACTTGGAGGGCAAATTCTCACATCGAGGTCCTTCTGAGATGGCCTCTTCCCTTTGTTCGAAAAGTGTGAGATTGCTTACGCGTTTTCACTTTGCGTCATTGTAGATTATGAACGGCGAGATTTTGTGAAAAAATGTAAAGGCCAAGGTGAAAAAAGGGGGCGTGGACCACGGAAGTCGGCACGGGAGAAAAATCGCGCCCACGTCGGCAAGCAGGTGAAGACGGTAACGTAGAAAAACCAGGGAATTCGGGTATGCCCCCCAGAATTCTCTGGAGCCTTTTCAGTTCGACGTAAATGATAATGAAACTACTCGGAGGCTTTCTGAGTACCTCACCACCCTCAACAGAATATTCAGGGGAACTGTGGGAGCACAAAGTGGAGAGGGCAGACCTATTGATCCCCCACTCGAATACGACCGTCCTTTTGAGCCGAGACCACCTCCGAGAGAGCATCTCTCGTCAAATCCCTCTAGCAAAATTTGCATCAGTTCCTTCTTCAAATTTGATCCAGTGTCTATTTAATTTAAAATAATCAAGCCGAAATGCAGCCTGCCATCACGGATCCCATTTCCTTCGCTAAGGACTTCTTAGCCGGTGGTGTCGCCGCGGCCATCTCCAAGACGTCCGTGGCTCCCATCGAGCGAGTGAAACTTTTACTCCAAGTTCAGCACATCTCGCAACAAATTGCCGAGGACAAGAGATACAAAGGTAAGAGAATATTTTGCCGTATTAACGAGTCCCCCCCTGCTGCTAATTCAGTTCAGACCGTGGCACGGCCGATTGACCTAGTTAATCAGTGCCATACCATTCCGCGAGTAATACCCAGTTTTATAACGTCACAAACAGTCCCCAATTTCAGTGTATCATTCTATAATGTTTCCGGCCGGCATTTTTCATTTTCAGCCCAGTCTCGGAAACGTGGTTTTACCACACCTTGGCCTTTGGAAGTAAGGAGAAAAATCTTTTTTCCTCGTGTTCAGTGGCGCTTGCGCGTCTCTTTCTAGAAGACCGATTGTTAAAATGGCCGAATTCTCTATTCACTTTTCACTCCCCTTTCGCAACCTAAAAAACCGTGACGTAGCGTCATGTATTTCAGTCGAAAGACAATTTAAAGTGCATTTTGAAATTATCTATTCGAGTTCCACACGTGGCGACCTAGTACCAGATTTGTAGAACCACCCTCTTCCATCCACCTTGACCTGAAGCTTTACGCTTCACGATTATGTTACCGTTTTTAGTTTAGTTGTTTGAATATTCTTAGTTCTCTTTGTTCTTGTCACTTGGCAGCCACAGCCGCCGGGAATAACGAGTATTCCTGGGAAGGAATTTAAGAAAAACGTGCCCTTCAAGTGCCGGTTGAATGCGTCCTTGAAATCAATGTGGCCGATAGCCGTGCGAGTGAAATTGCTCGAAGTGGAAAAGTGGGCGGAGCTCCACATTTTACTCCCAGTTTATCTTTGTCTATTTTGAATTAACTCATTTAGGTCACCTGGCAGTTTTTCGTTGTGAGAATTTTCGGCTGAATGAGGGGGGCGAGTTTTCATGAAATCTGATTTCTAAAATATTGTTTATTCCAAGGCAGAAAAATAAAATAATCCGTAAATGGACTTAACGTATACACCTGACCTGTACTCTATTAAAACTCGTATCTCTGCGACTGTTTCAAGGAAGGAATACGTAATCGTAATTGTGCTGAACAGTGTTTAGGGTTCGATTTTTTGCTTTTAAAGGGCAAGGTCCCTATGTGTTGCAACGAACGTATTTTCGTCATAGGTTTTTTCCTCCGTAATGCCTCCAAAAATAAAAGGACCCGAGCCAATTTGGCCAATATGCGTTTAAAAAGAGAACAACAGCCAAGGTCGTTGTTCACGAGCCCCTTTCGTGTGCGCTCAAACAAACGGATTTTTATTCATTTAATTTTTTGTTTGTAAAGTACACTGCACACTGAAAAAAAAGGAATGAAAAGTTACTTTTTTCTTCGAAAACTTATTCTCTTGTTTTACAACTTGAAACCCCTCATCAATTTTCTTCAATTGAATTGTTACCGCAAGAGTTAAATTTATTTATCAAAAGTGGGTAATCTTACAATTATCTCATAAAAGAGTCCTCCAGTTTACGTTACCTACCAAATAATAATATATATAAACGATGTCTAGGTCGTGTTATCTCAACTCGCGCTTCTTTCAAGGCTTTTGTTAACTTCATTTAAATAACATTCAATAAAAATATGATAAATTTTTACGAATAAGACCAACTATTAACCACTTTCGTAGGGGTACTAGCCGAGGATGACAGACGGCTCTATTCAATTTGTGTAAGTTATGAGCTTGAAATGACACTGAAATTTAATGAAAAAACCTTGCTTGCAGTGCTAACCAGCTCTAACCAGATTTTAGTCCCGACGAAAGTAACGCCTTCGACGGGTTTTTGAAATGCACACTTTTCAGCGCCTGAAGTATCTCATGCTATCAATGCAGTAGCATATTATTTTGTCTATGTTGAAAACCATGAAAATAATCGACTTGAATGGTTCCAAAAAATAATTGGTGTTTTTAAAGCCCAGTCTACACGTTCAAACTTATCGTCAGTTTTGCTATTAATTAATTGGTTCATATCTGTTTCTACAGCTGATTTAGTAAAAAAGAAGCTTTGGAAACAGATTTGGACACGTTAATTAATAGCAAGACTGACGACAAGTTTGACCGTGTATACCGGGCTTCACATAGAGCAACGAATCCCCTCTCCCTCCCTTTTCCAGGTACTTTCATACAAACGGAATCCTAAAAAAGTTTGTTCTCTGAAAAGTTCCTTGGCGTTGGTTCGTTGGAATAGTAACTCGATCCGAAGCTGAATGGCCATTTCTTCAGCCCAATGTTCAATTTATGGGCCTGAAAGTCCGTTCATGTGATCGGCTTGTCAGTTTTATACGCGAAATCGCAAGTAACAAGCTTACTAAAACTTGCGAAATAGCAAGAAAACCCCTCACGGGCGGATAATGCTTGGATTTTGAATCACAAGTCCCGTTTATTAGCAAAAGTCGTCGTTTTCCAACATGAACTATCAGTTTCAAGGGCGAAATTGACAGAGCTGATAGTCGGAAAGCCACGCCACCAGCTTTTTTATAAAGTAGAATTTTCAGCAGTAAGTTTGAACACCCTGTTTCTTATGATGAAATTGCCTGGGTGTAAGTTTCGCGGTTGATGAAAGCATAGGGCATGTTCCTAAATCCACCACTTTGCTCACCGATGGATTAGATTACAAAACTAAAGCCGCCTTAGCATGAAAGGTTTTGAAAACTGAGCTGTGGGCTTCAACCAATCAGAGTGCTCCGCGCTGTGTACTCGCAGCGATCTGATTGGTTGAAATGAAGCCCATAGCTCAGCTTTATAAAGCTTGCATGTAAAGGCGCCTTAAACCCCTGTACACACGGAGACTTTTCTGTCCTGTCTTCTACTGTAGCTAGTGTTCAAAGTAGTTAAAAACGTTAAGGCCCCGTTCACAAGCTCTATTTTTTTTTTGTTTGGTGTCTATGCAACCTATCAAAATGCTTCATTTTTCGAGGGAATAAATTTGTTTGGTCGCATAAACTCCACACAACGCAAACATAGAGCTTGTGAACGGGCCTGAAAAGTGAAGTTTTAGGTTTGTTTGGTTTTCTATGACTTTGGTTTGGTTGAATGCTAGTTCAAGAAATTGAATTAAAGGGTCAAACAGTAAAAAAGTGCGTCGTGTGCGTGTGCCTCCCGCACAGAATATTGGGCGAAGAATGGGGGCCCAGAGTGGCAAGGACGACTCTTGAGTCTTGGCTACTATGCAGGGTACAGGGGCACCTTCCCCGCTCGGTTTCTGTCCATGGCGCAAGCCAGCGTCCTCAGCTCTGAATTAAGACCCACCTCCACGTGGTACCTCTCGGGCTGGCCTCCAGTCGCGGCTAACGGGTCGAGTTGAGTGAAGGGACCGACTCTGCTGGGGAGTCCGGGCCAAAGATGGGGTACAGCCCAGGTAAGGGCCGGCAACGGCCTAGGTACTGGCCACTTCTTAAGGAGATCCGCAGCAGGGTACAGGGCTGTGTTTGCTGACCCACACGTGGTAGATAGGAGAGATCCATGATCAGTTTTGCAGTTAAGGGGGAGTTGCACGGGTAATTCCTCGACTCCCCTTCAACCGCCCCTCGTCTACTACTCGGCGTACATTTTCTCGCCTTATTTCTGCACCAATCCTGGTTTTTAAGGACTCGTTTTTATCTTCAGGAAATTCCGCATATGCAGTAGTTTTCCTTTTTTCAAATTTAATCCCAGAAGTTATTTTAATTAAATTCGCCTTAAACTTTTACCTTGTAATTTCACGGTTTTTTTTCCGACTTATTTGGAAAAAGGAAATCTACTGCATATGCGGAATTTCCTGGAGATTATAACGAGACCTTAAAAACCAGGATTGGTGCAGAAATAAGGCCATAAAATGTATGCCGAGTAGTAGACGAGGGTGATTGGAGGGGGGTCGAGGAATCATCACTGCAGTTCCCCCTTAAATGTTTAACTTCAGGACCGTATTCTGAGACCATCCTTAAATTTAAAGCCACCTTGAAGCATTTTGAAAAGATGACACTTATTCCGTTCCCATTTGCATAAAGTTCTGCTATAGTGCAATTCATTTCCCCCGGTCTTCTCCATTATCACATGACTTGACAAGAAAGAACGGGTGGAAATGAGTTACCCAAAAGCATAAATTCTGTGCAAAGCGGGATAGCTGTTACGGTCTGTTCCCTTATGGCGATTTCCATTTAACACACTACACAAGAGCAGTGCCGCGTCCTCTCCAAAAACATATGTTACAATCAAGAGAGGACGGGTGGAAAAACTTACACCACACTATTGTATTGCATTGAATGTAAAACGCCATTAGTGATGGGCTCTCGCCCGCCCTTGAATTTAGTGGAATGAGCTTCCCCTTTACCCTTATAATAAAAAAAAAACGCGCTGGGAATAGTTTTAGAACAAATGATCACAGTAAAGCGTCTAGACGCAGTGATAGCGCTTGCAGTATTTTTTTGAGTTCATTAGGATTTTTCGAGAGTTAATAATAGTTCGTAAGTCCATCAGAGTAAATAGTTCGAGAGTCCATCACTAAGTAGACAGACTATGGTAACAAACTGTATGATTTTTAAAACAACTTGAGTTGTGGATTCGATATGGAAGATCACTGAATACATTCTTAAATCTATAGCCCGTCAAGAAGAACATGAACCCGCGGCCAGCGCTCTCTCATTCGATTACTTGCAACATCTCTTCCCTCTTCTTTCGTTACCGAATTGTTTGTCCCACTGTTTACCAAAGATAAGTGTTAATATTCAATTCGAAATCCCCCGAGGGACTGATCTCAGGAGGGCGAGGTCCACGTATAACTTGACGGGCTATAGCAGCTTATTCCTATTGTCTTCCGCTGACCAACAGCCTGCCATGTTCCCTTCAAACTAGGCCCAGGCCCCGAAAGGGTTCAAACGTATCAGGCGCAACACAGCGCTTAGGCGCGTGACACCTGAATTGGATGGTAGTGGACAAATCTTCCCTTGGGAGCAGGGAAAACCTGAAAAATTGCGAGCGAGAGGGGCCTAAAATGGTTCCAATGGGACAGTTCAATGATAGTTCATGCTCCCTGCAATAGGGAACTTGGGCACTGTTGCTTGGTGTGGACAAAAAATGTTCCAGTTTGTAGCCTAACAGTATTTTTCTATTGCTAGATTTCCAGTTTTGGACACGAAAACCTTGCCTCTGATCATAATTTTTTAGTTTCGACGCTGAATTTCCCAGGCAAAATCGGCAATTCCCCACTCGATTTCCTAAATTC
Organism: Corythucha ciliata; assembly: GCA_038030265.1. Taxonomy (NCBI): domain Eukaryota; kingdom Metazoa; phylum Arthropoda; class Insecta; order Hemiptera; family Tingidae; genus Corythucha; species Corythucha ciliata. Next base: position 66,306,750 of record CM075942.1, on the reverse strand, counting down.
TGAAGATTTTACGTTTTTTCGAGGCTTGTAGCGAGTTTGTCAGGCCTAACTGGAAAATTTGAGGCTGATTGTTCCGGCTCAATCTTAATCCCTCTTTATTTTTGGTCAAATAATCAGATTTGGAGAGCAGAGTTTTCCGCACTGTCGAAGAACTGATCTGATCTCAACATTTTTTAATAAAAACCTAACATTTTATGTAGTAATTTAAGTAAGCTTCAGAAACATTCCCCGATTTTTTCTCTGTCCCAGGGAAATCCTTGCCTTTCCCTTACAGCTGACTGTTTTTCCGACTTGACTCTTACGAGCAACCACCACGGAACTTGAAGTATATTTTGAAGTATATTCAAGGGGGGGGGGGGCTGAAATGGGTAATTTTGTCCCATTAGTTGGTTGCCTTCAGAACTGACTATTTTGCTCCATAATGGTACAGATGGACTTGAACATTTTCGAAATTGGACGCTCCCCTTCCCCACAGAACAAGCCTGCAGGTAAATATACATGAGTTATCGAAAGTTTCAAGAAATTGCTCTCTGATCACAGTTATTGCCACTAACTAGTCGCTTTGCGTACTCCGCGGCGTATTTTTATGCCAGAGGAATTTGAATATGGTCCCCTATAACTATCGCGTTTCGAAAACAAATGACACGGATAACGATCGAATTAATAATAATGAGAGTCTCTTTTTTCCAGGTATGGTCGACTGCTTCGTTCGTATCCCCAGGGAACAAGGAATCTTGGCCTACTGGAGAGGAAACATGGCCAATGTCATCAGGTATTTCCCCACTCAAGCCCTCAACTTCGCTTTCAAAGACAAGTACAAGCAAGTTTTCCTTGGAAATGTCGACAAAAACACTCAATTCTGGCGCTACTTCGCCGGAAACTTGGCCTCCGGTGGTGCCGCTGGTGCCACCTCACTCTGCTTTGTCTACCCGCTCGACTTTGCCCGAACCAGGTACCCCTCCCCCCCATCTATTCTTTAAAGCTCCTTAAAAACTTATATTAAAAGCCTTCTTTGTTTGCGTAAAGGTTAGCGGCCGATGTCGGTAAAAGTGGAGGAGCACGAGAATTTAACGGTCTCGGTGACTGTTTGAAAAAGATCTTCAAGAAGGACGGTATGGTCGGTCTATACCGTGGTTTCGGTGTATCCGTCCAGGGTATTATTATCTACCGAGCGTCCTACTTTGGATGCTTCGACACCGCTAAGGGAATGTTGCCCGATCCCAAAAACGCCGGGTTCTTCCTTTCGTGGGGTATCGCTCAGGTAACTTTCTTTAGTGTCAAGATTGTTCGAAGCCTTTCGTCTCACCTTTTCGATTGTTTTTAAAAGGTCGTAACAACTGCCGCTGGTATTATTTCATACCCGTTCGACACTGTCAGAAGGCGTATGATGATGCAGTCCGGACGAGCCAAGTCCGAAGTCATCTACAAGAACACAATGCACTGCTGGAGTGTCATCGCCAAACAAGAAGGCATGGGCGCCTTCTTCAAGGGAGCTTTCTCCAACGTCCTCAGAGGAACGGGAGGTGCTCTTGTGCTCGTCCTGTACGACGAGATCAAGACCTTCTTGTTTTAAATTGCGCCCTTTCCATTCGCCTCTTACACCCAATCTACCCCTCTCGAAATGTCGTGTGAGCGTCTTGAAATCTGCCCCCTCTTTTTTGTTTTTTGTTTTAAAAAACCCTACTTATCGTTATCCGCTCTTTCGAAAAACGAACATTTTTAAGATTGTTTATCAATGCAATACATGAAAACATGTTTTATAAACATAATAAAACAACATTTAGCATTCCAGCGAAGTCCAACTTTGTAAAGACTCCCCTCGTTATTTTTTTATTTGCTCATGAGGGGTCCACACGATTTAGGCGTTGTTAATGTAAAGTAGTTCTCGAGTTATCTGAATTAAATTATAGGTGAAAAATAAATTTTAAAATAAAAAAAATGCTGTGACAACATTGTTTTAAAGACGAGGTAAAATTGTAAATAATTTATGATGGAGAGAAAGAAATAAAAAGCGGAAAGACCTGTGCATTGGCTGAATAAAATCGATTTCGATGGATTTTGAGGCCGATTTTAGATTCTACCCATTAAAAAGAGTAGTAAATTGCATACCCGCAGCTCCAAAGGTTGGAGATTACGACCCAGAAACGGTCAATTATTTTACCGCTCTCTCTTTCTAGACACTGAAAATTCATCCATAATCAATTCATTAAAAACCATAAAAATTACCCCTCATTGATAAAGTAACCATAAATTACGTCTCCTAAACTGACTTGAAGGACATGAATCTTGCCCTTCGTATCCATGCTCGGCGAAACTAGGAATTTTGACGCGAGAATTTTCTCGGCGGCGATTTACCTTTAAGGGGCATACTAAGTACTACCCCTCGCCCATTATCCCCTCACCGTTTTACGCGAAAAGTATTTGGAATATTTCATTTTTTATGGCCTCATATGAAACCTTAAGGTCTTGAGACTTGCCCAGCAGAGCCCGAATTTCAATTTTGACTTTCCTCGAATTTTAAATTAAATGCATAACATTACTAGTAATTTTATAAAGAAAGCAAATACAGAATGACACTATTCCAACCAAGTCGTTCCTCGAAATTTCCTGGACACCCAACCTACCTCACAAACTAAGGGAGCTTTGAGGTTGAGGAAAATACGAGGAACGACTTGACATAGGGGCCACCTTGAGCTGTGGTTTCCTAAAGAAGCCGTGCCTGTATGGCGGTTGTGAACTACACCTTTTAAATCTAGTCTGGCTGTGGCTAACGCTAATGCAAAAAAATCAAGCCACAGCGACATCGCTTCGAAAGAGACGGGTGCTCATGGTTTTTGAAGGTGACGGTGAACGTAACCTGCCTGGAAGCTATTTTTGCCCAGGGACGGAATCTTACGGCGTTTACAATTTGCACAAAAGTCTGCATAATATACGTTTGCCTCCAAAAAGGCACAGGCCGACCTTATGACTGATTTATACACCATCAGTGCTTTAGTGTGTTCGTATGGAGTTGGGTGGGAAAAATTGGCCGCCTTATGGGCTCGCTAAAGACGTGGAGGGGGGGGGAGACAAGTACTAGACAAATACTAATAGTTTCTATAGGACAAAAACACTTGTTTTAGGCCCAAAAATGCAGATAATATGTACCATCGTCGGTTCCCTGACTAAATTGCCAGTTTGTAATTTTCTGAAAGACAAGGTGAGTGCTGAAGCAACCAATTTTCCCAACTTTCATTTTAATTACCTTAAGCCACAATTACCAGCCTATTCCATAAATCTGTCCATCCAATTTCTATGTTAGCCGGTCAACAGTTTTATGCTGTCAATAGATGTGTGACTAGAGGGCTGCCGATAAAGTGGAGGATTTTTCAGGTTACGGAAACACAAGGAAACCAATGAAAAGGTTGCAATTTAGCTGGGCCCGCTGATGATGTCTTTTCAGTTTGTAAATGCGGTGGATAAGTTCAATATTTTTTAAACGGTAAAGTATTCAAGGAGCGCAATAATAGAAATTTTAAGATGTTTGAAATCACGGACACACAAAGTAAGCAAATTTTTGTGTTAAGGCTTCCAAGTAAAGTTGGGTATGTCATTCAATGAGTTTTAGCATTCTATTTTATTACTCTTTTCAGAGATAGGAGTGGGTCTTGCTGCGTTTGGTGTTTTTTTCCTATTCTTAGGCGTATTGCTGTTTTTTGACAAGGGTCTTTTAGCAATAGGAAACGTAAGTACCTCTATTATCAGATCTTGATTGACATTCAGGGCTTGAGCGTTACCCTCTCCAAATCACATTTCATTTCAGATTCTGTTCATTTGCGGTCTTGCAAGCGTGATCGGCCTTCAAAGAACCGTCAGATTTTTCTTTCAGAGGCACAAAGTTAAAGCGACAGTCGCTTTTTTTCTCGGAATCGCTCTGGTACTGTTTGGATGGCCCATAGTCGGCATGATCCTCGAGACGTACGGCTTCGTCCTCCTGTTTAGGTATTTTGGAATTTCGGGTGACACTCCGAGTCAATTGTCGTTGCATAGCTAGTCTTACATGGTGTGGGGGTTTTTCCATTACAGCGGATTCTTCCCAGTAGCTGTTGACTTCTTGAGACGGGTTCCGATTTTGGGTTCATTATTAAGGCTGCCTGGCATTAGTACTGTGAGTATTCTCTCGTTGTAATTAGATCGTTATGGCTCTGTTCTCCCCTATTTTATGCATGAAGATAACAAAACGGGCTTAAGTATGTTCTCTTATTTTTCCACTTAATTGTTGTTGGTTGGGCCACTTTCTTATTACGTTTATGACCCCTCAAACAATGAAAACCTAAGATTCAACAGATTGCGGCCAAAAATAGCTTTTTCATTGGTACATACTTTTTTGTAACGTATCGATAGAAAAGAGGCTGAAGCCACGTCACCAAATAGGTGTCAATATTTAAATCGACGAGTGGGATGAGCATGTCACTCATTAGACACCAACCCTCTTGAATATTTCGGAGGATGTCAGACGTTCGGTTTCCGTCAGATATCGGTTATGGGGCACGCCGTTCAGATAAGTGTTGCCTGAGTCCATGGCTTCAAACGCCACCGCCATGGAAAAACTAGTCAACAAAGTCCCGCCACAAAGCTGTTAGGTTGCTCCTTCTCTCATATCAAGAATATCACGGCTCATCCTTCTTTGCCGAATGAGGCTTAATAATAATTAATTACAAAGGGTGGGGGTCTTCGTAGCTCATCGTTACGATTCACTCCGCTAATTTCCAGGCCCATAATTGAACAAATAGCGGCCCTGCACTGCGATAGAACTAACTATTAATAATTGATAATAGCTGTGCCGTATAGCCAACTGGTGTGTCAATCAAAGCCTAAATTCCACGTTTTTGCCTAAAATCCGTTGCATTTATATTTTTCCAGGTAATCAAGTACATTTGTCCCGAGTGTGATGATAACCCTAGAAATTGAAGAATACAAACTCAAAAACGCTCTAAATGAATGTTGTGTGTAGTTATTTGCCTCAATAAAAATGTGTGTATTTGATTTTAATGCATGATTTTAATTTTTTTTCGTTCGTCCCCCGTTTCTTTTATGATATGACCCGAATTCGGCGTAATGAACGACGTTTTTTGTTTTTAGGTCCTCGATTGGTTGACCGGAGATTCGAAGAGAGTCACAGTTTGACAGTAAATTTGACGCCTGTCAGGCTACTTTTTCTAATTGTGGAGTGTAAATCTTAATTTATTATTTTTAGTTTAATGTTAATTATGTAAAAAAAAAAATAATAACTTGATGGACTGTGCTCATTCCGACATGTAAAGCCTCCAGGATTGAACTTCACAAAGTGCGGAATTTAGGATCCTAAGAAATTAAAAATTGGGAGGGTGAAAAAATGCGATTGTACTGATTCGAACAAATATTAAAACCAAAAATGTTTCGGAAAGCCCCGATGCGGCGTACCTTAAAGAGTCAGTGTATTTTTTCAGAGGAATTTACAAATCCGCTTTCAGAAAGCTAGGAAATCTTAGTGGCAGCCAGAGAAAGGGGATATTGTACGGGAAAGATTCGAGATTTTTAAGCTGCGCATACACTTGCGAGCCGCTCTAAACAGGCTCGAAGTGTGTTTTTGTTACGATGAGCACGTTTTGAGCGGCTCGCGAGCCGCTCGTACTACGCTCCATCTCCTGTCGGTTTTTCATTCAACATCAAAGGAATTGGTTCGTCAAGTTGGGACGGGCTTTTAGTAGGCTCAGAGCGCGCTCGAGACAAAATGGTGAAGTGGGGGCATTTCTTTGAGAGGAACTTTGTCATCTCCCTTTTTCAGTTACCGGGTTTTTCTCTGTTTTCACAACTGTCGTTGTCGTCGTGATGGAATGGTCAGAGGAGAGGCAAATTTCTCTAATTGAGGCCTACAGAAACCATCCCAATTTATGGGACCCGAAACATCTCACTTCGCAAAGAATGTCAAGGAAGACGCGATAACAAAGAGCGATATAGTACCCTTCGAGGCCATAATGCACCCGCGACTCTGTCAGAACTACCACTGAGAAATAATAAATACACTTCATACGGCAGCTCTCGGCTCGCCCCATGCTCACAGTTTTCCCCCGGCTCGAGAGAAACAACGTTTCAGCGAGCGTGCTCTAAACACGCTCGCAGCCTCCAGGCTCGGCTCGCAAGTGTATACGCAGCTTTAAAGTCCTGGAATTGGACTTCAAAGCCATGGCTTCAAGTCATGGTTATTGGATAGTGCATAAATCTGTAGACGTAGGAGCCTACGTCGCCTGTCTTTCCTCGTTGTGGTTCATCAAAAACGGACCGGTTTTGGCTGCTCGTCATTCAGCATTTGGTTTCCCAACCCCATTTGGTTACAGTTGGAAAACCAAATGCTAAAGATGGCGAGCAACCGAAACCGGTCCGGGTCGGAAAAACATATTTCGCGGAGGTCAATAGTATGTTGAAAAATTATAGCTTCACGTGTTTTTCTTGCAGATTTGATTAGGCAATAAAAACCCAATTTTATGGGTTTGGCGCTTGAATATAGGTATTTGATTTGCCGCTCTTTCAAAAATCAATTTCACGGCTTTGGTTCCCTCAAAAACCATTTTCCCTGTTTTGGTTCTTCAAAAAGGGTTGATGCACGGATTTTGGCTCTGTAAAATTCTTCCAACGTACTCTAATCCCCTCCCCACAACCTCCGTGGGGTGGGGGGGGGACTGTGACCGGTGGTCAGGCCTGTCCGAAAAGGGGGGGGGGGCAGGGTCCTTTACGAATAAAACCAACCGATTAAAAATTGACCGTTTCCGGCCTTCTTAAAGCCGGCCACTCACGTGCAGTTTAAACTCTCAGTTTGGCCTGTTCAGTTCAGTCCCCCACACACGTAAAGTTCAATTATTCAGTTAATAAATGTTGCTAATTTTATAAAACAGGCCCCCAAGACTGAGTAGCTCAGGTAGTTGAAGGTCTGAGGCTAGACCGCACCCTCGATGCAATTTTTGACCTTATATTATGTTATCACGATGGATTAGAAAGAGCAGGACGATGTTGCCGTTCTCGGTTTAATTTTTGTAGTTCTTAAAAAAAAAAACAATCGTGTGTTATTAGATGAGGACATTGAGACTCGTTAGTATTCAAGAATGTCCATTAGACTTCAGATGACCCTTAGGTCTAATCTAATGGACATCTTTGAATTATAAAAAATCTTTGAATAGGTACTAAAAAACGACAACAGTGGTGCAAGGGCGGAATCAATCTTCGGTTATCGGCTTGCTAAAAGAACTCAGTGAAGAACCATTGGGCCCCATCCCATCGTATGGGAGCGGGAATTGTGCGATTTTCAACGTTAAGCGTCTTGAGCTTATCCGTCCGTCTTCATGAATAATGCATTTTGCTCCCTCCACTTCTTTTTCTACCTTTGGGTAAAACAGACACGTGGTATTGGCAATTGAACTGAGAACTGTACAGTATAACTGTGCCCACTCACGTGCAGTTTAGACTGTCAGTTTGAACTGTTCAGTTCAAACAGGAGCAATACAGCGTTTGGAGCTTTCTTAGGTAGGTCCACTGTATGTTGTGGTTGGAGGTTTGCTGTGGTTTACGACCTCACGGCGGCGGCAGCCCAACTGTGGTTGGGCTTTCTTTGTGGTTGCAGAGCTTTTCGATCGAATTGAACCTCTACTGTGGACGGAGCACTGCTGTGGTTAGATGTGCGCTGTGGTTGGTGCTCTACTGTGGGTGTATAACCCGAGAAGAAGAACACAAACCCACGGTCAGCGCTCTCTCTCTCATTCAATTATAGTTGCAACTTCTCCTCCCTCTGCGCTCTACTTATTTCATTACCAAATTGATTCTCCCGCAATGAACCAAAGATAAAATGTTATTAAAGTCTGTCCACTTAGGGTGGGTTTATCAATCACCAGATTTCTCGTGGAATAGCGGATAACTTTGCATTACTGTTTACAAAAAGGCCCATAGAAACCAGACTTATCCCAGCTTTGTCTGTAGAATAAATGCATTGATAAACGCACCCTTAGTGATGGTCTCACCACTCTTCACTGCCACCAAAAATATTTTAATGAAATCAACAACTGACCAACAACAAACTTTTTCTACGGGCACTATGGTTACGTATAGGCGCTACACAGTGATAATTTGTTCTAAAATCATTCCCGGTGCGTTATTTTTAGTAGAAGGGGTAAAGGGGAAGCTCATTTCACTAAATTCGGGGGCGGGCGAGAGTCGTGAATATTCACAGCTTTTGGGTTGCATCCTTTGCAGTTCTTACGACCTCCAATCAACCAGTTGACATATTCGAGGTGAGAGGGGCAAGGTTTACCACGAAACTTTCTCTCGAGGAAACCGCAAGAAAATCGCGACTTTCGGGCCGGGACAAATGGTGGGTGCTAGGATCATGCCTTCAGCCCAGCTTTAAGATGAGCTTGCGCCCTCGAGTCCCAAACCCAGGCCGAAACCCAGTGTTCCCTTTGCACAGGGGGACGGGGGACTACATAGATCCAAAGGGGTTGAACAGGCAACGAGCGTAAAAATGATCCATGCGCCTGAGTCAAGGCTGCGAAAATTGATTTTTAATAAGCCAATAAATCCACGAACTTTTCCCAGCTGATTAATCAGTTTTAACGCCAGCAGTGTTCCTCCACAACATGTCCACAATGTTGTGAAGGAAGCAGGAGAAAGAAATGTGAAAGGAGAAGTCTAGAAGACGAAAAGATCGCCTTATCAATAACAAGTAATACCTACTCTTCCTAAATGAGAGTGTGTGTGAGCATGCGTTTTCTTGGTGTGAACGCGCTAGGATGAAGAATTAGCCGACAAATGAGAAAATAAGCACGACTATATTGAACAGCTCTCAGGCTTTAAAGCGGCCCATACACGTAAAATAAATATTGCGCGATATAGGCGTTGTACAATAAAATTTAACGCGTATCGGTAATATTGATGGGTTGCACAATTTGTTGTGCAAACCATTTTTTATTTGAAAACAATAGAAAAATAAAGCAAGGGTCCACACACGTACAATAATTATAGCCCAATAACTTTGTACAATATTTCGTTTCCAGATGTTTATGGATAAAAAAGTGGGTTGTTCATTATATTGCGCAACCCATCAATACAACCCACAAACGTTCAAATTTATTGTGCAACCCCTAGTTTGCGCAATATTTATTTTACGTGCATGGACCCCTAAGAATTATGACCGGAAAAAAATCAGTTTTAAGGGCTAAGTTACTGGTTACCGAGTTTACGGAGTCCAAGGCTAAGACAACAAAATTTCGTGGCCATAGAAGGCGTAGGGCCGGCGCACACTGGGAGAAAAAAGACGCCGACGCGCGCGTCAGCGTCCGACTCGTGCAGTAAAAACACATAGAAGTCTATGGGGGCTTTCACATTGGACGCGTACGCAAGAGTCCTCTTCCCCGAGAAAAAAGACGCCGACTGGCGCGTCGGCGTCTTTTTTCTCATAGTGTGCGCCGGGCCTTAGACATTTTTAACCTAGTAGAAGAGGCTCGAAAAACTGGAAAAGCAAAGAGAATGAAATGATGACGACAATAAATTGAACTTACTGAGCCTAAATTGGTCGGAAACAGGCGATTATGAGACCTTCAACATTGTTCAAGCGGCGGGGAGGGGGTGATATTGGGTCGGTGCCCCCTTTAAAGCTAAAACATTTATGGTCACCCTTTTCATGGAGGGCTCTTTGAAATATGGAGCCCCCGGCTGACGAGATGTGGAGTGCTGTGGGCGAGATTCTCTAAACTTTGCCCCGTTTTTAAACACATTCATATTTTTAAAAAAATGAAAATCCACAGTAAAGTGTTGCCCGGGCCGCCCCAGCGCTCTCTTATACGCTACGCCACTGTATAGACGGTTTTCAGTCGTTGGCGTAGCTAAATCATCGTGCAAGAAGTTGAAGAGAAAAAGTCAGGAAGGGTCGGCCATTTACGCTTCACTCTTTCGTGCGCGTGGGGGGGGGGGGGTAATCCTACCCCGGTAACTACGCCACTGCCCGCACGAAGCTCAAGCTAAGGTTTTGTCACCCAAGACTACAGGACGAAGATGTTACAAATTTTTGGGGCCCTCCTGTCTTGTCCGATTTCTTATTACTAAAAAGCTGGGCGTTTTGCAAGAAGGCCTAAAACCGAGTAGGAGACTCTCTCCTGATCGCCACTTGTTTCCAGTAGTCATATTTTGGTGCTCTGAACCAAGAATAACGCTGAAACGATTCACAATACGCATCCAGCGTCAAAACGAAATCATACTGTGGAGGTGAACAAAAAAGACAGTTCAATTTTCGCTCATAATAGAGGTTTTCTGCAGGGATTACTGCCAGAGGGGCGAAACTTTCATTAGACTCTCGAAAAAACTATTTTTCGTAAACGCTCGATGGCAATTTTTGAATTATGTAATTACGGGAGGGTACCCGGTGCACACAGAAACAGTCCGGCAGGGCCTCTGCTCTGCCGGCACGGAAGGTACTCTCAGCAAGCGATAAGCAAAGTAAATTTAACGCCAAAATAATACATAAAATTTAAAAGAACTCACCGACGTCAGTATCCAAATAAAAGACTTGGGTTCAGAACTCAGACGTGATGTCCAGGACGATATCACTTCCTTCAAGCACAAGGCACACCTTTGAGAACGGGCACTCAGCCATATTTGTTTGACAAGCCAACGCACCTCCGCGGACGGCTGGGCGAACAAAACTGGTAGACAAGGACTTTACCAGTTTCGCCCAGGTTGCCGCAAGGGGCAGCACTTGTTGAAGGAAAGTCTGGGAAGAAGTCTGCCACAGCCACAACACAAACACAAAATCCGTGTGCCTTGCGCCATGTCTTCCTGCAGGGATTGCCCGAGATTTCGAGGTATTTTGTTTATTTTTATTTTCACTTGTACGCAAAGTGGGCACTATAATCATCCGGGTTTTGATTGAAATAGGCCCCAAGGTTCGGAAATGTACTAAACGGGAGACAAAAACAACCGTGGAGATACAGAATGTGCTCTGGAATTCGGGATAACAAGTGGTTGATGACGCCGCCAATTCGTACAACACCAAGTAAGACATTTTATTTTCAAATGATTCATGTTGTTCAAATACGTTGAGTGGCAATAACGAATTCAAATATTCTAGACTTTAAGTTTTCTTGTGTTTCGTCGATGGGCGGACTGTGGCAATGTTGCCTTAGGACTAGATGTTTAGGATGAAAGTGAGAGGGTATTTGTAAACGGACGAGCCTCGGCGAGTCGGCTCGCGGTCAGGTGTGAGGGAGCTATGTCGTAATTATCAAGAACAAGTTAAACAGCTCACTAGGAAAACGGGATGAGGCCAGACTGAGACACCCACACAACCGGGACCATGCGTGAACGCATCGTCCATCTTGAGGTAAAATACAAATTTTGATGAAACTGTACGTGAATAGAAATCCGTCAAAACCAGTTCAATTGTGGGTAGAGGGGGGGCGCACTAAAAAAAAACATTTTCGTGGGTCTGGCACACTTCAAGATCAATTTCGTGGGGTTAGCTCACTCAAGGGCCAATTTCGAGGATTTTGTACAGTAAAAACCCGTATACGCAGGTCTGACTGACTACAGCCCAGGGCCGGATCTTGCTTTTTGCCGGTTCCTCCTAATTTGCGGACCAGCCCAAAACTCTCCGTAAAGCGTTCCTACTGGGCTGATTTTCTGCAATTATACTCTACTCCGGTGGCAGTACAAGCCATCAGAATTTGATGACGATCCGGTAATATGCTGACCCCCCTCTCCCCACACCACAACGAGTTGAATTCTGCGGACCAGCCCATAACTCTATGTAAAGCGTTCCGACAAGGCTGATTTTCTGTAATTGTACTCTACTCCGGAGGCAGTACAAGACATCAAAATTTGATGACGATCCGGGAATTTGCTGACCCCTCTCTTCCCACACCACAACGAGTTGAATTCTGCGGACCAGCCCATAACTCTCCATAAATTTTTACAAATAATTACAGAAAATCAGCCCAGTCGGAACGCTTTATGGAGAGTTATTGGCTGGTCCGCAGGATTCAACTAGCTTTGATGTGGTGAGAGGGGGGTCAGCAAATTACCGGATCGTCATCAAATTTTGATGGCTTTGACTGCCACCGGAGTCGAGTATAATTACAGAAAATCAGCCCAGCCGGAACGCTTTACGGAGAGTTATGGGCTGGTCCGCAGAATTCGTTTTGTTGGTCCGCAAATTAGGAGGACCCCTTTTTGCCGCCCCGGGGCTAATTTGTTTTGTCCGCCTCATTCGGCTAACTCCCCCCCCCCCAATTTCCTGCAAGACGTTACGAATGAATGTATTCTACAAGTTAGTAGAGAAAAACTACGTTTCTTCAACCTTTCAACCTGGCGAAAAAACCTCGAGTTTACGGCCATTCCAGAAAGATGACATACAGGGTGTTCAAAAAAATTGAGTGCAAAATTTCGCCCGGTGAATCTGCACCTCAAGTGGGTTAAAATGACCCCATATTCTTATTATTTTCCGAGATATTTAGGATTTAAGTATTTTTTGATTTTTTTTTTTGAAATGTGGGCGTTGCATAGTTACCGGAAGCTCCAAGGTCAAATCTGACGGTACCATTCGAAAGAGCGGACTATTTTCTATTAGAATTTAGGCATTCCATTCCATTCTGCTCCATCCGTGCTCAGATGTCGTGCGACGAAGTCAAACTTCTTCAAAATTCAATTCACGTTCACGACACTTTGAAGCTGGATTGCTCCTCAACAGGTGCTTTGGGAGATGACATTTTGTCACAAAACGTTCTCGCATAGTGTCACTATGAAAACTAAAATTTTAAATTGCCTTCTTATAAGGACTTTTCTAGATATTTCATATTCGAAAAGGAAAAACACGAGACACCTATTCATTTCTGGCGTAGTTTACTCGACATTAATCTCAAAATTTGTGACGGAAAAAGGCAAAAAAAAAACAAACAAACAAAAAAGCTCACAAAAAAAGGGAGAAATTTCCATTGGAGAAACTCTTAATTTTTATATCATTAATTATTATTATTCATTTTTAATAATCATTATCAACATTAATTTGAAAAATAACAAATTATTATAAAATTATTGACAAAATAATATTAATAATTTCAAAGAAAAATATCTTTGAAGTTATTTCATTTCTTGCTTATTTTTCTTTTTTACTTATTTATTTTATTATTATGACTATTTTTTCCACTTCTTTGTCACTAAGTTTTAGATTTATGTTAAGAAAACTCGTCAGAAATCATTAGGGGGCCTATTCTTTAACAAGAAAGCAATATGTTTTTAATGTATGTCTATTTCATTAATTTTCTTCAAACAAACGAATAAGATAGAAACATTGTGCTAGGAAAAACATATTGCTTTTTGCTAGAGAATAGGCTCCTAGGTGTCTCGTGTCTTTCAAGTACGAATATGAAATATCTAGAAAAAAAAAGTTTCTATAAGAAGGCAATCTAAAAATTCAATTTTCATGGTGATGCTATGGGTCAACTTTTCTGAAAAAATGTCATCTCCGAATGCACATGTTGGCTTTTCGTGGTGAACGCTTCAGGGCGACCCAAAGTGCCTGGGTTTCAATCCCGCTCATAGCACGCTTTAGCAGGTGATTTTCAGGTCCTTTTTAACCATCCGGATGGTCTACAACCAGGTAGAATTGGCATTTCACAGAATATATAAAGCCCGGTTTCCACTTGAACCTTTTTGCCGTTCCGCACCAGTTTGGTATGGAACGACTTGAAAATGACATGACGTATCATTGCAGCGTTCCGTTCCTTATACCCGTATCATTTGAAGGAACGGGCTGGTGGGATACGCGTTCCTTCTTCCTTCAGTTTCACGTTCTAGCGGCGAACCACGTTTCCACTGGACTATGCGCGTTCCATTCCTTTCCTTTGATGGTTCGGGCAAAAACCGACTCTATAGCGGGTCGACCCGTTCCATTCCTTTTCCCCCTCAAAAGATCGGCGCGTATCAGTTTAAAGGTCTAGAGTGGTATGGAACGGGTTAAAAAGATACAAGTGGAAACCGGGCTTAAAGGCCCAAAGTCTGAACGCTTAAAAATTGCGGTCTTGGAGGAAACCTCCCCCCCCCACCTGACCAATCTACACTTACGCCCCTGTGAAGTTGATGCTTCGTCATTTGACGACTCAATCTTTTCGGCAATAAAAAGGCAGGCGAGGCAAATATTACTATTCGTCAACGATCATTTCATTTTTGTAATAATATAAAAGATACAAGTGATATTCTTTTGTTTTTAATAATGTCTTGTCTCAAATATTGCGTCAGTATTCTAAAACGATGTATTGTAAGGAACTATTCATTGCACTTACGTTTTTTATTTTGTTCTTCAATTTCAATCAATTTTAGGCGTTTGAGTAGTTTTGGGGGTCGGAAAAACGTACGGGGATTCAGAAATGTAGACGCGATACTTGTGCTATCTTTTTCTTCTTTTTAATTTATCCGACGGAAAACATTAAAAATAATATCTACTAATTACAAAAAATATAGGTATATTAATCATTAAAATATTAAATAAACAAGATGAGCTATATTTTTGAGTAAGTTTTGTTTTAGAACGAAACTTAATTTAAATAAAAATTATAGAGCTTTCATGAGAAAAATTTGAAAGCTTTAAATTTGAAGTACGCAAAAATAACAAAAAAATGTATTGCTTTGAAAAAACAATACAATGTGCTTTGGTCGTCAATACCAAGAGGACAATTTTGAGAGCCTGCCGCTACGCAAATAACAAGTAACAGTAAAAAAAAACTTAATAACTAAAAAACAAACAAAAGTTCCCCAGAGCAACTAATTAAAATACTAAAAGCTTTTTAAAAATAGAATTTCAAGGAAGGCATTTGCAGATGTTAGGGTGTTTTGACGACACGTTTTTTTGATTCTTGGATCAGATTTCCAACTTGTGACGTTCAGGCTTTGCAGTTTTCGCAGTAAAATAAAATTAGATAACAAAAGACTGTTTGGCACGCTACCTTTAGGCCCGTATGCCAAGTCGTTCCTCGAATTTTCCTCAACCTCAAAGCTCCACTGGAAAAATTATAAAATAACCTGTGATTCTACGGTTTGCGAGGAAGGTTGGAGTCGAGGAAATTTCGAGGAACGACTTAGCATACGGGCCTTAAAAATCAAAATTAAAAAACATGACATAATTCCAAGGTACTGCTGCTTAATGTTTTGGGGGTCTTACATTTTTTCAGTCGGGGCTGAATACTGCGGGAAATATTGGGTTCACCAGTGAGCTCACTAAGGGCTAGTGGGGGGAGGGGCAGAGAGTACAAAACCCAGTTCTGTTTGCTGCGAGGACAACTCTCATTTTCCGTTCGAGTGTTACGTCAAAATAACGTAGAGCGAACAAATGTGAGAGGTTAGCAATATATTCGGTGCACCTTGGGTAGCTCCGGACGACAAACGAACGGGCCTAGTACAATGAGTTGGTACGAGAGCAATCCCCCTCGGAGAGCACACTGGAAATCCCAATTTTGTTTATTTATAAAATTCTACTGTAAAATCACAGGCGCTGACAACTCAAACGATGTTTTTTAGGTCAATGTCATACGTGCGAAATTTAGCAATATCATAGGACACACTTCTGAGGCGATCGCTAAGCCTTAGTTTCTCCCGTCAAGCAGGGAGCTGAATAAGTAATCTTTGTTGCTTAATATTACTTAAAAAATTGCACACGTTTATTACAACAATGATAATGCTTACCTATACGTTTTTCTATTGTTTTCACTCGTAAACAAGAAAATGTCCAGGAAATGTCATTTTTTAAGCACCTAATTTGTCAAGAGTTCAACCAAGCATGAAAATGAGCCAAAATGAAACGATATCTCACTTAATTATCTTTTTGCTCACTTCATGCATAGTAAAAAGTACCACCGAACCACTACTTGGCCTCTTGAGGTCTTGAACAACCGGGAAAAGCGATGCCGGCGGTTACGTCACATTTGTACAGTTCCTCGATTCGCTGCTGTTGTTGTTGAGCCTGTTGAAGGTCGGCCAAACTGGTTTGCTGGCCCTGAGTCACCTGGCCGCCCGTTTGTACGGCAACGGCCGCTGCCGCCGCTGCTGCAGCAGCTGCCGCGGCGGAAGACTGTGTACTCGCGGTTTGACCGTACTTTTCATGGATCCCCCGGTGGCGTTTCAAAGCGAAGCGATCGGAGAATCCAACTTCGCAGATATCGCAACGGTGGGGCTTTTCGCCGGTATGAACCTGGGGGACATAGGAGCGTCTTTTACACATACACAATTACTTTGGACTTTGGGCATTCACCTTCGTGTGATTCTTTAAATGCGTCGCCTGATTGAATGCAGAACCACAAATGTTACATCGGTACGGCTTCTCCCCCGTGTGTATTCTTCTATGGTTCCACAAGGTTGAGTGCCTAGCGAATGTTTTACTGCAGATCTCACACTCGTAAGGCCTCTCACCCGAGTGGATTCTCTCGTGGTTTTTCAAATGAGGTGCCTTTAAAAAGACGTTCATTAAATCAAATTCCCCCGCTAAGTCCCACGAAAGACAAAAAATCTAACCTGAGAGAATTGCATTCCGCAGACATCGCACTTGAAAGGTCGCTCTCCAGAATGAACTCGTCCATGATTCTTCAAGTAAGCCGCTCGAGCAAAAGCCAGTCCACAGAATTCACACTTGAAAGGTTTATCCCCTGAGTGTAGCCGTTTGTGACTCCAAAGTGACGAGTACCGAGCGAATGAGCCGTCGCAAATGTTACAATGGTACGGTTTCTCCACAGTGTTCTGCACGCCTCCTACAAGAAGAATTCCAGAGCCGTTGCATTTGTAGCACTTAGTCTGAGTGACCAACCCTATGCCACAAATTATTCCAAGTCAAGAGAGACCCCAAGAAGTAGAGAAAAAGAGCCCTTGGAAGGCCTCAAATTTACCTCTGCGTTTGACAGGGTGAACTCCTTTCAACGGCTCCTCAGTCTCAGTGGCCACCTCTTGCGTCCCCTCGAACCCGGAGTCTCTTTCTGAACCGTCTTCGCAATTTTCGCATTTTAGAAATTTACTCTTTTTCTTCGAGTGGTTGTGATCGCAGTCGACTTCGACGCCGCACGTAATGCAACACTTACTCTTTGCTGTTGTGGTCGTTGTCCCGGGGTGCGCCGCAGCCTTATGACTTCTAAGCTCCGCCGCCTGATTGAAATTCGATCCGCACAAGTCGCACACGTGAACCTGAAAAACGCGAAAATCTCGATGACACTAAATTTTTCAATTGTTTCCCCACAGTAACTCACCCGCTCAGTGGTGTTGTGAATTCGTTTGTGATGATTCAATAGGGAAAGATGCCCGAACGCTAATCCGCACACTTCGCATTTAAACGTTGCTGTGGAAGCGACAGCCGCCAAAGACATTTGATTCACAAGCGCGTAATTATACGAAAAAGGCTGGGCTACGTCAAACCTGAAAATTTCTCTGTCAATGTTACAATAATTCCGAAGGAAAATGATTTGAAAAGGAGGAACGTTTTAGAAAAACTTTTCAATTTCCCACCTGTAACCTGGTTTTTCGTCCGTAGTAGCCGTCGTGGTTGCCACATTTCCGGTGTGCTGTTGATGTACCTTCTGCAGCATGTTCACGTTGTAACAGAACGGAAACTCAGCCAGGGAAGCCGCGGCTTTATCGTCTTTTTTCTGCAACGCGTACAACTCAGTAACATGATGTTGTTGTTGTTGCTGCTGCTGCTGTTGCTGCTGTTGTTGTTGAGCTTGGGCTTGTTGCTGTTGTGGCGGCGGCTGCTGAGCCTGCTGCTGCATGCTCGAATCGTACATCACCTCCTTTTCATTCTCAACGCAGATCGTTCGATAGGTAATGGCTTGTTCAGTTTGTGTGAATCTGCAGGAAATATGAAGACAATAAAAAACACATACGACGTATTCAACGCAACAATAAAGTTGCATCTTGACGCCTAGAGCCCTATTCTGTAACTCATATCGGACATTCCGTTTATCGGCACTTTCCGTGCGGAAAGTAAAGGGTGTGACGCCATGATTCAAAGCTCCCCCATAGGATTTGCTTTAGGAACCATTGTGCAACCAAGGGACGTAATGGTTTTTTTTTCGCCGGATTGGAACATATGTCTTCTATCGGAAGTTGTAGAGTCTCCTTGGTATCTGATTTACGCCATCGTATCCCGAATCGGAATTTCAGACACGTTACAAAATAGGGCTCCTGCCCCCCTATTCTGTAACTCTTAACGCGTGCATTAGCGAAATTTCTCAGTTGTTCAATTTAAATTATTCATCTAGTTAATTTCGCTAACGCATGCGTTAAGAGTTACAGAATATGGGGAAGGATATGATCCGTAACTAACTAGTTTTAAGCCGGACGTTTTCCATTAACACATATTCTAATTCAGAGTGCACGGGTGGAAACAACATCCCACAGATTCAACAACAGGTCCGCGTTAAGAGGTGTCTTCATAGTTTTGATACCAGAAACTGACCAGACATTAGGAAGAGTGTGATAAGATCCGTGCATTGAGTTGAGAGTGTAAAACTTAATATGTATTTTATGAGTTCATGAGCATATTTTAAATGATTTGGGCCCATTCTGGTGTGATTGGAGTAAACTGAATGAATTCATTTTGTCTGTGTTAGATCATAGGTGGATTAACTAATTTCTTTGACACGCCTGCAATGCTGAAAATTGAATATTTTGACCGAAAGCAAAGCACGTAACTGAAAAGTAATAAGTGCGTTAGCAATAGAAGCGAAGCAAAATAATAGGAAAATAAATAAATAAAAAATATCTGCGAACCTATTAATGCTCTCAGCTGGCATTACAAATGGTTTACAAGTAGATATCTTGACCAGAGAGGCGTCCCTAATGCCGACCACGATTCCTTTATTGCTATCATACAACAGTTCCACGCTACTCTCGGCGCTGGGCGTTATTTTTTCCTCGGCACCGACATCGCCATCGCCATCTCCTCCTCGTCTGTCATTACTCAAAATCCATGCGTCGGACCCAAGTGACATGGTTCGTCAGACCGTCTTTTATCAGTCATAATTAGGTACTCCCCCGGAAACGAATCCAAAACTTGGCTTTGGGTTTGTGAATTTAAACGGTATAAATCTCACTTCTTGCCTTTCCCTCCAGAAGTAGGTAGAGCCTAGCAAAAATTTAGAAATTAGTTTTGTTGTTTTTGTGTAATTAATTTCCGAACGATTTGGACACACAACACAGAAGTTAGTAAGCACAGACTGTTAGTTGGAAGTTCACCAAATCGTGTGGGGGTGATAAACCGTAGTCAAAAGCTCGAGTTGATTCAAATTAACGTGTAATACATGCGACGGTGACGCACAAACAACAGGGACAAAAGTCAGCAAAATATCGACGAATGGTGGACTTGACCATTTTTCCCGAATCTTTCACATCTTTCGGGGGAAGTCGCAAGAGGCGATCGCGACCACCGAAGTCCCTCAGAAACTCAAAATCAGACTTTGAAAAAAACTATCAGCTGAAAGACTGACTTCAACCACAACAGTTTGAAATTAGAAGATATCGTGCGGGGCCGCGTTTTTCCCCTCATGAACGCAAGCGAGATTTTTCTCGCTCAACAGAGTGAACTTCAGATTGGGCTAAGCAATCTGCCGCGAGAAAAACTGCGTTCACACTTGATGGCCCTTGGTCACTGTGATAGGCCCAGGGAGACAAAGAGTACCGTCGCATCGGAGCTTAGATGCCCGGCAACTTAATTAGTCAAAAAACTGCATAATTTTCACAAAGGCGAGTAAGGCCTTTTCCCCTTCACAAAACCCCTAACTCAATGTTATGTGACTGTACACACAGTCCGATATCCGGCTATGTAATCTCAGAAACTGAATGCACGGTAAAGTCAACTTTTCGGCATTAAGTCGCAACTCATCATGGCGACCTGACGACCTTTAAGAAGCCTTGCAATTTGTTTTCTCGTGTATTTGAGCTTTCAAAGTTATATGTGTAGAAAAAGCCCCCTGAAACTTTGAATTCGGAATTCTTTTCCGTCCAGGAAACAATCAATCAAGTCCGACGATTACCTGAAAAAGCCAATGAGTAGCCCCTGTAACGCAATATTCGTTTGGATAGTTGTCATTTATGTTGCAAAATAATGAATGCCTCGTTAGTCACCATAACCGAATCGGAAAAGGTCGTGTTTCATAGCACAATCACAACTTGACCTCGTACAGGGTGAATAATACGTGTTTTAATAAAAAATGAGTGTAAAACTACAGAATGGCGTTGGGCGCGACCACCACGACTGTTCTATCCCAAACCGTTCAGGAGATACAATTTTTCAAGTGATTTTATAGGCTGATGCCACTTTTTTCAGAAAAATCGCAATTTCACATATGGTGTTGCGTACTATTCGAAAAATTACGACACATTTGAAATCTGCAAGAAATTTCCTTTCTGATGGTGCCCTTAGCAACTTCAAAAAAGTTTTTAGCGAAAAAAATCGACAATAGACATAGCGTACAAAAATTTACAGATTCCCGAAAGTTTGTCTAGGAGACATTCGGCTCTCGTAAAAAACAAGCATGACCTCCGAGCTTTTCAACGGTGTGCTTGGTTTGCACAATTTCGTTTGCATTTTATTGAGAAATGGTCAAAAATGAGGAGAAATTTGAGGGTTTCTGCTATTTTTCATAATAGAGATAGGCATCAAACAAATGGGCATTTCAATGGACTTCTTAGATGTTAAACGCGTGACATCATACGCGCGTTCAGCAGACACTTAAAATGAAATTTAGAATTGGTGCCGAGAAATTTGATATTTGCGCCCGGTCGTGAGGTGTGGTTTGGGGCATATTCGTCCTACTCCCAAAACTATACGCCCCACATTACCTCACGACCACCATTCCAAGGAATAGGTTCCCCACTCCGTGGCGAGAAGTTTAAACAGGAAAATATATTTTTTAGTGCGATATATCGATCTAAAGTGAATTATATGACCAAATTTGAGTCGCCAGACATTTTCCGTGGGACAGGGGCTCACAACAGAGCTAGCTGTAGGCAAACACACCTTTGGGTGGTTTGAAAGCGACAGCGAAAATAAAAAGTCGTTTCCCACGACCAGTACGTTACGAAACCAACAATAACGCCATCTAATTTGATTGTAGATAGCCCACCATGAGCGAGCTTTACAAAATGTGAAATTTCGAGGCTTACCAGTAGCCAGAGCTTCATTCAAAATTGGATGGCGATGGTTGATTTCTAGTTACACCTGCCAGCCGTTTTCAAGCAGCCCCAAGGTGTGTTTGCCAAGAGTTAGCTCTGTTGTGAGCCCCTGTCGCACGGAAAATGCCTGGTGATTTCAGAAATGTCGACTTCTATACCGTCCTGCGCAGGTGCCAGACACGATCAAATGACCCGGATTTTTCATACGGTGGGCTGGATGGTACTGGATGGATCGTTTTTAAATTTTCTGAGCTAAAATTGTTATCTTCAAACGAAAAGTCAGTTTTCGTGAATTAAATCATTTACAATAAAAAAAGGTAACGTTAAAATTTATGCTGAAAAGTCGAGATTTACGACATGAATAGTTACTTCTAGGAGGTAGCTTATAGTTTTGTGGCTAAAAGCCGCCTTCACATGCAAGCTTTAAAAAGCTGAGCTGTGGGCTTTAACCAATCAGAGCGCTCCGCGCTGTGAACTTGGAGCCCTCTGATTGGTTGAAGCCCACAGCTCACAATCAGCTTTTTAAAGTTCGCATGTAAGTAAAGGCGAAAGTAAAACGCCTTTCAGAGACCTCTCATCAGATTAGCCAGTCGATGAAGCAAAATACGCAGTTTCTTAACACAATGCATAAAATGGTGAATTCCGTTGAGCGTTTTATGAAGGGAAATGCCAAAACCGCAGAGCCTCTTGTGGTGAATTTCTCCACCGGGAGTTAGGTTGGAGTTACCAAACTCTAACATTGTTCACATAAATATTGCGACGCTTTTTTTCGTTAATTCTGAGTTAACGTAACTCAAACCTTAACTCCCGGTGGTGAAATCCACCATTAGTCAGTGGTGCCTCGTGCAATTTTGATTCCTCTCGATCGTCCAACAATACTCGGGACGATGTTTCGCACTCGTTACGGCATATACTCTACCGGCGCTCAAAACTGGACACATTTCAGGCTAGATTCAGGTTACTGCGCGAGGTTTAGGCGCACCTAAGAAAAATAACCGACATTTGACACTTTCTTCTAACCAGAAAATAGCTCTGAGACCACACTATGTATTAGGTTATTTTGGCTGAAAAAACGTGGGTCATCCAATTGAAAACTTTCAGAGTCAGTGAGCTTTGCAGAGTCAGCTTTGTGATCACAAACGTGAGCGATATAACTTACTATAATAGATCCGTAAATTAATATTTATTAGGACAAATTATACTTCAACTTTAACGCCCCACCTAGTGATGTGACACTGGAGTCAAAGAAGGCGTTGAAAATAGCCTCGAAGGCCGAAAACTAGTTCCGCCGATAAATAAATAATTCGTGAAGAGGTCTAAATCTTTCATATTAGTACTGCATATTTGACTAATAATGAGGAGATAATTCCACATAATATAATTTTCTTGTTGGATGAGGAGGGGGTGATTTCGATTTCAACGGGGCATAAACTCCCTATCTGGGAGCTTACAATAACCAACTGACTCTGAGGCTTACGTAAATACAAAGTTCTGAGAGTTTGTTGTCTGTCCTAAAGCGGGCAATACACGTACAATAAATGTTGCGCAATATAGGGGTTGTACAATAAAATTGAACGTGTATGGGTAGTATTGATGGGTTGCAAAATATCATTTTTCATTTGAAAGCATCAGAAAAATAAAGTGACAGCCCAAATACGGTGGGGTAAACCGTAAACGTCAAAATATTGCACAAATTTATTGCGCAATAATTATTGTGCGTGTACGGACTCCCTTAACACGCGCATATCTGTACCCAGCAACCCAAACAGAATCCTGAGATTTACCAAGTTAGTCAATCTCACCAGACTATCAACCGTGATACTGGACATCTCGTGGTCTAGTTTAGGGATTAAATTGACAGTCCAGTGACAGCCATTTTTATGGTTCGAAGAGAATTGTGATTCCGCAAGGGTTTCCTTGAGGGAACCATAGGTAATCATTCATTTTTTAGCGTTTCCGATTTGCACGCGACAATTCATTTCCACCTGTCTTCTCCAGTAACGTATGATTTAATTAAGATTGGACGGGTGGAAATGAACTGCCCAAATGCAGAATTTTGTGTAAATGGGAAAAGCTTTAAGATTTAAGGGGTGGGATATTCGGTTTCTGCTGGCCCATATACGATATTTATTGCCAAATCAGCAGATCAGTTTAGGCTTCGCGGCAGACGGGTCGAGCAGAGTCACGGGACCGGCTGCTCTGTTGGGGAATCCGGGCCAAAGATACGGGTTCAGGAAGGGCCGGCGACGGCCTATGTCCTGGGAACATCTTAAGGACATCCGCAGATAGAGAGATCAGTTTCGGCAGATTCTACCACTGGATTTCCTGTTTGTTGGAATTCAATTGCACAGACAAAGCCCCCAGACAGGGACCTCAGTTTTTTAAGCTGAATATCCAGCATTTCGAATGCTGGGGAAATTCGAATGTGTGTCCCTGGTCGATCTGTGCACTTTCGTGGAAAATCCGTGCTATGTGGTTTGCCCAAGTGCCGTTTTGACCATTACTTGTATAACAATTTTCTTTTGGTTTTGAATACAATCATAACGAGTCAGGGAATACAATCACCCGATCAATAACGAGTCAGGGGGGGGGGGGGCGTTTCAAGTTTTTGGGGGCATGGGTGAAATATTCAGTTTTCACTGAGAAGGGGGGGGGGACAGCCCGGCGATGCCTACACATCGCATTTAGGGAGCCAATCCAATTTCCATGTTCAAGTTTGTTATTCCGCACAACTTTCTCAGTCCAAAATCAGTTCTGACTGACTGATTACGACGAAAAAAACGATTTGATCGGACCTTTTGTAAGGAAAGGAGTGGATGATTGTCTACAAACCTAACCGAGCGACCGCTCATGCAAATAAATTCGTCCGATAGTGGTTAAAATAAGCCCGCACTGCGAGAGTAAAATAATTTGAGAACGCGGGTAGGGAATTTTTGGAAACTCACGGGATTACACTCTTTACAGTAGGCACCTTCTCTTGCCCGGGAAGTGTAGGTTAATGGGACAGGAACCGGTTGTTGGCCTCTTTAAGGGTTTCATGAACATTTTTATTTATGCTTTCAAATTGTTTTACCGAATCCTTTCAATTTAGCTTCCTAGTTCAATATCATAGCGCAGAATTTCTTCTTTCTTAAGAAAATAAAATAAAGCTTGGAAATTTAACTCTTGGTCAGCGGCCAAAACCAAGACCATCAAGAGGATTATTACTGAAAAGAAAAAAATTCCGGACCCCGTTAGAGTGATCAAGACCACGGTGGCTACGGCATAATCGAAGAAATCATTAGAAGGATAATGGGAAGCGAAAGTTTTAGCCGCTATTTATGAGGTAGGCAAAGAATCACGAATCACTCAATTCCGCTGGAAACATGGCAAAGTCCTCCGTCAACAAATTGTTCAGACAGAAAAGGACTCTGGGGAAGCCAAAAACAAGCACAATTTCTCAAAAGAATAACATTTCTAGAAACACTTTAGCATAGGAACAGAAAGCGCACCCTTTTAGAAGTATTAGAACGAAACAACAAACAGTGAACGCGAATATTAACTGTTTATTAAAACCAGAAACCCCCAAAAAACACGCAAACAAACCAATCAAAAACTTATTGCGATGAAAAAAAGAGGACTTACCGATTTTCACGGGGTTGGGGAAAATCCTCAACTTACGCTGGGCAGCGAATCTCGACACGTTTGGCGCGGTCTCATTAATTATAGAACTAAGCGTCGGGGAAAATGCACGAAAATTGATTAATAAACAAATAAGTATTCCACGGTCAAAATTTCAAATCGGGCTGTCTCTCTCTTTTCGTATTCAACTCTCTCACTCGCTTCTCTTTACACTCAAACTCCAATGGCAGCCTAAAAATATCGTAATGAGCCAGTGTTACCTCACCGCCACAATGGAAGGGACTGGCGGTGGGTAAACGGATGTGAGCGTGATTTCTTATTAAGGATTTTAGGGACTTATTTCGCTTTGAAAGGCCCACCAATTCCCGTTTTTTCGTGCGTATATTATTGTTGGAGTTATGGCTGAGACTTAATTATATGTTTCCTATACTGCAAGTGTTCTTTAAAAATCAAACGAGCTAATTACGACTACCTAAAAATTGAAATATCTGTAAAAGGGCCAAAAAAATCTTTCGAAAAGAATCAAAAAATACTGCTTTGACCGCTTTGCTTCTTGTGTTTTTCGAATGGACACCCTGTGTCCTAGAAAAATGATAACAACAATGTTCTTTCGAAAAAGGAACGTTGTCAAAGTAGCGGGTGTAGTAATAGTAACGGTTATTCACAGTAGATGGTGAGAAGGTCTACGACTGAAGAACTTCCGGGCAAAAGCTTGAAAAAGCGTGGACAAACTCTATGGGACAAACCCCGAAAAATATTTCACTGACATCAATTCAATACCACTTGGAAACTTGGCTACTACCCTGCAAAAGTGGGTGCTACCCGCGCAAAAGTTTCAAAGTCCCCCGTTGCCCCTGAAAAATCGAACCGCAAAAACATGAACGCCAAAAACCTCTAACAACAAAAAGCTCCAAGCACATGAAGATCTAGCCTCAAAATCTTTAACCACAAAAGCTCGATTCACAGAAATATCAGCAGTAGGTAATCCCAAAATGCCCAAATGACAAAATGATCTAACCACAAGAAGCTCTAGACACAAAATCCTCCAACCACGAAAAACGTGCTACAAGAAACGCTGATGAACGACAAAAACCACTTAACCGCCAAATACTCCAACCACAAAACCTCAAACCGGAAAAGCTCTAACCACAGGTCTAAGGTCCTAACCACAGAAAAATTGAGCCCCAAGAAGACAAAAATCAGCACCCCCCAAAATGCTCTAACCACAAAATTAATGAACCACAAAAAGCATCAACCATAAAATGCGCAAATAACAAAATGCTCCGACCACAAGAAGCTACCACAACCACAAACATTTCCAACAACAGAAAACTCTTAACTCCAAAAACCTCTAACCAAAAATGCACTAACCTCAGAAAACACTTGAAAAGACCCAACGCTGTAACCTTAAATTCAATGACCCACAAAAACTCGAACCACAGAAAGCAGGGTTACCATAAAATGAAAAAGAGCTAATTAGCTAATACAATGGGGAACTTGCACATTTTTCAAGCACTGGTGTTTATGGAAGAGGGCTCTTCCAAAATGCTATTGCTCACATTAAACATTGGAATCAATCAAGGATTTTTTTAGAGCGAATTTTTAAAAATTTTGAGTGGGGGTTTGATAACGTCAAACCCTATTTAATGAAATGGATGGTGTGAGGAAGACATTTTCAGGGGACAAGTTTTCTTTTTACTTGTAAACAAAAAATGTTAGAGTGCCCTAATCACATGCTTCAAAATTAGGAATTGACGTAATTTCCCCTCTTACCATCTATCCCCTCTTGAAGAACTTGGAAATTTATTTAAAAATCTCCAAATACACCAATCGGACTGCAACTACCATCGATATCCTTCTGTCCATGTGCCAATTCACCGGTATACTTTTCTCCCAAATCGGACACATTCATGCAAGTTCCCCATTAGGAAAAAAGATAAATTTCCGACTCAAATTGAGAAAAATGGCTCATTCACTGGGTAAATGAATAAAAACGCTATTAACAAATTCGCGAAGTTGCCAATCGGGGAAGTGTGAGAAGGGGCTATAAAGATGGGGGGGGGGGGTAAAATTGAGAAAACACGCTAATTCACAAATAAAGAGTAGAAAAGGCGTAACCTCCAATGGGGAACTTGCATGAATCTCAGATTGGGGAGAAAAGCATACCGGTGTTTCGTCCCGTGAACTGAAGGATAACAACTGAAGTTGCAACCCGATTGGTGCGTTTTAAGATTTTTTAAAAAGGTTCAAAGTTCTTCAGGAGGGGCTGGATGGTGCGAGGGGAAATGACGTCAGTGCCTACTTGTGAAACATTTAAGGGAACTCTAAAATTGTTTGTTTACAAATAACATGAAAATTTTTCCCTCAGTAAACGCGTCTAACCAAGGTGATTAAACTTTCTATAGGTGCCGCAGATCTTCGGCCATTACAGTCCTTCACCTACGTCACGAGCAGTCCCAATCGCCTTTGCGCTGGACCCAGTACATTAGTATTGTTACTTGGTTGTGATTTTTGAGAATTTTATAAACTTCAATTTCTAAATTAACTTGCTCTGCTGCTCTAGGGTTAGCAATCGGGAGTAAAGGACTGCGGGTGACGTCAGTCCCCACTCCTCCCGCCTGACGGGCAAGGGGAAATCTGCGGCACCTATAGAAGAGTTTAGTCACCTTGGCGTCTAACCCCCTCTTCATCGCATCATCCATTTCAATAAATAGGTAATCGAACCCCCACTCAAAATTCTTCAAAATTCGTTGAAAAAGCATCCTTGATTGATTTCAATGTTCAATGTAAACAATAGACTTGTGAAAGAGCCCTCTTTAAGAAACACCAACTTTTAAAAATGTGCAAGTTCCCCGCATTGACGGCTGAAATAAGGAAAAATGACTATTTAGCTGTTAATATACGAAAAACGTTGATGAGTGGCTGAAATTGAGCCAAAAGCGTTAATGCGTGACTGAAATTGAGAAAAATCGTGAATTAACGGCTAAGATGAAAGAAAACGCAATTTCGCGGCCAACATTGGGAAAAATCGCTTACTTACGGCTACAATTGAGAAAACTTTGTCTTCTTAGAAACAAAACTTTTTGGCTAAAAAGAAAAAGGCGTTAATTCGTAGCTAAATGAAAAAATCGCTAAATTGCTGCAAAAATTAATAAAAAATGTCTAACTCACAGTGTAAAATTGAGAAAAGGAGCAGTTCTGCGCTGGTTCTAGTTCTGTACAGTCAAACTTTTAGTTCAGGCCCTAAAAATGGCAAAAATGAGTATAATGTGGTACAAATACAGCTAAACCGACCGTTCAAGCCTTGAAAAGGCTCCATGTAAAGATACCTACTTGCCCTGAGAATGGCAAAACCGACTATGCGAACTCCAAAAATGGCCAAACTAGTCATTCGAACGTAGAAAATGTTTGAAACTGACAATTCGAGCCCTCAAAATGCCAAAAAACTGACCACTGGCGTTCGAACAATGGCCGAACTGACTATTCACGCCTTGAAAATGGCTAAACTTACTTTTTGCTACCCAAAAAACAACCAAACCGACAATTCAAGACTTGATGGCGTAAGAATGACAAAACTGATATTTTTTCGTCGAAAAAATGGTAAAATTGACTATTCGCGCCCTAAAAATGGGCGTACTGACAATCAAACTGGGTATTCACGTCTTAAAAAGGTAAAACAATGAATCTGTTCGCCCTAAAAAAAAGTTGTGTTTGCCAACAGCTAGATCTGTTGTGCGAGCCCCTCTGTCCCACGGATAAAATGTCCGGCGACGTCAGAAGGGTCATCTCCTAACTCCTAGACCATAAAAAACGTCCTGCGCAGGTGCCAGACACGATCAAATAACCCAGATTGGGCCCTTCTTAATCAGCTGCCTTGGGGCCTCTCGTTCTCTAAATCCGGTTCTACCTCTCTAACGGTACCTGGCCCGTGATTGAGTAGGTGTAAGTACC
This sequence comes from Corythucha ciliata, assembly GCA_038030265.1. Taxonomy (NCBI): domain Eukaryota; kingdom Metazoa; phylum Arthropoda; class Insecta; order Hemiptera; family Tingidae; genus Corythucha; species Corythucha ciliata. Next base: position 66,277,974 of record CM075942.1, on the reverse strand, counting down.
ATCGAAGTCCATATTTTGGGTCTTTGGAGGCTCAATTTCAGCTTTTTCACTGGAATAATCAGTTTCCAGGCTACTTTGGCACTTTCTATCGAAAAAATGACTAAAATACAAAGAGAAATCAAATTCAAAGAGCTAGAGGTTTTTGAGAATTATACTAGACTGATCACAGGAGATTATGTTGACTAGTAGTATTATCACATCACGATTTCACAGTCTTAATTTATCCTGTAGTGTGCGTGGTTTTAGCCTTCCTGCTAATCGATCTCCGATGGAGAAATGGACGGCTCCGGTCACAAAGGCAAAGCCTGCTGTGGAAACGCCGGAATTTAGTTTCTATGTGCTCGTTATTGTTGGGACACCGAGATCTCGATGAAGTTGAGAGTTTCGCACAAACCATGGAGCATCTACGCATATGCGCAAAATCTTATTTTGATACGATTGCATCCGTTGAATTTTTGAATGGGCGGCTGCACCCCAGATCTCGCTTCCGTACAGGACCATTGACCGAAGAATAGACGTGTAGAGAAGTATTCCAGTTTGCGGTCGCAGTTTGGACTTCCTGTGTAGAATTGAGCTGAGAAGAGCTTGACGAGCGTAGCCCTCGTTCAGTTTCTTATTTATGTGTAGTTTCCACAATAGCCGCCGATGGAGGTGCACTCCAAGGTACTTAATGCTTTGCGAAGCTGGATTCCATGGAATAACGTTTCCTTCAATTATTAATGGATCGGGGTCTGTTGGTCGACGTAAAGTGAAAATTGTTGCTTCACATTTTGATGCGTTGATTGGGATTTTCCATCGCTTGAAGAAATAGCTGATTTCATTCATGTCTTTTTGCACGGCGTTCCTGGCCTCGATCAAGTCAGCTTTAGTTGAATAAACAGCGGTATCGTCTGCGTAGTTTTGGGATGACTATGATTTCTGCTACTTTCCAGTCTTTTGGGAAGTGTGAGGATACTTAGCAGTTTCATAACTCCTTTCTTTGGGAGACCTTTTACTACTGATGGGGGGATGCCGTCCGAGCCGGGGCTTTTTTTGGTTTTTAATTGGAGGATGAGCGTCTCCAGTTCCTTGGGGGTGATGTACGGCAGAGCCGCTTCAGCTGTGTGAATCGGACTGTCGAGAAAGTCCACAATGGCTCTGTCTGTTACTGGATGAACTTCAGTTGGCCCGAAGCAATTTGCAAAGTAATTGCCAAACGCCGTGCATTTCTCTTCGTCCGAGTATATAAATGTGTCTCCACTTTTTACTGGGGGAATGACGTTAGGCTTTCGCAGAAGACGTTTAGTGGCTTTCCACAGTGAACTGTCTGCTGGTTGGATATCTGCGACATATTTTTGGTAGGACGCATACCGGTGCTTTTCGAGGGCGTTCTTAACTCGTCTTTGGAGGCGATTTAACTCCCGTTTTAGCGTAGCATCTCGTGATCTTTGTCACTGACGCCTTACAGCATTTTTATGCTTAATGAGATCGAGCAGCCCAGTTGGTATGCCTTTAACCGGATTGAAGGGCCTTCTTTCCGGAGGCAGAATCGTGGCGCAGATAACTGCGTTCCTAATAAGCTGTTGAAGGTCTGTTACGTCATTGTCGATCTCCTCGTAAATAATTATGCTTTTGAAATACTGTCCAATTTATTTTCCCCTTTATTAGCGAATTTCGTTCTTGTACTTGCACAAGTACATTGAATGAAATTAGACATTGGGCATGATCCGAGCTTAGCTCACATAATTATAGTTGTGGTAAAGATTGGGAAATGAGCATTCTTAGTGATCAGTATATCTAGAATGTCTGGGGTTCTACGGGTTCTGAAAAAAGTAGGTTCCTGTGGGGATATCAAATGAATTTTGATCGGCGTAGCGCAACAATCGTCGCCCGTTAAAGTTTTCTTGCACGCATCCCCAAGCAGATGACTTGGCATTCAGATCGCCTACTAGGAGACAACGATCTCACGTACGATCCTAGTCCATGGCCTGAAGATTAACTGATAAATGTGTGGGTAACCCCGATCGACGGCCTCACGATTGCCTTCAGTTAAACTGACAGTGTATGGGGCGCTTTAGGGTGTATATAAAGCTCGGTGCACACGATGCATTTTTCGAAGCATGTTTACATGCATGATGAAAAAAAACATATGATCCCCGGCAGTGACCGGTTGTTTTTTTAGAACAGGCAGGCCATCATGCTTCAAAAAATGCATCGTGTGCACCGAGCTTAAGAAACATGGCGTCAATAAAAGTATAGCGAATACGATTATATTTACAGAAAATAGGGTTAAAAACAAATGTTTGACACCTTCATTTATACGTAATTATCGTACTCGTCCATCTCAGGATCTCCGGCATTACAGTTGTCCGTGGAGCACATATTACAGTGCAGTACTCGCATTCCTTTAACCGATTGAGAATTTTTCAACATATTCTTACAGGGCTCGTGCAACCCTTTTTTATAGTAAGAACAGTCCCCGAAGTAGAATTTTGGGTCCGGAGAATCTGTAACGAATAAATACAATTTCACCATGACGGCTGCAAATGCGCTGTATTCCGCGTATAAAAATCCCAAAATTACAGTCGAGTTCTCGTATAGATCTCACGCAGACTGTCTTCATTGACGCATAAATGTTTTTCTCCTCATCTGTTAACGGTTCCTCCTTGATTTTTTCAAAATGAACCAAAGGATCTTCGCAGGTCACCGTAAACGTGTCCGGATTTTTCGCCATCCGCTCCCAAGGGTTATCGACGACTTCATTGTAGTTATAGCACTTTAACGCGAGGCCTAAAAAGAAAATTATTGCGTACATAATTTCAGGTCGCTGTGACGGGTGACCTGGCTTTTACCGCGATGAACAGCGAATATCGTCAGTATCAGAGTAAGTCCACTTGCGCGATACATTTTTAGGAGTTGTAAAGTGTTAGAAAAGAGCCAGCAGAGTTATGCGTCAACTGTCTCCAAGCATCAGATATTTAAAATTGTCATATGATCCAAATTTACATAAATTTGTACGTTCTCATTTTTTTCATTCCGAAGTTTTGTGATTTTCAAGTGTGTGAACATACCGTGCAGCACCTTTTGATGAAATGCTGAACAGTTGGTAACCCAAAACAATACGCATTCTTCTCGGCGATGGCGCTAACAACCAGTTTCGTAGGTCTAGAGCTCACTAAAAAACCAATTTCGAGGGTGGTTTGTTGCTTAAAAAACCCAAATTCGAGGGGTTGCCTAAGGCTCGTTTCACACATACGCGGTTTCCCGAGGCGGGTTGCTACGCGGCGCGAACGCGGTGGGTGCCTCGCATGTGTGAACCGAAATTCGGTTTCTACGCGGCAGCGATTTGAAGAGGTTTTGTCGGTTCACACTGCGAGGCACCCTCCGCGTTCGCACCACGTAGCAACCGCGCCTCGAGAAACCGCGTATGTGTGAAACGAGCCTAATGAACAAACCACACTAAGCGGAAGAGTTGTCAGGATTTTCATAATTCTGGCGACGTCGGTCGGGAATAATTTTTCGTCTCATGTGATTTAACGTTTCCCACTGCCAAATCCGGTATTTTCGCTTGTTATCCAGCCGAAAAAGTTGCCCATTTCTTCTCCCATAAAAGCAAAGGATCACAGGACCATGAGCTGAAAAGAAGTACCGCCTTTCCAAAAAAAGGACCTCTGGTCACCATAACTATAGGCCTTGAATGAGTTGAGCCTATGTACGAAATTTGAGATATTTCTATTCATCCAACAGCCGATAAAGACCAAAACGGCGGACAGACTTTTTTATTATTACGGATGTCGATTATATGTATACGCGCCTTGAAACGGATAATAAATAACATGATGCTAGTGATGAGAGGGGGTGAACTCTTAGGCCGTTTTCACATTTGGGATTCTGGAATCCGATTCCTGTATCGAGGATACTAAAAATACACTACTGTCAAGGCGCTCCTTCACACTTAGATTCCGGAATCGCAGGTACTTTTAGTATCCGATTCCGGAATCTTGAGTGTGAATGAGCGCGTTTGCCGCATTGTATTTTTAGTATCCTCGATTCGAGAATCGGATACTGGAATCTCAAGTGTGAAAGCCAAAACCCTAAAAGTAAAATATTAATTAACCGGGTAATGTAGACCGATGTCCGATGACCCAAAATCGTGGTTATTAATGACACCAGGTAACATCATTACCCGAAGCGCTCGGTTAATGGTGTTGATGTAGCCAGTCATATGATTGTTGTTTAAATGAGTTTTATAAATAAAAAAGTATTCGTTCTGTTCCGTAATCTTCTCGTACACATTACTGGCGACGAGGATAAAAGCTGTTGAGTCTGATGCCGAAAAAGAAAGATCGGCAGGTCAGCGACTCTTGCTCGACGCCACAGAACACTATAGGTGTGAATATGCAGGGGTGGGCAAATTACAGCTAGGGATGAAACCGGTTCCGGTCTTTAGCCCGGACAGGACCGAAGACTGGACCGAATTCGTTCCGCAATTTTACTTCGGTCCGGGCTGTGAATAATTCCGATCCGGTCTTCTTGTGAGGACCGGACCGAAAAAAGTCGGTCCTTAATTGGCATACATAGAGAAAAACAGAAAATTGTTCTGTGGATTCGTTTCGCCCAGGAACTGCGTGCTTCTAATGTCTCGAGTGTGTTTAAATGGAATGCCGTGACGTACACAACCATCAAAGGGCGGATCGGAGACCTTTTAAAGGGGGGTGGGGATATAGAAAACCCTCCCACAGAATATCACCTACTTACACCCATATCCATCCTCCCCATACCAGTTTTCAGCGATTACGAGGGGCAATCTCGTTGTTACCCCCACTTTTGGATCGCATGTAAACGTGCTGTAAATTTCTTTCCTTCAAAAGTGAAGCATTTTTGGGTTGAATAGCCCACAAAATGCATACATAGAGCTTGTGAGCCAAGGATTAATTACTTTTATATACTTCGTTTCGAATAACTATTTCGTGAACGTTTTCTAGCGATATTTTATTTAAGACTCAAAATAAAATCGGTCCTTTTCGGTCCGGTCCAAGTCCTTTTATTTTCGGTTCGGTCGGGTTCAGACGTTATTATTTTTCGGTCCGGACCGGACCGATGTCACCCCTAATTACAGCTTTTTGAGTAATTAATTACAAATTACTTCCCAAAAATAGGATTAATTACAAATTACCAATTACTTTTCACTTCCACGAATAATTACAAATTACAATTACTGTAATTGAATTACTTTTTCATTGGCTAATTTTGTCCCGCGTACCGGCGTACCTGTTACGCAATATGTCCCGGATTCTTTATGTATTTCTTTTGAAATCGTGCATGCGATACCCAACTCCAACTCTAAGTGATGCCATTTTCAGAAACTACGGAACATTTCCTCTAGGATAGAGGCCATTTTATTGCTTGAAATAATCGTCAACACCCAGAAATCTGGCATTTTTTCCATAAATTTACGTGTCCTCCAACATTTGTCCGTTTTACGAAAAGTCGCTGTACCCAAACGGCCTCCTCAACAGACTTTCGATGTATCACAAAAACTTCTCCGTCTTGTAAGCTTCCTTTTGGCGTGTTCACATTTCATGTTACCACTGACGTTTCTCACGAAAACGTCACGAGAATGCACAAAAACCGTGTTTTTACGGAACATGGGCCATAACCTAGGGTATTCGTGAAGGGTTCATGAAGATCGGCAAAAAGTGAGAACGGGAAATCTTACCATGCAGAAGATATCGCAGGCAAGAGAGAATCAATTTGACCCCCCACCCCCATCTATTTCTGCCGGTCTCTGAGCACCCTTCACGAATATTGTTGGCACTTGGCACATAGGCAACTGCCTATATTTTTCTATGAAAATACTATTTTAGAAATGGAGGGCAGGATATTTTAGGAAGGAGAAGATATCGTAGGCAAATGGCATTCAATACCCCCCCCCCCCAATGGCGACAATGTAATGAATCACTGGGGGGGGGGGGTCAAATTGAATGAGTCTTGCCTTCTCCATGGTAAGATATTCTGTTCCCACTTCTTGCCGATCTTCCTGCACCCTTCCGTAAAAACACGGTTTTTGTGCATTCTCGTGACGTTTTCGTGAGAAACGTCAGTGGTAACATGAAATGTAACCACGACAAAAGGAAGTTTACAAGACGGAGAAGTTTTTGTGATACATCGAAAGTCTGTTGAGGAAGCTTTTTGGGTACAGCGACTTTTCGTAAAACGGACAAATTTTGGAGGCCACGTAAATTTATGGAAAAAAATACCAGATTTCTGGGTGTTGACGATTATTTCAAGCAATAAAATGGCCTCTGTCCTAAAGGAAATGTTCCGTAGTTTCCGAAAATGGCATCACTTTTTGGATTTGGTGCGATATAAGCCGAGAAATTGAAGCTTTTTTGAAGCAAGTATAGGTTACTTTTTAAAACACAAAAAAATGCGTAACTCCGGAACGGATCGACTTAGGACATTTCCGAAGGTACCATTTTACTCCACTTTTAACGTAGTTTTACCCAAAAATTTTTGTCGCACTTATACGGATCCACCCTGTATACATACATATACATATACAGGGTGTACAAAAAGCGACTGGACAGAGAAAAACCAGTGAAGGGGCAACTCTTTCTGATCGAAATGACTATTTGCACTTTTCCGAAATTCCGCTTTGTTTCCGAGATATCCGCCATTTTCTGATTTTTTCAGAAACAGCTTGTTGCACACGCAGTAATTGTTGCAATGGCAAAAATGATGAGCCCATTGGAAAGAGCACAAAATTTTCTATTTAAAGAGCCTTCTTTAATCCAGATCAGACGACTATTTCTCACACACAATCTGTACCAATTTCAGGAAGTGCAAAATCTACTCGATGGAGACGAAATTAATCGCATTCCCAAAGTTCCCCAAGAATGTGCAAGTTGGGGTATTCTCAACTTCAGCTGTGAATTAGCCTTTTTACCCCCAATTTAGCAGTGAATGGGCACATTTTTTAATTTTAGCTGGAAATTATAGCACTTTTTCTCGATTTTATCTGCAAAATTGAAATGTTTTGTACCTTAGTTGTGAATTAAAGTTTTCCTCCACTTTTAGACGCAAATTCGCGTTTTTCTCTATTTCACGCCGTGAATCGCAGCGCTTTTTCTCAATTTCAGTCCCAGCCCCGAGAATCCGTGAGTTGGCGTTTTCTGTGAATTCGCACTTTTTCCCAATGTTTAAAGCTGCCAAATTGTAACACTTTATCATAATAGCGTGTTTCTCTATTTTTAGACTCGAATTCGCGTTGTTCTCTTTTTTATCCTTGAATTAGCGTTTTTCTCATCTTTAGCGCGTGAATTAGCGCTTTTCAACTTCAGCCTTAAAGTTGCCCCTAAGAATTGGCGAATTGGCGTTTTCTCTCATTTTCAGCTGTGAATTAGCGTTTTGTTTCTCAATTTTAGCAGTAAATTAGCACATTTTCTTAATTTTAGCGTTTTTTCTCGATTTTATCCGTAAAATCGTAATTTTTCATACCTTAGCTGAGTTTTCCTCCACTTTTATCTAGACGCAAATTCGCGTTTTTGACTATTTCACCCGTGAATTAGCGCTTTTTCTAAATTTCAGTCCCAATGTTGCCCCGAGAATGCTTGAGTTGGCGTTTCTCCCTTTTAGCTGCGAATTTGCGCTTGTTCTAAATTTTGAAAGTTGCTAAATTGTAGCACTTTATCACAATTTTAGCAGTAAATTAGAGGTTTTTTATTTTTTTTTTTTCAAGACGACGCGAATTTGCGTTTTTCTCTTTTTCATCCTTGAATTAGCGCTTTTCTCAGTTTTAGCTGCGTAAATTAGACCTTTTTCCTAATTTCTCTCCCAACAATTCGTGATTTTGCGTTATCTCAATGTCAGCTGTGAATTAGCTAGCGCTTTTTCTTAATATTAACAGCCATAAATTTCAGCAATTTTTCTCAATTTCAGTCGCGAATCAGCGTTTTACTCACTTTTACAAGCGAGTTTAGCCATTCGTTTTCATCTTATCTACTTGAAAATCCCGATTTTTCATCTTCAAGCTATTCAGGGGCCCCCATCCGAACCCCGGATCCGGATTTCTAGTTATGCCCCTACCTGCATTCCCACACTTTGCTGTTTTATTTGAGTACGAATGATTATCGTTTATTATTTAAAACGAATACTTGCCATATTCTTGTGGCAAAAAAACAACTAAGAAATCAATAATAGTATATGTATACGCAGGAGCTAAAGTCGTGGCTCTAAAACGCCGTAAAATTTGCCGCGGTACATTACATTACAAGCCCGGCGGGCGAGGCGAGGTAAATCCCCTTCCTACGAGTGATGTACGACTTTTTTCACGCGACAGCAAGGAAATGATAAAACTGACTTTGACAAATTGACTACTGACTCCTCGTGTCTTTAGTTTAAGAAGACCTTAAACGAGGTTATAACCCGAGTTCATTTACTCTCCGTACTAGGACGGAAAATATTTTCTGGACTAGTACAGCAAATTTCTCGAATGTCACTGTGCGGTAATGGTCAATTTCCCAGACATTTTTGGGTACAGAAAATGACTACTTTCGGAGCATGTCGCTTGAAAAATACTTTAGTTCCTAAGCATGAAAAGAGACACTTTTGGGACTCATTTGCGGCCGTAAAATTCGGTTTTAGTATCATGTGGGATAAAAATAAAATATATGATTAGTCAAAAACCTATCAAGAATCAGGCCGTTGTATACCACATCCAAATCATTCCCTAAATGCTGAAAATTCAACACTATTGGGCACCTCCATACAATACCTTGCCTCCTCTATTTACTTAAAATTGAGAACTACACTACACTTCACCTTCTATTGATGAAAACTAAGGAAGTGATAGTAGTGTAGGGTATGGTGGGGAAGGGAAGGGGGAAGCGCCTTAATTTTCGCTCCCCCTGAACCAAAATACTTCCGCCGCCACTGTACGTAGGTGTTCTTCAGAATACATTTTAGGTTGATTTATTCAATGTACACACCAAGTTTTCCCTCAATATCTTAAAAGTTGACAGTCAGGGGGAGGGGGGATAATTTTTTTTGGAGTTTTGTCCTTTGTCACTGGTTGCGTAGCAAAACTCGGCGCTCGTGTTTAAGCACTGAAGTGTAGAATTAAGCGCTTACTGGAGTTTTGCAACGGTGCTTTGTATCGCGATGGGACGTGTTTAAGCACTTACACAGCGCTGAGTTAGATTGACAGTTTTGCAACGGAAAAAGATTAAGTACTCATTAAGCGCTGAACAAGTCTGGAGTTTTGCAACGCGCCCACTTATAGTGCGTTTCATTTTGGAAATTTAAGACAGGTTATTAAACTGAATAATCAGCAAAAACCAAATTTACTTTGTAACAACGCGTTTAAGAAAGTTTCACCTATGCCTTAATTGATGACTTACTCCGTGCTTTTTCACACGTTAGGAACAATATCTCATATAAAAATGAACTGATTTCAATTCTTCAAAAAACAAATTGAAAGCTCACAAGATGGAGATGTTTTACTGAAATTGGCGAAACATTTTCACTATGATCACTTGGTCAGAAACTGGCGTTGACGTACACAGGAAAATTCGAAAACGCCTCTTTCTTCATTTTTAACGAATTACTGAAATTTTTGGAGGCAACTAAAATGATGTTGATCGACATTTCTGAAGTAATATTGTGTGATCTTTCCAAAAACGTCAGCAGTTTAAGGGTACAAAAAGAGGTTTAGTCGTTGTAACGACTTTTTAGAGGAAAAACAGCAAGTGGCTAAAAATACACAAATGTGCCTGTAACTTCAAGAGAAATCATTTGCGACCCTATGTTGATAGGGTGATTTTGGTCGCAATTACTTAGTACTACAACATATTAAAATATACGGCATTCGTCCTGAAACACCCTGTATAATACGAACTTCGAAGTTTGTACCTGCATACATTATAATTAAAATTACTTATACTAATTATTGTAATTGAAATACTTGATTCAATTACAATGAGTAATTATTGTAAAAAATTGTAATTGAATCAAGCAATTTAAATACAAGTAATTGAAATACTGGGTCTGGGCCTGGTAACTGTAAGAAACGATTTTCGAAATGGTTAATATTTCTTTTCTGTGCTAAACTGCTAAATTTACGTATGACATGAGTAGTGGAGACTATGGTGTCGGCAGCAATATGAGCTTCCCCCAATCCCCCTCCTTCGGAAAATCGGAAAAATAGTTTTTATAAATAACTCACTGTAGGCCAGTCAATAAGAACATTAAAAATAGCTAAAATCGCAATTAAACTGCTAGTTCTGATTTTTTAGTATGTTGTTAGGACCAGCACCAGTAGTGTAAATCCAAGTTTTCAGCTTCGAAAGACTTGTGCTACTTTCGAGGCACTCGAAAAACCGCGAAAATTTTGCACTTGTTTTGGGTTTTTCACGTTATCTCCTAAAATATGCATTTTAAGATAAAACGTACGAGATACGTTAAAAACTACATACAATTTGAGACCTAACGCAGCTCTGTAGGTCATATAATAACCAAGATACTGCTCCTCGAATTTGGATTTATTTGTCCAAAAAATTAAAATTTCAAGTTTTGGTCAACTTTCGACCCAAGTTTTGACCAAATTACTCATCCTACCGAGTCGAGAGAAGTAGTAGCAAATGTAATTATGTTATATTTAAGCACACAACGATGTCTGCAGACCAAATAGTTTCATCAAAATCCTCGAATAAACAAAAAGTTTGGAAACTACATTTTTCTAAAAATGAATCTGTTGAGTTCCCACCTAAGTTTGGGTGGGTCCCAGTGCACACGAGCGATAAGTGTAGCATGGTCATCGTTACCAGGACCATTCTCCTCTATACACCCTATGAATGGACTGCTCCATAAGTAAACTTTAATTAACCGGAAGTACATAGTCCTGAAACTGGTCATATTCGAAAGGATCTATGGAAATGATTACAAATATAATCGTCTGCCTGGGGCATTCGCCCTTGGTGGCCAGTCAAACTCCCTAAATCAAGGATATTAATTAACCAGAAAAACTAAGTCCGGAATATTGTCTTATGCGACAGGTTTCATGTGGCTGAATACGAAAATGATCGTCTGCCGGCGTCTGCCTGGGGCACTTGCCCTCAGTGACCCGTCAAACTGCACACAGGGAAAATGATTAACCGGAAGAATATAGTCGTGAAACTAGTCTCATTCGAAAGGTTTAATAGAGCTGATTACGAATATGACCGTCTGCCGCCGTCTGCCTGGGGCATTTGCCCTCAGTGGCCAGTCAAACTCCCTAAATCCGGGATATTAATTAACCGGAAGAACTAAATCCGGAAAATGGTCTTTTGCTTCAGGTTTTATGAGGCTGAATGCGAAAATAATCGTCTGCTGGTGTCTGCCTGGGGCATTTGCTCTCTGTGGCTCGCTAAACACATAATTTGAGAAATTTCAATTAACCGGAAGAACATAGTCCTGAAACTGGTCTTATTCGATTGAATTAATGGGAATGATTACAAATATAATCGTCTGGCGACGTCAGCCTGGTGCATTTGCCGTCGGTGGCCGGTCAAACTTCCTACATCTACGGCGACAGACGATCATATTCGTAATCAGCTCCATAAAACCTTTCGAATTAGACTAGAATCACGACTATGTTCCTCTGGTTAATCATTTTCCCTCTGTGCAGTTTGACGGGTCACTGAGGGCAAATGCTCCATGCAGAGGCCGGCAGACGATTATATTTGTAATCATCTCCATAAAACCTATCGAATAAGACCAGTTTCTGGACTATGTTCTTCCGGTTAATTAAAATTTACCGAATTACGTTAGTTGTGCGAGCCACTGAGGGCAAATGCCCCAGGCAGACGATCATATTCGTAATCAGCTCCATAAAACCTTTCGAATGACACTAGTTTCAGGACTATGTTCTTCTGGTTAAATTCATGTCCCAAATTAAGGACTATAATTTCCTATAAAATCCTTAGGCCCCAGATTGAGCATGGCAGACTTCCGGACTCGTGAATAGGGGGTCAAATGGCATCATTTTGCACACTTTTAGTGACTATGTTCTTCCGGTTGAATGGGACTGTCGCTAGGCTCTCGAACTATAAGGCTGAATGAAAATACCACGTGAAATTGAAAGAATTGTGTAATTTCAAATAACACTTGATCATTGGGGACGGAGAATAAAAATGAGTGAAGAGGCTAAGATTGTAAGCCCAATGTACTTAGTTCCGTACAGTTCTTGAATGTCCCTCGTATGCACCGGATGAGGGTTGAGTGATATCAAATTCACCCCGCCAGCAGAATCTTCAGTTCCCGTCTCGGCATCACGGTTCAGACCAGTTCTGGTGAGCCGGGTACTTACTTGACTCGGTTTCCCAAGTCGGGTTGACAGCCAGGGACGTGAATCGTAGAAGGGTAGCACCTCCGCTTCCGGTGAGGGGCGGTGCATCGCCTCCGTAATTGGACCTCTGATGGACAGAGTAGCTATGGACCACACCCAAAGGTACAATTTTTGTGATTCCACAAAAATGGTGTGTGCTTGAGGGTCCAATCCAACCCAATCAAATTGTACCATTATTTCGCTTTATACGCTTTTGGTCATCCCTCTCCCAACAATTGTGTAAACCAACCTCACGTCAATCTGCCATTGTATTCCATATTCGATTCATCTCTTGTATACTGTGACGCCTTGTGGTGAGAGGAGGCATCCTTGTGATCAATGAAAATAGAAACTGTAAAGGGGCCCCGATGAATGAAACAGCATTTTGTGCTAGGTGATGGATCTGTCGTATCCATGTCGAGTAATTGTCCATTTCACGAAATGGTTGTCCATTTCACGAAGTGGTTTCACTTGCCGTAACTTCAAAAAATTAGGACATCTGGACAAAAAAATTGTCCATTTCTTGAAAAGGAAATCGTGTTTGTCCAGTTGCTGAAATCAAGCTTCCATACTACAAGTGGATGCAACAACATTATCCATTTCGTGAAATGGATGAGTGAGGAATCTCAGGTGCTGAAACAATTTTTTTTTATTTAAAAAGGTTATTTTACTAAGCACTCAAAAACCCGTTAAAAAATGACGTTGTGCATCCGCTTGCAGTAAGAAAGCTTAATTTCAACAACTGGACAAACGCGATTTCCTCTTCAAGAAATGGACATTTTTTTTGTCCAGATGGCAGAATTTTTTGAAATTACGGAAAGTGGAGCCACTTCGTGAAACGGACATCCATTTCATGAAGTGGACAATTTCGCCAAGTGGACGCGACAGATCCAAGTTTCCCCTCTATTCTACAATTGACGAAAGTTTCTTCATTTTTGCCACACATCAAGTTGAAATTCCCCACAATTTGTTCCTTTTCCCTGCCCACGGACGCTGATAGTGAGAATAAGAATCCTACATTGGGAGAACATTACCGCCGCTGATGGACCAGTAAAGGGTGATGGAAGGGAACATCTGCCGATTCCGTTGTTATGCGGGCGGGCCCTAAGAGTTTTCAAATAGTTTTATGCTCCAAGTTGGGGCCCAATTTCTCGCTCTCACGGTCACAATACCTGGCTCCTTTTTTACTATCGCTTCTCCTTGTCGTAGGTGCACACCCGAGGGTGCACCAGGGGCGGATCCAGGTCTGAATCCTAGGGGGGGTAATGCCGATGACCCTCCCCCCTCTCCCTTTACATCAAACACCCTCATGTTACATCATTCCATCGCTTCCAAAATTCATAAAATATTGGGTTGATGTTTCAAGACAAATGAGGATGTGTAGTACCCATGCCGAATTAGTCCTGCCACATTATTCTTTTCCCCTGCAAATTAACGGTTACCGACGCTAGGGACCTAGTGGAGTCCCAGAACACCAAAACGCCAAGTTTAACGCATAAATTATCGTTTTCTGGAGGCAAAATGGTCAGTTTTTTTATATAAAATCTAGAATAGAAGGCTTCAAAATTTTCAACCGAGGTGGAGCTAGGGGCTTGAAAAAGTTGGGTAGGCTAATGGAATGAAGGTTGATGGGCAGAAATCAAGCTCACAGAGCATAGATTGGTCGGAAACAGGTGATTTTAAGCCTTTCACCCATTTTAGAAAAAAAGGCCCGTAAGTTTGTAGCGCGCTCCGCATTGGTCGTGGAAAACCAATGTGCTTATTCACATGAATGTATTGGTGTAGGAAATTTAATGACCCTAAATGTTTTGTACGAGAAGGGTTTCCTCTATAAAGCCTCTCGTTTTGGGGGATATTTATAGAAAAAACTGATAAAATGACCCAAAAATCGCGGTTTTCGGGCAGCCAAAAATTGTGTCTAGTGTTTCAAAGTATTAATTTTTTATGTCGAAAACTTTCTACTTATACATACAGGTTGGATGCGAATAAGTGTAGAAAAAAAAAATTGATGAAATTAGACCTCATTTGCAGTCGAAAACGCTAAATACACTATGGTAGTGGTACGAAAATCAAAATCCATCGAGATATGATTTTTCTAACATATTTTTAGGATAACATCTCTTTCCCTAAATAAATGCGAGTAACTCGCTTTGTAGCAGACTTTCTGCCACCCTGACAGACCCTGTCAGTACCGTGACAGAAAGTCAGGAATAGCAATTTTCGACATAAAATAACTATTTTCTGTCGCCTCAACACCTCCTTAAGATTGTACGATATGGGGATTTTTAATTTTCCATAAAATTCAACCCCCACTTGATCATACTAAATCTGACTAGATAATGAATAATAGGCCGTAGGTGTGGAAGCAATGATCCAAATCAAAAGGAAAAATAAGTCCTCTCCCACTGTTGATCAACAGAGCCTATCGACTTTCCATGGATCAGAGAAACTTCTCCAACGTGTCCCATTCAAAATTACTCATGAGCGTTTGTTTAATTAATTGGCAATTTTCCAGCAAAAATGACAATGTTTTTTAAAGAAGAAAAATGTAACTTTTCTCTTCAAAATCGCTTGTTTTGACCTGCAAAATTCAAACAATCCTTGCGAATTTCAACATGCTAAACGTCCTGAAAACCTCATCGTCAGTGGGCCTTTGAATGGAACTGACTGCCCACCGAACGAACGCCCACCAAAGTATCAAAAAATGTCGCCCCAGCAGCTGGCTGTCAAATAGAGTGCATTTACTACACCGAATTTCCACGTTTTTAGTTAATTTGCTATTATTCGACAAAAATTACCACTCAGTGTGATTCTCTTTTTTTATTTCCGCACAATAATGCCTAATTTACTAATAACGTCGAAATTCGTATATTAGTAGTGAAATCCACTCTATTCGACAGCCAGCAGCCGGAGCGATATCTTTCGATGCTTTGGTGAGCCTTCACATCCAGTTCCATTCAAAGGACCGCTTCACATGAGGCTTTAAGGCCCGTTCACAAGCTCTATGTTTACGTTCTGTGTGGAGTCTATGCAACCAAACAAATTTATTCCCTCGAAAAATGAAGCATTTTGATAGGTTGCATGGACACCACACGACGAAAGCATAGAGATTGTGAACAGGGTCTTACGATTTTTAGCACGCTAAAAACCGCAAGGATCGTTTGAATTTTACTGGTTAAACCACTGGTTTTGAAGAGCACTCTTTTTCCCCAAAAATGGTCATTTCTGCCAAAAAATCGCTAATTATTATTTTTTTAATTGCTATAAAAGAAAATGAGTCATTTTCATGAGTTTTCCACCAAAATTTCCCCGCCAGAAGGGCCCCACTTCAGAAGCGCCGAAAACCCGAGTTTTTTTGCCTGTAACTCGAAAAGTAGTACGCGTTCTATGGAAATTTCCCGTAAAACTGGGTTTTCTTATAGCGGCGCAAAACGCTTAGCGAGCGCAGCGCATTTTACATTCATTCCTAGTTACATCTTCACTTTTCGACTGGGAAACAATTTAAATGACGCTGCGCTGAGCGTTTTGCGCTGCTAGGAAAATCTAGCTTTAAGACATTGTAGAGCACTGAATTTCCTTTAGAATTCAAACAACCATCTACATGTATTGACCAGCAGTCAGGTAACTTGTTAGTGACACAATTCCAAAGTTAATGACATTTTGGGGTGTGATTCAGGGTGTATAAGGTGTCTCATGAGTTTTCCACCTAAATTTCATGGTGGAAACATCTTGGAGAGGTAATCTACCCTGCAAAAAGGTAAGGTGTATTTGATTTTCTTCGAAAACCGGACGAACGTATTCATCGGTCTAATAGGTACCAAAAAAGTGCAGCTCTTTACATTAATGATACATTTCTCAACATGAAAAGACTTCTGCACGATCTCGTTCATGAAGATTCACTTTATGAAAAGGTGAGGCTACGAAATTGGCATTGCTGGGGAGGGGGTAGCATTTGTATGAGAGAATCGACAGATAAGATTGCCAACCACTGCTTGTCCTCAGGAAATCGTCGTGATGTTTTCTCTATCTTTATTAAAAAATCAACTTTTCTGAAATCCTGGGGGGGGTAGTTACCCCCATTACCCCCCCCTGTGGATCCGCCCCTGGGGTGCACGGATTCTTTTTTTGAGCACATTTTTCAATTTCCAGCGAGGCCAACACGTCCGAGTTTAGTCCACTGACAACTGGTCTTTTTTTTTTGCAAGTGGCATTTCTACCCCGAGTGGGATACATTAGTGGGACTGATGAAGGGGTACCACTGACGAAATTTCGAGCTTGATGTAACTTGATGGCCATCAAGCCATGGTGGGAGCTCAACAGATTCATTTTAGAAAAATGTAGTTTCCACACTTTCTGGGTTTTTATCGATTTTGATGAAACTATTTGGTCTTCAGACATCGTTGTGTGCTTAAATGGAACATAATTAAATTTGTTACAACTTCTCTCGACTCGGCTTTTCTAATAGGATGAGTATTTTAGTCAAAATTCGTGTCGAAAGTTGACCAAAACTTGAAATTTCAATTTTGTTGACAAATGAATCCAAATTCGAGGAACTGTATCATGGTTACTATATGACATACAGAGGTACGTTAGGTCTCAAACTGTAGCAAATTTTATGTGGTTTTTTAACGTGTTTCGTACGTTTTATCTTAAAATGCATATTTTAGGAGATAAAGTGAAAAACCCGAAAAAAGTGCGATAATATCGCGGATTTTCGAGTGCCACGAAAGTAGCACAAGTCTTTCGAAGCTGAAAACTTGTATTTGCACTTCTGGTGCTGGTCCTAACAACATACTAAAAAATTAGAATTAGCCGTTTAATTGCGATTTTATTGTTCTTGTTGACTGGCCTACTGAGAATTTGTTCGATTTAATTTTGTTTGTTTGCCTGATTGATGGTGCTAGGAACATGAAAAATTATGAAATACTGAAGGAGCCGAGTTTGTCTCTTGAAGTAGAAATTGTGTATTGATCTAAATATGGCCCAACAGAAAATCTCCACCTTTCCTTATAAATATAAACAAAAAAGTAGGAAATGATTAACTAAAAATAAAATTTGAAAACGACTGAATTAATTTGTGTGGCTATGTTGTCGACAAATTCAACCGAACAGTGTGAGATAGTAAAAAAAAAAAAAAATAACCCAAGTTGTAGTCAGTATAGAGTAGTGCAGAGGAACGAGAAGTGAAAAAGAAAAGGATGGGGACTTGGGGAGGAAAGAGTAGAGAGTTGGAGAGAAACCAAGCCACTTGCACACCTCCCCGCCGTGTCCTCTTCACACTCTTCTCCGCTCGGCTAACTCGAACCTCAAAATGTGAGCCATACGAAACCTGCGCGTGAATCTCTCCAGAGACGACGAACTCAAGGCCTCAAAATTAACGGGCGAACGCCGGAGTTTTATCGATTAAGCGGGCCAAAAAATCTCCCCCCAAAGATCTCCCCATTAATTTCAGGCCCCTCCCGCCCAAGACAATTCAACTTTCTGAAGGCTTTCTCACTCCCCCCCCCCTGTTTGGCCCGAGTTGTGAGGCCGCCCGCAGCCTGACGGTTTCCGCACTCCTCCCCACAAAATTCCACCAGTTAACTCGGAACGCAACTCTCGGGCCCCCCCCCCCCACTATTCAGACAATCGTATGGCTCGCCTGACTCTGGTTTTCGATTTCGTTTTCGTCACAAGAGAAAGAGACTCTTAGCTCAGCCCATTCCTCCTCTTTTCCCCCTTGACGGAGCAATCTGACCGGTTAACCCGTGCCGTGCGAGTGAGAAACGGGCGAGCACAGGCGCCATGTTGCAATGCTCTCTTCTTTCTTCTCTCTAGACCCTAGTGTTGTTAGTGGAGTCGAGTTGTTATATCACTTGGTCAGAGGTCTTGTGTTTTCCGAGACGGGTCCTTTTTCAGGTCTGCTGTGGTTTGTTTCCGTGGTTCTTGTATCATTTGTTAAACATTGTAGCGGAGTACAACCGGTTCAAACTTATGTGAACAAACGATAATGTTCGGAATATTTGTATTTATTTTTTTAAAGTGATGTTTTCTAATGTGGATGTGCTCTAAACAACGCAGTAATTTGTGAATATTGTTCTACGCCCTTTAAAGTAAGATTTCAATTTACAATTCCTTACTATTATTGCCACTGTTTTGATTTTTGTGAACAATGAATCGCAATGAAAACAATAATTGTAAATTTCATAACTGATTACACAGCTACTGATTAATTGTTACATTATCTGATAACATTAATCAGGCTCGTGCACACAATTTTTAATTTTACTGGATCTCTTCTTGGGTCACAAACCAGGGGAATTATCGGTTGCCTTGCATCGCAGGCTTCGGCCAGAATATTGACTAGAATACGAGCCATCTCGCCTTTATTTTATTCCCTGGGTAAGCGTTAGCAAGTGGCCGGCTGCCACACCTTGGCGTTTCTGCGGCGATAAAAAAAGAAATAAAAAGTCTCAACCGCTTACAGTCGCGTATAATCGCAATAGAAGCCAACAATTTTACGCCGTTTCAATGCCGAGCACTCGGTGGTGAGCGGGGGCGGGAAGCTATTTGTTCGTGATCAATATTTTGTTAAACTTCCTGAAGGACAATTTTTATTCGAATGTCGATTTAAAAAAAAAAAAATGTAAAATATCAGTCAAGAGCAAAACATTCTTGAACATGAGCTCGTTGTTGCCAATGTGATAGTCGTATGTTCTAAACGACCTGCGGTAGCCGATCGTTGTTTCTTTTTATACTTCGGTTATGAAAATAAGTGTGTGGGGTTGCTCAAGGTTAAAACGTTGAGCTGGTTCAAACTAAATCATAAGCCCCTTTTACACGAGTAAGTTTTTTGATCAAAGTAGCCATTTTTAAAAAATATATCATGTTTCAATTAAGTTCCAACATATTGTTGATCAAAAAACTTACTCGTGTAAAACGGGCTATAAACCTCATGTTTTAAGCCGAGATGAGCCTCTTTTATACCTACAATTTACAATTCAATTAGGTAGGTACCTATCAACTTCAATTCGTCCGTAACTGGCAACTTGACATTCAGGTGAAAGAATTTCGGTGCATTTTTGGGGGGTAATTAGTATTTATTACGAGTTACGTTCCCATTTTTGGAAATGCAATTTCCACGGTCACGCGTAATAATTAGTTCAATTTTGCGGAATTGACTCCCTGAAAAGCCAATTTTGCGGTGCTTGTCTTATTCAAAGAAACTAAAAGAAGTGCCAAAACATTTCGGTTTTTGGGCTGCCAAAAATTTACCTTTGAAGAGGTAGCATTTTCAGAGTTATTTTTTTCTCGAACACTTCTGACCTCTATAAATACAAGATGACAAAGAATCCCGCAGTCTTCATTCCTCAAACACAGAAATTTCCATAACTTTAAATCCAAAATTCTGCATCGCACATAATCAATAATCAACCCTCAGCCCACATCAGTGGCGTAGGTAGGAATTTATCCTAGGGAGGGATAAAATTAAAATTTCGTAATGGTGATGGGAGGGGGTAATTTTACAGTTTAGTAGTCACTCCACCTTCTTGAATCTACCGGACATCTTGCTGGCCCCATCATAGCCTTGCCCGAGATCAAAATTAATATTAACCTCTAATTCATCCCAATTCATTCCAGAATTTTCTTTCGATAAATCCTTCCCTGTTATGGAATGAGTAGACTAGGTAGAGGCTAGTCCCACGAAGTCCTCCGGGTACAGATCGACAAAGTAATAGGAGTAGAAATGTAAAATGCTCACTTTAAACCAATTTAAGGGACAGTGTTGGCCACTCAACGATTTTGAGTAGGAAACCGCGTACATTGGTCAATTATTGAGCTTTCTTCACGGGACTCATACTGACCCAAATTGAAATACTCATAGAGTAAATGACCCTAAAAAGTTAAGGGCGAATTTTGGACTTTACCCGCAAATTAGCGCTTTTCTTAATTTTGGCCGAGTGTATCGTTCTTCTCAATTTCAGCCGTGGATTAGCGGTTTTACCCCAGCCTCTCCAAAGCCATGAATTTGAGCATTTTCTCAACTTTAGCAGCAAAGTAGCGTTTTTATTCCGTGAGCGATGTGTCTTAATTTTCCACGAGTTTTGGCGTTTTCCTCAATTTTTGCAGCAAAACAGCGATTTTTCAATTTTTTTAAGCAGGGGATTAGCACTTTTCTAAGTTTTAGCTGAAAATTAGCGTTTTTCCAGAGTGTTTTCCTCAATATTAGCCGCAAAATAGGGGGGGGGCTTTTCAAGAATTAGGATTTTTTGGTTCACCATGCGCAATGCATGAGCGATTTTTCTGTTATACTCGCAAATTAGCGGTTTTTTCACCCATTGCCATAAATTGACGCTTTTTCTCAATTTCAGCCTCAAAAATTACCTTCAGAAGCCGCGAATTGGCGTATATTCAGTTTTTGACGCAAATTAAAAGTTTTCTCAATTTTAGCCACGAATTAGCGCTTTGTCTTAATTTTAGTAGCGTTTCAACCATGTGAATTAGAGAGTTTTCTTAATTTCAGTCACAAATTGGCGTTTGGCGTAATTTTAGCTGTAAATTGGTGATTTTTTTCCCATTCCGCGAATTAGCGTCTATTCCATTTTTTATAAGGGAATGGGCGATTTTCGCAATTTCAGTTGTGAATTTGCCATTTTTGAACAATTTTAACCTGAAAGCGAATTTTTTTGGTCAATAGTATAGCGTGTTTTTTCTATTTTAACCGCTGAGTTGGCTCATAAGCAACACTTATGCTTTGATTTCCACACTTTATTCGTAGAATGACCTCCACGTACAGCGAATCGGCGATTGTTTCTCATTTTTAGTCTGGAATTTGCATCGCGAGACCACGATTTCGCAGTTATAGCCCCTTATGCTAGCGATTTTTTTTTTTCAATTTTTTAGTCGCGACAGCAAGTTGCAAATTGCCGATCAGAACTTTACTGGATTTAAGGATCTAACGAAACTGGGGATACGGTGTATTTTTTCTTTTTAGCCCCGAATTTTCCTCAAGAGAGCACTGATTTTCTCAGTTTGAGCCACCAGAATAGCGCTTTCGGGGGCTCAATTGAATTTTCAGCCCACACTCTTGGCTGTTATCACTTACAACGTTATGTTCCCCAGGTAGGATAGACTGAAATTCGTAGAAAGGAGCCAAATCTCTGTCCAACCGTCCGACCTCTTCACATACCTACATCTATGGATAACCTAAAAAACCTCATTCCCAAATTTTGAGCTTTTCGGGGGCCCCTGCCTGACAGAGGGCCCGGGGCAAACCGCCCCCCTCACTGCTACCTTGGTACGGTACTGCGTGGAGTCTGAAGTCCACGCGAAGTGAAGGAAGCAGCTGGACGTACGCGGACCATTTCGGCTTGCTTGAAGTCGAGAAAATCGGCTCAACCTAACTTCAACGTGAAACGCTCATTTTTGGATATTTTATGGGGCTTCTAAGAGCGCTGGTACTAGTAGGTCTGGGGAGAGGGGATCTTTCCCCTACATCCCCCCGTACCTACGCTCCTGGTCCACATCGACTAATCTTCAATTACCGACCCTTATCCATCTACGACTATAACCATCAACTCAATCGTCACTCAATTTTCAATCCTCCTTCAATTATTCGTCTTCGTTCTTTCATACGAAAAAATCATAAAGTACAAAACAGTCCAAAGTGCAATACTTAGTCGAAGATAGGCGATTTTAGGACCTTCGACCATTTTGGAACAGTAATTTCGAAAGGCTGTAGCCCGTTCCATATTCATCGTGGAAAACTACTTTACATAAAAAATTTGTTGGAAATTTATCGCTCAACAAGTTTTGTGAGTGAAGATTTTCCT
Organism: Corythucha ciliata; assembly: GCA_038030265.1. NCBI lineage: Eukaryota > Metazoa > Arthropoda > Insecta > Hemiptera > Tingidae > Corythucha > Corythucha ciliata. Next base: position 66,255,819 of record CM075942.1, on the reverse strand, counting down.
CGAAAGTAACTCATTTTCGGGATATTTGTAAGAAACTAAAAGAAGTGCCAAAACTTTCGGTTTTTGGGCTGCCAAAAAATTGTACGAGCTTTTCAGAGTTAGCATTTTTTTTCTCGAACACTTCTGACCTATAAATACAAGATGACAAAAAAATTCCCGTAGGGAATTTTGAAGCAAAAGGGGTTTGTTTTCGGCAACGTTGTAGTCATTTCGCATGAAAATTGTACGAGAAATCCTAACAAAATAGTTACAAAACTGCAGAACCACTTGTTTTGAGCTTAATACCGAAAAAATTATTCCGCTCCGGGGAGAACGTGCCTGGGAAATGATTTACCTTCAAAACAAAGGCCATATTCGCGTTTTTCATGTCAAGAAACAACTAGATTAAGATTTCTATGTAATTCTGTTTCAAATAATTTTTGACGTAGTCACGCCAAATCCTACTCCTCCCACAATTTTCTCTTAATCTCAGTTTTTTTTCTGGTACAAATATTTGCAATTGAGATACAAAGGGGCTCACGCGGCCTTTTTTTGCAATTTCGACCGTAATTTTTTGCTACTGGTCCTTTTGCGCTAAAAACGACGATTTTGGCCACAAAAAAGTTGCATTTTTTCGGCAATATTATGGTCAATTCTCAAGGAAATTTCACCAGGAATCCGAAAAAAAGTTTTTAAAAAATGTTGGAATCACTTGTTTTCAAGTTATGTCTAAAAACGACATTTCAGTACGGGGAGAACACGCTCGATAAAAAATACTTTCTCAAAACAAAGGCCAGATTTGTGCTTTTCATACCAAGAAATAGCCAGGTTTTCATTTTCATGCAATTTATCGAAAACCATGCATGGCAAAAACCACTTTTTTCAAATTTTCTGAGGTTGTACGTTGTACATTATGAATGTGATGTCAGCTCGGACTCCATTTTTTTTTCACGAAATTTTGGCTCGTTCAATACAGTGTTTGGGAACATAAAAAATACGATTCCGCGGGTTGGGAACCTTTGGGTTTGGAGTTCAAATTTGTGGGTTTGACGCTTACAGAAAACAAAATCACGGTTTTGGTTAATTCAATAAATAAAAAAAAAAAAAAAAATGCTTTCAGTTTGGCTCATTCAAAAACCAAATTTCGTGGATCTTGCTTGTCAAAAATATCAATTTCGCGGGGTTGGCTCCTCTGAAAACGGCCTGCTTCGCGGATTTCAAGCGCTCAAAATCGACGCATATTTTGTTTTTTCTGCCTCAATTGAACTGTTTTAGGAACCAAATACCAAATTTCAGCGGCAAAATTGACAGATTTCAATAAACAAAAACGGATTTTGTGGCAGTACATAATCGAAGTGTGCAGGGCCGGATCTTGGTGGTGGGGGGCTACCGTTGGATCGGGGCTATAGCCCTAGCCGGCAAATTTTCAGGGGCTGCAAAATGTGAGAAATATTTTTAAGCGAGGAAGGGAGATAAGACAAGTTGAACCAAAAGAGATGAAAAGAGAAAGAAAATAAATGTTCTCTCTCTCTCTCTCTCTCTCTCTCTCTCTCTCTCGGGGTCCCTTTTCGTACAAGTATCGAGTTCCGTGAAAAATATTGTCAGTTTTTGGATAGAAAATTAGGAATAGAAGGCTAAAACCACAGCGAGAGTTTCCCAATAAAGATGTTTGTTTTTGATAGATTACGACCCTTTTTGTGAAAACTCAGTTTCCGAGAAAGAATTTGGCGATTTAAAGCGCCTATTTCCGATTTAATGAACTAACCAGTTCTTTTGCTGGGGTCTCTAGAACATCCGACCTCTTCTGCCCACCCCTGGTTCAAGGGCTGGCTACACCCCTGCATATAACGTGTGTTTTTTGGAGGAACAGTTTAGGTAATATGGTCAGTTTTTGTTGTGAAACCATCGGAAGAACCCTTCTGGTTTGGAGTTAAATCGTCGTTTTAGAATAAAATCTCCAATTTTATGGTTAAAAATACAGTTTCGTGGTAAAATGAACGGAGTAAAATATTCATTTTCAACGTAAAACTGCCTTTTTTGGGGGTAAAATCACCAGTTTTGTAGTGGCATCTCTACTTTTGGGGTAACACGGTGTGACGATTTTATACCAAAACAGACGATGTCACTCCAAAGCTGACGTGTTGCCTCGTAACTAAAGACGTCACTACAAAACTAGCATTTTTACCCAAACCCAATTTTGGCGGTTTAACTTCTTAACACAACACAAAATTAACAATTACACTCCAAACCTGAAGTGTTCTTCCGAAGATTTCACTACAAAAAGTGATCATTTTACCCCAAAACTGACTGTTTCAATTCCAAAACTTGCTATTTTATCCCAAAAAAAAAGTTCTTATACTGACGATTTTGCCCTGAAACTTTCGGTTCCACCCAAAAAGTATTATTTCACCTCATAACTGTATATTTTACATCAAAACTGATGATATCGCAGCAAAACTGGCGATGTCCCTTAAACGGATGATTTTACCCCAAATTTAGCGATTCTGCCAGGAAAACTGACGATTTAAAGCTAAAGCTGACATTTTATATCAGAATTAACGATTTCACTATAATACTGGTGATTTTACCGTTAAAATAATTTTATCAGTTTTCCCTCAAAAAGAATGGTTTACCCTAAAACCGGAGGTTTTACCTTAAAACGGGCAATTTTATCACGAAACTGACGATTTCATCTTGAAAATGAATTTAGTGGGTTTACGTCGAATTTGGTGTTTTTAGCTCGAAGCACCGATTCAATCGCGAAAATTGCGATTTAGGCCCACCCGGGTCGACCACAAGGGGTTTAAAGTTCCGTTTATCCTTAAGCTGAGCTTAAGAGCTTATACCCCAATCATAATTTACCATCTGGCATACAAAAACGTTCAAACCCTTGACAACGCTTAAACGGACACTGTCGAACCGGCCCTCAAGCGCAAAAATGACGGTTTTTTAGAGTGCGTGAAGTCAATTTAGCCATTTTCAAAATGCGAATCGTCAGTTTTGTTGTATTTTTGGGTGCGAGTTTAGTTAGTTTAGCCGTTTTTATAGCGGGAATCGCTAGTTTTAGCTTTTTTTTTAGGCTAGAATAGGGAAAAGGACTGATAAACCTCATCGGAAAAAAAAATGTTGGAAAAGGTGAAACTTCCTTAATAAACCCCAAGAAAATTCCATTTAAAATGAAGCCGGACCCGCCAAATTGACTCGTCAAGCGAGCCACACTCACGAAAGTTTTCTTTGGGCGAACCAATCCCATGAAATTTTGTTGGGAATTTCGAAAGGGATCACTAAGCTAGAAATTGTACACACTTGAATCGTGTACTCCTATGTAAAATCTTATTTTACCGTTCAAAACAAGTACTTTTGCCGCAGAAACCGCGTGAGCCAGGGGAAATTGAATATACTTGGCTCGAAGAATGACAATTTAGCCGCAGAATCTTACTGTCGGTTTGTAAATGAGTGATTGAGTCCTGAAACTGGTCCAAAACAGGAAATTTATTTACAGAAATTGGCTAGTCTTTACTGAGGGCAATGCCAACTTTCTTTGTTTCAGACAAAAAAACTTCTACGGAGGACGGCCGTCAACGGCCCCGAGCCTAGGCATTTTGGCCGCATTTCTAAGTGGGGGGCTAATGCACTTTGTTTCGTAATGAAATTCACGATTTTTGAGCTTTAATTATAATTTTAGACCGAAAAACAATAATTTTAACCATTTTAAAGTCTGCTCTACAGTAATCCATTCAGCCGCACTGACCGTCTGCTCCCTAGAAAAGGTTAATAGCAAGCCAGTTTCCCAGCCTGTGAATAGTGAGTTGACAGTTTCCGTCCAAAGTCTTGTTACATTCAGTACATTGCTTCTCTGCCCCTGGCCACACCAACAATATGACTAGGGTTGCCAATCGTCCTGGGGTACCCGCGACAGTCCCGGTTTGGCTATTTTGTCCGGCCAAGATCATTCCGGAACCCACTTTGTCCCGAATTCTTAGCTTGAAACGCTGAATATTACATATGTGGTGGTGGTGGGGGGGGGGGCTTCGCATTTTTAACTTTCCCCGAAAGTGCTACGTCGCGAATGTGTCTTAGTAAATCTTACCTCTGAATTTCTCAGATTGTCAATTTCATTATAGTAGTTGTGAGGAGAGGGGTTGTTCGATGAAACAAAAAATGTGGTAATACTAACGATGTTCATTTTTTTAACCTTTTTTTTCTTTTTATTTATTTATTCTTTTCCTTCGGGCGACTAATTGCATTGCTAAAGTAGGGGATCGTACTTAATAGATCCGCGGACTGTGTGCTCTCTACGACGCGACAGTGCAATATGACTAGGGTTGCCAACCGTCCCGGGGGGTACCCGCGCGACAGTCCCGGTTTGACTAATTTTGTCCGCCCAAGGTCATTCCAGGTCGCACTTTTGTCCCGGAATTCTTTACCTACGACATTTCTGAAAAATGGAAATTGGTCAATTTTCAGAATGAATACGCTTGCGAACCTGGCCTAACACAACATAATATGAAAATCGTTCTATTCGTCTGATCAGCCGAATACTTTTTTCGTGTGTGAACTGTTCGTGTTGGGCCAACTTCACGCAACCTAGACTACAACTGATTAGCCGAAATGTTTGTGTGTTTTTTATAAGAACTTTTTGTGGTTAGAGCTTTTTTGTTGTAGCTTTTTGGTGTTGCAGCATTCTGTGTTATTTATCTTTTATTGATCTTTTTGGGGTTCAAGTTTTTATGGTTCAATTTTTTTGTGGTCAGGGCTTTTTGTGGTTAGAGGTTTTTGTGGTCAGGGTTAGAGCATTTTCGGTACACGCTTCTTGGGGTTCCTCGACCCCCCCCCCCAGTCATGCCCCGCACATAAATTTTCGCCGTTTTTGCTTCGCGGATCCCGGATTTCACAGTCTCATTTTAATCCCCAGGAAATTCCACAGGACCGTTAGATCTTACTTTTTCACGTTTCACTATAGAAATAACTGTAAAACACATTCGAGCTTTAACCTTGGAAATTCATGCTCTTCCGTCAACTTAAATAGGTATTTTGAAAAGCAAAATCTAACGCTTCATGGAGATTGAAATGAGACACTAAAATCCAGGTATTGATGTAGAAATACGGCTAAAATTTATGTGCAAAAGCGTAGGTGGAGCATTACTGTAGGGGGGTCGAAAAATCCCTTGTAACCCCCCCCCCCCTTTAAGGCAAGTGTCCCGCTCTTTCCTTTTTTGCTCCGGAAGATTTTGATCTTTAAAACCGATTTTGTCAAATTTCAAGTTGGCAACCCTAAATATGACTGTATTGTGATGCTTGTCCAATGTCTAAGGTGGGACGGCAGTTTGAAGTAATTTTCCGTTTCACTCGGTGAACGGATAAGGGGTTTTGATGGCCCAATTTTTCGAAATGATGGCAGCTGCATTCGCTCCCTCTTCGAGTCGTTTGAGTTTCTTCTCTCGCGACGTCTTGAAGTAGAAAAACATTCTCATAGTGACGAAATAGATTATTTCGACGCCGCTCAAAAAACTGAATCCAAGAAATAGTCCGAGAAGTCCACCAGTACTCGCTGCTTACATTTTCAGAATAAATTATTGACGGAAAGGCTAGGTGTAAGACTGAGGGGTAGGGGATACTTGCAAAGAAATTCGGTGAAACCGTACAGAACTCCTCGAACAGTTCCGGAAATCTGCGATTCCATGTAGTAAAAATGCATGATTCCCATGTTTTTACTATAATTTTTCGAAAAATTAGACAACGCAGACCATTTCAGAAAATTTGCTATACTTACAAGAAATACTCCTTAGATTTGGAGGCAAATACTTCGGAACGTATGTCAAGCGACTCAGATAACGGACTTTCAGAGATAGAAAATCCGTAGGACACTTCGAAACAGCTTGGGAGACAGTCACATGTGTCCTCGTCTTGAGTTTCACTAAAATTTCCCAACGTAGAATCGACGTTCAGTTCCATTTTTCCTGAAAAATTTGAATGATTTTATTAGTATTTTATTGGCCCTCGGACAGTAATTAGTACTCACTTTGAGCGTTCCTTGCGCATGTATTGTCATCCCTTCCACAAATTCTTGTTCTTGTATTCTCTTATTCCCCAACCCCCACCAAGTCGTGATTAAAAAAGGGTTCTACATAGCTTGCAACCAACAAGTCTCTTACTTGGCATATAATATAAGACACAGCCGCAGTACTTAAGCGTGAAATTTGCTTCGCACTCCAAAATGCAACTTTTTTGACTGTATACTTTATAGAACGTGAGTCGTTTTTCCTCTTCAAAATAGCACATTCTTTTAGAGACTGATATGTGACGCACTTCGTCGTTGGCCGTCATCACTCTCGGCAGTACAACGACTTTTGATTCCGATCCTGAAGCGAGCGATAGAGCGAACGCTTGGACCTTTGGCGTTTCCATGGGATTAGTCAGCAAAATCTGGTGGAGGGGATGGGAGGTTTTGAGTTAATATGTTTTAACTTTTAATCTTTTAGGGCTGGACCAGTACCTTGAACCCTTTACTGTTTTCCGAAGAACAAAAATATTGGTCTAACTCAGCGTCAACGACAATCGTTAAACCCAAGTGCATTCCAGCACCTCTGGCTCTTCTCGGTAACGTTTCAAGGGACATGCCTTTCGGATAGCCTTTTTCTGCGGTCCACGCGTACACGTGACTTGGATACGACGCGTTCAAATCGCTTAATTCCTTCCTTAAAGTTTCGACTCGTTAGTTTTAAAAAAATCGATATCGGGTACCTAACTAACAATAAGAAGTTTACAAGTTTTTAAAAATGTCTTCTCTCTTCAAGCCGTTGAAAACGCAGCACATTCCTTCGTCCGTTAAACTTGGATTAAATAGGTCCTCACAGGGGTAGTCATCACCGTGCCAGTTGCAATGAACAAGAAGCTCGTGACACGGTTGCGTCATCTGCAAAGGTGAGAAGCTGCCCAATTAATAGTCCCTCGATCCACCCCCCCCCCCCCGAGCCCCCCCAAATAAAATTCAACCTTAATCATAAATTTCTTGATGTTGTCCCAGTTGCTAGACACGTTTCGAAGTTTGTCCAACATTTCATCCGGCTCTCTGTTGCAGAAATCGTACAGTAATTTGTACTCCAAATATGTTTCCGTGCTTGCGTTCACTCCCTCATATTGGTAACTATCAAAACCGAATTAATTGACGTTTGTTAGCAGTGTAAAGGGTATCGTTAAATACCGATCGTCAACTTGTTGTGCCAAATCTTTTCTCAGATTGTTCATATTGCATATTGTGAGCGATGGAAAGGGTATATCTCGAATAGACGAAGATGTCGGTGACAGGGACATTATGACCGGCATCTCGTTGTATTTGTTGAAGAGAAATGTGATGAAATACGCGGAAAATCCGACAGCCGAGAAAAAAGAGAAGAGCCAAAATATCCTGAAAACGATATAGAAGGGCTCGTGTTAACCTCGATTTTATTGGCTCATTGTCAGATTAAAAGTGTCGTTTGAGCGATTCCCCGTGTGAAGGCACAATCTTGAGAATCCGCTCTTTTCCCCTTTGTGGTGGGTGGTCCAGTTAGAACGGAGCAGCCTCGTTTTGCGGCCAACTCGGAACTCCCCTTTCTTCGCAAGGTAGGGCCTGAGTAGCATGACGGCGTGCCTGAGACAGTGTCCGGGGGCAGGTTGGGCTATTTTAGTGATCTGTGAGGAAGTAGCGTTGTTTTAGCGATAGCTCCGATCCACCATGTCAACAGCCGTGTGACATCAGGGTAGAGTTCGATGCTCTGACTCTTCATGATGAGGAATCCGGGATCATTGCTCCCCATTCTACGGTTTTGTTGGTGGTTGCATAAGCCAAGGGTTGCTTCTAAGCCTTCCAGACTTCAAATCAATTCGCTTATGGTTGGGTAACCGATTCCTCCAGGGACGTTTAGTATGTTTACCTCAAACTCAGCGGAAAAATAAAAATTCACTAAACTGACCATGTCTCTATTTTCTTACTGACTGGACTACATGTCTGATTTAGTGACGGATCTAAGAGAGAGGACATATTGTCCATTTTATGACAAAACTCGTCGGTTTCAAAAAGAAATTGTTAATTTCATAACGAAATTGTCTGTTTTATGAAGATTTTATGAGGAAATCGTGAATTTTATTAGGAAATGGTACGTTTTATGAAGAAATAGTCAATTTTATGAGAAAATTGTCATTTTTAAAAGAAAATCATCAATTTTATGGGGAAAGTTTCACTTTTATGAGGAAATTGTGACTTTTAATATAAATTGTCAATTTTATGGGGAAATTGTCTATTTTATGAGGAAATCGTGAATTTTAAGAGGAAATGGTATGTTTTTTGAGAAAATTGTTAATTTTATGAGGAAATTTTCAATTTTATGACGAAATAATCAATTTTATGGGGAACATGTCTTTTATGAGATAATTGTCAATTTTAAGAGGAAATCATCAATTTTATCGGGAAAGTGTCACTTTTATGAGGAAATTGTCAATTTTATGAGGACATTGTTAATTTCATGAGCAGACTGTCATTTTTATGAACAGCCAATTTTGGGAAATTGGTTTGCCAGTAAACCAATTTCGCTGGGAGGCCTATTTCCGAGATCGATTACGCCGATTTTTCGCACTAAGAACCGTTTTTAGCGGCTGTCACTCAGTAAAAAAGTAATTTCCCGGATTTTGCTCTCTAAAACACCCAATTTTGAGGGTTACAATTGGAGTGCTAGCTAGCCGTTCTCAAATGTTTCGAAATGGGATTTTATAAAGCTCAAATCCCATTCCCGCATGCGTGGGACGTTCAAGAACTGTACGAAACTGGGCTGGGAAAAAGCTTTTGGAAGCCAAAAGCCCAAAGTATTCTCACGAGTCCACGAAATTGCAAGGTTTTGAAAGCAAGTATCCGTAAAATTAACCTTTTTCCGACACTGGAAGTTTCACGTCCCAATTTCAGCTAAATTTAATGTTTCGGACCCTAAAAAAAATGTTCCGAAATGGGATTTTATAAAGCTCAAATCCCATTCCCGCATGCGTGGGACGTTCAAGAACTGTACGAAACTGGGCTGGGAAAAAGCTTTCGGAAGCCAAAAGCCCAAAGTGTTCTCACGAATCCGCAAAATTGCAAGATTTTGAAAGCAAGTATAAATTGACCTTTTCCGACAATTTCAGCTAAATTTAATGTTTCGGACCCTAAAAAAAAAAAAAAGATCCGCGGGCCCTGTCAAGCCAGCCCCGACAGCACTCAATGCCTCAACATTGTGAAGGTGAACGTCCGTGAAATTGGAAGTTTACTGCCCGAATATTCGTGATATGGCAATTTCATAGTCTTAATTTTAAGAGAAATTTCAAGTTCAGGTCTGAATATCCGCGAAATTGCTTATTTCCAGTCTTCATTTTCGCGAAATTGCTAGTTTAAGGTATTTATTTCAACAAAATTGCCAGTTTCGGATTTTTTCAATCGTTTTACCGGAACCCCCGGGTCGCAAGTTGCGATATTTCATAGGATAATATCTGTAAAATTGGAAGTTTTTTGGCTGAATATTCGCGATATTGCAAGTCTCACGCCCTAATTTCAGCGAAACTGCAAGTTGCAGGGCCTTTTGTTGTGGCGTGAACCCTCTGCGGAAAAGGCGGCCCCGCGACTAGGCCGGTAATTGTGAATTTGAGCGTAAATTTATTTGCAATGTAAATTGAATGACTTTGCAAGTTTCTGGCTGAATATTCAGCGGCTGAAATAGCGAAAGAGTGCCGATTCTTAGCACACACAAAAAAAAAAAATCGAGCATTCGTAGCCAAAAATTGGATAAATCACTAATTTGCGGCCACAATTAGGAGAAAGAGCTAATTCGCCGCTATTAAATTGAGAGGAAGCTGCAATTAATCACATTCAGCAGGCTCAACCACTATTGACAAAGCGGCCATTCCTGGATTTTCAAGGCAACATATTATGATCTGAAATTGAGAAAAAGCGCTAATTCACGTGGATAACATGTGAATTAACGTTAATTCCTGTAATTTCCTGCCTAAATGGAAATGAAACTCATATTCGCTGCTTTAGTTGGAAAAAAGTTAAATTCGTGGATAAAGTAGGCTTAATGCGTGTATTAACAGCTAAAATGAAGAAAGACTATTTGATAAATCCGCTGATTCGTGGCTAAAATTGAGAACACGCGGTAATTTGACCTAAAAAGAAATCCGCAGCTAAAATTAAAAAAATAATTCTCGGGTAAAATTGAAAAATAACGCTAATTTACGGCAAAAATAGTATAAAAGCTCTATAATGTGCTTTTAAAATGAAGAAAAAGCTAAATCACTTGTACGTCTGATCTGTACCCCGCTGATTCGTGGTTAAAACTTCCTGACAAAAAGTAAAATTGAGATAAAATGTTCATCCGCAGCAGCTAGAGTTGACAAGAAACGCTCAATCGCAGCTATAAAATGGATATAAACGCTAATTCGCGGACACAATTGAAAAAACCCGCTAGCTCACGGCTATAAGGCAGATTCGCGGCTAAAATTAAGAAATAGACTGAAAGAAAAAAACGCTAACATTGAGAAAAAGCGCTCATTCACAATGGAACCAAACTCTAATTCACGGAGTAATTTGACAAAATCCGCTTCACGGCTAAAATTGAGGAAATGCGGTAATTGGCGGCGAAAATCGAGAAATGGCGCTAATATTGGTGAAAAGGCGCTAATGCACTGCTATAAAATAGAGAGAATTCGCGGCTAAAACTGAGAAAACCCCCGCGCACTGATCCCCGGCTGAAATGGTGAAAAACTGCTAAAAGTCAGACTATGCGTTAATCGCTGCGGAAGTTGGCAAAAAGCTCTCAATCGCACCTAAAAATGGGGGAAAAAATAAAATAAAATTAAAATAAATCGCAGACGAATTTGAGGAAATCCGCTAATTAACGATTGAAATAGAGGAATTTCCTCTATACCACCAACATTTTCACCCCATCCTCTCCTAAGTCTCACTCGGCCAATAATCCAAAAATCAATTTTTTGGTTATTTGGCTGTAATAGTTTAGCACCCAAAACTGAGTCTTATCGGCCCAGAACTGGTCTTGAAAATTTGAACATTCTTCACTATTGTGAATCAATTTTTCCCCTGCCTGTCTTCGAGCCGAAAACTGTTGTTTCGACTACTCTGCAATTTGGCCAAATGAACAGGTTACTTGCCCGACCAAACGTCTAGAAAATCCGTCACCCCTACCACTGTGTTTTTTTGGGTAACATAACCAGTTTTTGACCGTAAAACTAGCTTGAATATAGGAGGGGGTGGGGTGGGCATTTTTTCCCCGCTGAACGCCTCAGTTTATTGTGCTTCAGTGAACTTTATACCCAGACTTGATAAATTAGCGACAGTTAGCGTTGTTAACGCCTTAAATTGACATAACTTGTCTACTGTCCTACCTTTCAACTGGATGAAGCGTATTGTCGCCAATGTATCTGAGACCGTGCATGGAAGACAGTTTCGTATACTCCAAAAGTTTATGAGTGAAGAACGTTACGAAACTTTTGGGACTGGGACAAATGCCGATTGAGTTCTTGAGCGTTTTACTGTCAGACTCAGCGCCTTCCCTGTTTACGGCCTCCAACAGAGCCTGTGGTGAAGGTGACATTCCGAAGTATCGTCTTCTGAGCTCTGGCCCGCCGTGTGCTCTTCCCTGTGAAACCCGAAACGTAATTTCGATAAATGCGCACAGTAGAACTAATTTTTTCACATTCTTCATTGTAATATCGTGCTTTTATATCATAATCTCATTTGCACGAACGCAGTGACAAATTTTGGGCTGGGGCAAAGCGAAGAGTAGGTATTTACTTATCAAATAATTAAATCGATTGAAGCGTACTATAATTTCCTCATTTTTTAATTTACTGGATTGATTGCGCTCTAATTTAGTTTCAATTGGGTTCAATTGTACTCTCCACTTCTTTACTTTTAAAACAATTCAATACAAAATTCTAATTCACCTGCACTAGTCCTCTTTTAAAATTAGCCTGTTTTGTTTTAGCCATTTTACCTTTTCTTCTAAGGAATTTTTAGTTTGTGTTGATCAATTTATACCGCCATTGAAGGGTATATTAATTGACTAAAAATATTGTTAACAAAAATATTTTTACGCCGTCTTTTCAGTTCAGGCTTAAAAAAACCTCTTTTGTTTTCCCTGCTTGCTCAACAAATAGCGTGTCTTCTCAAAGGGTTTTGAACAACATGCACTTAGGATAATTGACGAAAGTGAACTTTAGTCAAAGGTTGTGTGTAATGAATATTACCTGTTGGTGAGGGCTAGGGCGTAGCCAGCCCTTGACCCCCCCCCCCCAGGGATGGGTAGAAGATGTCGGATGTTCTAGAGACCCCAGCAAAAGAACTGGTTAGTTCATTAAATCGGAAATAAGCGCATTAAATCGTCAGATTCTTTCCCGGAAACTGAGTTTTCACAAAAAGGGTCGTAATCTATCAAAAACTCTCGCGTGGTTTTAGCCTTCTATTCCTAATTTTCTATCCAAAAACTGACAATGTTTTTCATGGAAATCGATACTTGTACGAAAATGGGCTTGGCACTCGGATAATTATACAGGATGTGCGACTTTTCATCGACGTCTTGTTCGAGAGACGTAAAAATCTTGACATTTTTAAACAAAAAAATATCGATTTTTAACTCAAAACTGACGTTTTTTAACCCAAAACTGAATATTCAACTCTATAACTAAATATTTTACTTCAAAACTGACGATTTTACCCTAAGCCGAAGTGTTTACGCCTAAACGGAAGATGTCACAGCACAACTCGCAATTTTAAACCCCCTCCCCTCCCTTTTTTGGTGGGCTTTATCCCCCAAAACTGATGAAAAACGAATAACATTTCCAAAAAAGACCACTCTGCATTAAAATCTCTGCCGATTTTATCCCTCAAGTGGTGATTTTACTCAAAAAAGCAGACGTGTTCCCCCCCCCCCAAACTGAACATGTTACTACAAAAACTGGTGATTTTACCTTTTCTGTTTCACTTCACAAATGAATATTTTACACCCGAAACGACTATCCCCCTCCCCCGTCACACTTCAACTAAAGTTTTCTCCAAAACGGACGATTTTAAGGTCAAATAAAAGGACGACTCAGCCTTGAAAACCGGCGATTTCACCAAAAACCAAAACAGACGATTTCACGCCAAAGCTGACGTGATGCCCTACACGCCACTACATAACTGACGATTTCAACTCAAATCCAAATTAGACTCAAAAATGAATATTTAAGTCAAAACTGGTTATTTTGACTCAAAACTAACGATGCACTCCAAACCTGAAGTGTTCTTCCGAAGATTTCACTCAAAAGCTGGCAATTGTACCTCAAAACTGACTTTTTTAATTCCAAAACTTACGATTTCATCCCAAAAACGTTCCTAAACTGACGATTTTACCCTGAAACTTGCGTTTCCACGAATATATATATAAATAAAATTATTATTTCATAACTGGCATTTTACTTTGTGGGACAAGTAGCCATTTTGAAAAACACGAATCGTCATTAAGGGGGAGTTGTACATGTGTTTCTTCGACCCTCCTCCAATCATACCTCGCTTACTCCGCTTAAGGGGTCCATAGACGTACAATAATATTGCGCAATAAATTTGTACAATATTTCGTTTCCAGATGTTTAGGGATAAAAAAATAGGTTGTTCATTATATTGTGCAACCCATCAATACAACCCACAAACGTTCAATTTTATTGTACAACCCCTATTATTGCACGTGTATGGGCCGCTTTACGTAAATTATCGCCGTATTTCTGCACCAATCCTGGATTTCAGGGTCTCATTTAAATCTCCAGGAAATTCCGCACAACCGTACGATCTTGCTTTCCTAAATAAGTCGTCGAAAGAGTGTAAATTTTCAAGGTAAAAGTTTATGGGCGTTTTATAGTTATTTTAGGGGTAAAATATGACAAAAGAACATCGTACGGTTGTGCGGAATTTCCTGGAGATTTAAATGAGGCTTTGAAATCTAGGATTGGTGCAGAAATACGGCGATAATTTACGTAACGCGGAGGTGGCGAGGTATCATTGGAGGGGGATCGAGAAAACACATGAACAACTCCCCCTTAGTAGGGCTCGGATTCGAGCACATTTGCATGTTTTACTCCTGAATAGCACTCGTTCAAAGTATCCGTTTGGTGGTATTTTCAAGTAACTGGGACCAACAGAGTTTAAATTTATCTGTCATATAAATGCGTATTACAGGTGTTTTTACAATAAAGGCATATTAGATGCATTTTATTGTTGGTTTTTCGTCTTGTCAGATTTTTTTTTCTTGGAATTTGTCTCGACCAGTCTTCCAGTGAGGTTCCCCCAAAGTTTTGTACCCGAAAATAGTAGTTTTTATGTCACGAGTCAACGCCGGATTCGTCCGGGGGGGGGGGGAGAAGTGTTGTCTTGGGGTGGGCAGAAAATGTCAGATGCACCAGAGACCCCTGCAAGATAACTGGTAGAGTGCACTCAGATATAGGCGCTTTAAATCGTCAAATTGTTCCCCAGAAACTGAATTTTCGCAAAAAGGGTCAGAATGCGTCAAATACTAACATTTCCGATTGTAAAATATCATTTTAGCCTTATATTTAGGATGTTCTGTCCAAAAACTGACAATGTTTTTCCCAAAAATATTGTTACTTGTAGGAAGGGCTTAGCCCTCCAATAACAGGGTATCCAGCCACCGAAACTGACGGCTTTCACGAAAAAAAAAAAACCGCGAATTGCTTTTTTTGTTTTATAGCGAAATTTAATCAGTGGTTTTTGAGTAAGTCAAAATGATGAGTTTGACAAATTATAGAGCATTTATTGCCAATAGTATGCCATTTGTCCTACGCCAATTTAAAGCGCGAATAGTCAGTTTTGCCTTTTCGTGGAGTGAGAATAGTCGGTTCGCCATTTCTAGGGCGCAAACGGTCAGCCTGGTCATTTATAGCCAGTATGTTTTCGTGGCACGAATGGTCAGTTTTGCCGTTTTTACAGCAGGAATTGCCAGTTCAGTCTTTTTGTTTCTAGACGTCAATGGTCAGTTTGGCCATTTAATTGCCTGTATAGGCATTTTCAAGGCGCTAATAATCGCCCATTTAGCTATTTTCAGGGATTTTGACGATTTCAAGCCTTGAATAGCCGTAATTGCCATTATAAGGGCGCATAGTGAGTTTTTTTCAGTTATAGGCGAGAATAGTAACGTCCCAAGCCATGGCGAGAACAGCCAAGTTTGCCATTTTCGGCGCTCGAATGGTCGATTCCGCCATTTTCAGGGCAGGAGTCACCTGTTCTGGCATTTGTTTAAAGCGCGATTCGTCAGTTTATCCATTTTTAGAGCTCGAAAAGTAAGTTCGGCAAATTTTAGGGTTCAAATATAGTAATTTTAGCCATTTTAAAGACACGAATCGTCGGTTTTGCCTTTTTTAGGGCTCAAATAGTCCATCAATCCAAGACTATGAAGTTTGACCATTTCTGGCGCGGGCCAGTTTAGCCATTTTTAGGGCGCGTGATGTTAATTTAGCTATTTTCAAAACGCGAATCGTCAATTTTGTATTTGTGGGCGCGAGTTTATTTGGTTTAGCCGTTTTTGCAGTGGGAATAGCTAGTTTTAGCTATTTTGAAGCAGCGAATGGTACACCATTTCTCTAGCCCCCCTCCCTTGAGCAATCCCGAATCCGCGTTTGTCTGTGAAAATGGTATTTTATGGCGCAAAAACGGTGAATTTGGTCTTTGAATTACGTCACCCTTGCGAAATTAGTTTTGTGAGCAACAAAAATCCTTGAAATTGATTTTTTTGTTATTATTAGCGGAATCCGAAAAATAATTTTTTTAGTGACTGCAGACGAAACACAATGTGGTTATCCTGAAGGATTTATGCTTTCAGAATGTATCTAGGATTAGGAGTGGGCAAATGTCCCACTAAATCTGCGCTTTTTAGTCTAGGGGAGGGTAGCTGCCTACCTACGCCCATGTTTCAAAGTTACTTATCGTCAGTTTCTTGATTGTTCAGTCAGTTTCTCGGTGCTTTTGTCAATTGCAAAGATATTTTTCAGTTTCTAGGTCATTTTGTAAATTTTCAGGCCATTTTTTCAATTTCCAAGCCACTTTATTGCCAGTTTCATTGGTTACTCAGTCGGTAATTGTAAAAGCGGCCTGGGAACTGACAAAGTGGCTTGGAAACTGAAAAAGTTGCCTGGAAATTGACAAAATGACCTGGAAACTGACTGGAAAACTTCCAAGCCTGCAGTGGACGATATTGCCAGTTTCCAGATCAATTTATAAGTTTCTAGGTCACCTTGTCAGTCTCGTCAGCTGCTCAGTCAGTGTCCAGGTCACTTTCTTGCAGATGAGTTCAGTGTTTTTGACGGACAAAGGACAATTTCCGTGGTGAACTAACTGTTTGACAATTTTACTTGAATTCATTGATTATTAAATGAAGGAACACAAACTGCTGTAAGATTTGTGCTTGAGCAGCCTAAAGGAGTAATGAATCAATTCAATTAAAGCCAAGCGACATGGGTCAGCTCGGACCGGCAAGTCAGTTTCGAATTTATAGCTGGGGAGGGATGTGGGATTGGCAGTTTTCGGGTGGTGGGGGGAGGGGTTGTCTGTTTCCGACGTGGTGCCTTGTGTGATTCTCAGGCGAGATGTCCAAGCTCAAGTCGAAAAATGCCATTAAGGGTAGCCCAGCTCCAATAATCTGAAAATTCTTGAGGTTATTATTATTATAAGTAGTTTTTATTCATTAATTTTTTTTTTTTTTTTCATTTAAGGTACTCCAGCGATGAAGGACTTGAGTGATGATGAAGACGCCCTTGAAAGTAATAAACCAACGGATTCGGAGAGTAACGCCACAGCGACTGCCTATGAGAATGACGAGAAAAGCAAAAAACCTTCTCCACCGCCGTGCCTTAGCAGCGACGAGTTCAACGGTTTTGGTAGCCCGGAGCCGCCCAATAAAATAAAAATCGTGACGAAAAATGGCGTCACTTCTGTTGTCGCCCCGTCCAATGGCATGAACGGCGACGATAAAGAGGGTTATTACAAATTCAAAGTCAAAACCGAAAACGAGTGTGTCGGTGTTAAAAATGAAGAGGACAGCTGTGATAAACCCGTCAAGGATGTGGTCGAAGACGAGGGTGAGGAGAGCGAGTCGTCTGAACGCGTCGTCAAAGATTCCGACGATGACAACAATCAGACTGAAAAGTTGGAACGATTCAGGAAACGCCCTGACGTTAACACTTGTCAGGTGACAATGACAAGGCCGAGCTCGCCCGAGGCCGGTCCGAGTGGTCTGTGCAAGAAAAAAGCGGGAAGGAAGAGAAAACGACAACCCGATGAAACGGAAAACATCGAACCTCTGCCGGCAGAAGTTCTCGCTGGGAAGCCTCAGACAGTTGTCGACGAGCTTTCCAAGGCGAACGAGTAAGTTTCACGATTATTTTTCTGAAAGAATTTTCTGTTCTATCGATTTTTGGTGTCTCCCGCAGAATTTTGTCCTTGCTATACAGCCTGAAAAACGTGTATTTTTACTTTGGCGAAGAACCCCTTCCGGATCGCTACGGAACCTTTTCTTATTATTCCATCGTTAAGGAGCCTATGTGGCTAGATAAAAGTGAGAACTACGACTTATCCCTCACCTCACCACTAACTATCTTAATTGCACCCTTTTAATTACTATTTTATTTTTCAGTTCGTCACAAGCTTGGAACTGGTAGCGGCAGCTACAAAGGACTGGATGATTTTGTTGCCGATGTTAGGCTGATAGTTGAGAATGCCTACAGGTTCTGGGGTCCTCCGCATCGTATATCAAAAAAAGCGCTGGTAGTAGAAGAGAAATTACACAAAAAACTGAATGCCCTACCCGAGTGAGTGTTTCAGCCTAATATAATTACGCTTATTTATCATAACTTATTTTTATTGAAACTTTACAATGTATAGAACCACGAAGAAGAGGCTCAAATGTATGACGAACCGTGACTCTCCCATTGGAAGTGGCCGAGATTTTGCTGAAGGTAAAAAAACCTGAGTGCCTTCAGGCTCCTACTGCCTAGTTCAAATAATAGCGGAGGTTTTCTGGAGTTCCTCAACATTTTATTTGACCTCTTCGTTCCCGCCACGTACTTAACGCTTGCACAATTTAGGCTCTTCACCCATAATGATCAGAGTACAAAATGAGATCGAGGAGGAACGTTTAAAACGAGAACAGGAGTCCGAACTTCAGGCCGCCAATCCCGACGACTCTGAGATTCGAACTCTGAAAACTTGGGAGTCGGACGTCTTGCTGACGGAGGAAGTGAGCCTTTGCATTCGGCACAGCTCGGAGGTAAAAGCTCAAAATTTCAATACGCTTTAAGTCATAAAAAAAAAGTAGAAAAAAAAACATCGTACACAAAAAAAGGCGTTATAGCTCGTGGAAATCGGACAGTTCTTAAAACTGACTCAAGAGATCCTCAACATTGACGACTACACGCAGTACGAAGTCGAACGAATGTTGGCAATGCCCAGGGAATCCGTCTCCTTGCAGACGCTCATGACGTCGATATTCAGGTAAGAATGTTTTTAAACAAATACAAATCCTCACAAATGCAAGCTTTTACCGCATAAACAATTCATAGCCCCGACATCCGGAGAAGCCTTCTGGACCAGACGCCACTGATGCCCTACGAAGTTTGGAATTGCAAAGTGTCCGAAAGGCTAGATCGATGGTTCGGTAAATTCTACGAAAAGTGCGACAAAGTTGATGTTAGTTGGTTAAATTTCGCGTCGATCTCTTTGTTTTTTTAATTAGTTTGATGACTTTTTTAGTGTCTGGAAGAATTAGGAGTTGAACCATTTTTTTGGGACGTCCTGGCACTACACAATGTCTTAAAAGACAAGGCTTTTCACGAAATTCAGTTTTATCAACGAATATGGATTCTGAAGTCTCTTTTAGAAAATCTCATGGTATGTCTGTTTCTCTACACCCCCTCCCAGCCCTTACGAAATATTATAAAAAATGTCCGATCTCACCTAGGTCTCAAGCAAAACACTACAAGATTTCTTCTCCGTTGAAAATCGATTAGAAGGCACTAACATCTTAGGGAAAGGAGACAATAATTCTCGATATGTGGCCATTACAAGCTTTTTCCCTGAAATTAGAATATATCGAGAATTGGTGCCCAGAAAAGTCGTAAGTTCTATTCAATGCATTCTCCCCCCCCCCGGTCCTTATATGTTTTTTTGTTTTGTTTTTTTTACCAGTACACAAAAGAAAGTGAAGAAATCGAAGACCACTTCTGTAGTCTGGGCCGGTGTCGCATGTTGTTTTCATTCGACGAAGAAGGTGAGTGAAGTTTTTGTCCGTTTAAAAAAGTGGATTTGTTACAGAATGTTTACTCTTTCCAGAGAAAACCGGTTGCTTTCGGCCAAATCACGCCTCTTTCTGTGTAGTCGCGGAAACGTTGGACGACGTCGAAGAATTAAAAAAAAAAGCTCGAGAAATTAATCAGACGGGGCTTTTGGATAATTTAGAGGCGTACACGGCGTCGTTTTTAAATTACATCCCGTGCGGAAACAAGGGAATGATTGCTTTATACAAGCAATGGTCTTGTTACTACAGCAGGTAAATCAAGCGAGCATTTTATTACATCTTACGAGCTTGATAACAGCAAAAAATTTATCATTTCAGATCGCCCGAGTATTTTAAAAATATGATGGACCTTTGGTTGTCCACTTCAAAGCCAGCCAATAATACATATTTGGGTTCAGAGACGGAGTTAGTCACCGGTACGACAATAAAAAAACCGTTTAGTAACACAAACGTCGTTTTCATTTAAAACTTTTTTTTTCGTGTTAGGCAAGAGAAAAACGTCCAGTCAATATAACCTGGCGTTGTTTCTCTCGACGGCAAATGTGACGGACTCTGACGATGCGCCTGATGACGACTCGGTTTATTCGGGGTACTCGACGTCGGATATGGACGAATACGTTCCTAGCGGCTATAAGAAGAATAAGAGGAAAAGGAAGTCTCCAAAACGTGAGTCATTCGTTACATTTATAATTTTTGTGCCTACTGCGAATGGTTTTTCGAGTTGGTGACTAGCGATCAGGCTCGCAAAGTGTCGCCTACAGCCTGTGTAGCGAGTGATGTCATCAAACGGGGTGCTGTTGTCCGGGTAGTAGAGGGACTCGAGGGACTGCGCGGGGTTTGGCGCATGAGCACAAATAAGATCCCGCACAAGTACCTTAACCAACAGGTGTTGATGTTTGGCCACGAGAGCCGTGTGACTCAATTGTCAATTGAGCCAAAACTGTGAATTTTTCGACTCCCCCCCCCCTCAAATTTGGTAATTTCACTCAACACAACGCCTTCTCTGATTCACGGTTTCTTAACCGTGAATCAGCTGAGCTTTTCGCGGCTTAAGGCTAATGTCCACACCAACGATATATAAACCTGGATTGCTCACAAAGGTCTGGAGGGGCGTGGAGGGGGCAGAACGTCCCCTGGTAAACAATCACCCTGTCCCTCTCCGTGTGTAGTTATGGCAATATGGCACTTATTTTGAAACCCACCCCTCTCATCCACTAAGGGAGCTTATTTGATGGCTATTATCAGATGGTCTTAATCAGCAGTGATGAGAAATCCAGTTCTTTTATAATATCGTTGGTCCACACCTTACTAGTGTAATTCTCATGCAATAGGGTGCGCTACTGTCGGGCTAAATTTAGTCCCCAATTTTCTCAGCAACCCAGTGGCGGAACAACGCCTGTCGGGGCCCGGGGCGGAAATCTCTTGGAGGCCCTTTAGTCTCTAATTAAACTAGGAATATAATTTTTAGTAGCGTTGGAGAACTTATTTTTCCAAATTTTAGCCACGAAATTGCCTCCGAAAACTGCGTATGTGCGTTTTCTCAATTTTATCCGCGAATGAGCTCATTTTCTCATTCCCCCCCCCCCGCGAATTAGCTCATTTTCTCATTTACAGCTGCGAATCGGCGCTTTTTAAAGCTCTTAGCCTTGAACTTGCCTACAGAAACCGCAAATTAGGTAGCGTTTGAGTGCTCTTTCTCAATTTTATCCGCAAAGTAGCAATTTTTCGAAATTTAAGCTGTGAATTGGCGCTTTTCTCTATTTTGAACACCAAATCGTGTTTTTCTCTATTTATTACCCACGAATCAGCGTAGCGCTTTTTCACAGTTTTGCCCGCTTGAATTAGCGCTTTTTCTTAATTTTATTCCCAAAGTTGCCCCATGAATCACCGAGTTGGCGTTTTTTACCCAAGAATCTGCAAGTTGGCGTTTTCACAATTCCAGATATGAATTAGCCTTTTTACCCTCAATTCTAGAAGTGAATGAGCTTATTTGCACATTTCTTAATTTTAGCTGCGAGTTTTATAGCATTTTTTTCTGGATATTATCCGTAAAATTGAATTTTTCATACCTTAGTCATGAATTAAAGTTTTCCTCCTCTTTTAGACGCGAATTCGCGTTTTTTTCTATTTCACGCCGTGAATCAGCGCTTTTTCTCAATTTTTAAAGCTGCCAAATTGTAACACTGTATCATAATAGCGATTTTCTCTAATATTTAGACTCGAATTTGCGTTGTTCTCTTTTTTTAACCGTCAATTGGCGTTTTTCTCAGTTTTAGCCGCGTGAATTAGCGCTTTTTCTTAATTTCAACCCCGAAGTTGCCCCCAAGAATCGGCGAGTTGGCGTTTTCTTATTTTGAGCTGTGGATTGGATTAGCGTTTTTTTCTCAATGTTATCAGTAAATTAGCACATTTTTCTAATTTTAGCTGCGATTTTTAGCGGTTTTTCTCGGTGAAATCGTAATTTTTCATACCTTAGTTGAGTTTTCCTCAACTTTTGTTTAGACGCGAATCCCCCCCCCCCGCAATGACGTCCCAATGTTGCCCGGAGAATTCAGAGTTAGCGTTTCCCCTTTTAAGCTGTTAATTTGCGCTTTTTCTCAATTTTTAAAGCTGCTAAATTGTAGCAGTTTATCACAATTTTAGCTGTGAATTAGCGTGTTTCTTGTTTTTTAAAACGCGAATTCGCGTTTTTCTTTTTTTCGTCCTTGAATTAGCACTTTTCTCAGTTTTAGCTGCGTGAATTAGCGCTTTTTCCTAATTTCAGTCCTGATTTGGCCCCAAAAGTTCGTGATTTTGCGTTGTCTAAATGTCAGCTGTGAATTAGCGCTTTTATCTATGCTAACAGCCATAAATTTCAGCAATTTTTCTCCATTTCAGCCTTGAATCAGCGTTTTTCTCCCTTTTCACAAGCGAGTTTAGCCATTCGTTCTTATCTTATCTACTTAAAAATCCCGATTTTTTTATCTTTAAGCTATTCAGGGGCCCGGGGCGGTCCGCCCCCTCGCCCCTGCCACGGTACGCTAGAGCAGCAACCCCTTATTTTTTTTGAATTCTGAAAATTGCATATTTCTCAGCAAATAAAACTACAGGGAGCTAGCATTGTGGATTTTTATTGATATTTTTTATTACAATTCACCAATCGCAATTTGGCGTTAGAAAAATAGTTAAAAATAAAACTAGGTCTAGGGTCTAGCCCGCATTCTCACCAGCCCATATTAAACAAAAATTAATTATTTAATAAATTTTGTTGCGAAATAGCGCCCTAATCAGGATTTTACGGTAGACAATGCATGCTTTTAAAAAAAACGGAAGGGTGGACAGGGGAGTAAACACAAGGCTGCTTCTTCAAGGCCGAGAAGAGTTAGGCGAGTCATCACCCGCCGACGGGTGGACGATTGTGGGTTGTGCCCCGTTTAGTCCGGTCCGCCTGCTTGGTGGCTTCTTTCTTATGCCTGTTGAAATTGAAAAAAACCACTTGTACGTACCTGAGCCAGCCCAGAAAATCGTGACTCATCTGTATAAAAGGATTAGATATCCTATCGTTTAGTATGATCCTCCCCTGACATGAAAAAAATGCTGGTCTGCCAATCTAGTGAGGGTGGAATAACATATGGCAGCAGGTGTTTGGGTGGGGGAAAAGGAGCAAAAATGACTTATTTGTAGGCGATCCAAATTTTTCCTCCTAATTCCTGGCTAGTGTCTGAAGCCAAAAACATAAGTCTGCCATCAAGCATTTGGTGGTGGGACGTCGAGGCAGACTACTTTAAAATTTCACCTAATTTAGGGGTCGAATTGACTTATTCGTGGAAAAGCAGAATTTTGCCAGGTGATTCAAGGCTGATGAGAGACATAAAAAACAGTAGTCTGCCAACCGTGAGAGGGTGACAAGTTGAAATTTGAACACATTGGGGAGGCCTCCAAAGGTCATAAAATTGAATTATTTGTAGAAAGCCCAAATTTTTCCAGGAGGTACGGGTCCCTCACTGACTTGAACTAGTACAGTCTGCCATACGCCTTGAGGTGGAAACTACAGGCAGGCTGGCTTCAATTCCACCAAGTTTCACGCCTCAACAATGGTCTTATGCGGTGTAGTATCCAAAATTTTCCCGGAAGTCTGTGAACCTCTGACTGCAAAACTGTCGTCTTATGTCGTTATCTTTGGAGTGAAAATGTCAAGCTGCGAGTAGGAAAACCAGAAAGGTCAAAGGCAAAATTCTGCTTGTCCACGAAAAAGTCAATTTTCCCTAAATTAGGTGAAATTTGAATGTAGTCTGCCTCCACGTCCCACCTCCAAATTGAAGGCAGACTTGTGTTGGTGACTTGGCTCTCCTCTCTACACTCCCCCCCCCCCAGTTCCGCTGAGACCCACCTGTGTCTCAATGCATGCCCTATCCAGCTTCTCAACACTGGCTCTACTCTAAAGAGTTCTAAAGCCTCCCTTAGGCTCCCAAACGATACTTGATTGAAAGCCCCCTCGATGTCTAAGAATAGCGCCAAAGCATACTTCTTTTGGGCTATCGTCTCCTCCAACCTAACCACGAGTTGGTTGTACCAAGACTGAGGGGTATGTCCAATAACTCTTGTATATTTCGCACTACGAATGTAGGCTCCCCCCCCCAATCTTACCAGATCTTCCATCAGTTCCTCTCCAGGCCGATTAGTATTAGAGGAACCGGAGGTGGTGAGCAAGAGGAATGCACACGCTAGGTGGTGAGCATTAGCATCAGCTCTCACAACCAAAAGGCTACCCGTTGCGCTACAATAATCCCTCAGCCGCTCCAGGCTTTCTGGGATCCCCCCACTCTCCGCCCCTCAATACCAAGAGGCCAACACGGCATTCTTCTTCTCTCCACCTGGCAACGTCCCACATTTATGGCCACCGAGACCAAGTCCTCGGTCTCGCATACTCTTAACGGCTTCGGCTTGAGGTCTACCGCAATTAACTCGTATGCCCTAGGCACTCCCTCTCCACCTGCATAAAATAACTCATAATTACCGTTATTTAACCCCCTCACCCTCCCGTTGTATGCATACGGCTCCTGTATGAGTCCGATGTCGAACCTCTGTGTGCCCAGCATCACCGCCACGTCGGCGGCAGCGGTCTTACTATGCTGGGCGTTCACCTGCAAAACCTGCACTCTACTCCCTCGGAGAGCGGAGAAGCTCTTCCTCCACCTCTTCCAGGGCCCTCACAAGTGGGGTCCGCCGCAAACCCCCCGTCGATTCGGTACCTCTCGGCTCCTCCTCAACCTCTTGAGGCGGTGTGGCTTAATGGGGGTCGTTCGGACGACCCGAAGATGAGGGTTGAAGATGCAAGAAATTAACGGTCGCCACCTGTTGTTTGCTTTGGGTAACAGGCCCCAATATGTTCTCAACAACTGATTTACAATTTTTGATTTGGAAAAAATAATAACAATTCTCTTCTTTAACGGTTTCCGGGCGTTCCGGTGCGTGGAGCTCGCGACTGTCGGTCTGGTAGCGTCCCTTCGCGCTGTTGCAGATCCTCTTGTCGGGCTAACGGTCCGTTAGCGTCCCTTGGTGTTGTCCGCAGTGTCTTCTTTGCCGAGTTCGGGAAGGTTCGGACAGGATCGGTCTTGCTCGATGAATTCTGGGGCAGACACAAGTGTCGCTAAGCCCCGGAGTATCTATCGAGTTCCACCGGGGGTGAGGGGACGAGAAGAAAGGTTGACCGGAGTCGTCTCAACTGTCTGGCACGAATGCCTACCGGTGGTCAGGTCCACATCCACAATAGGGTTTCCCTTCAACAGGCGTCCGGAGTCTTCTCAACGGATGTGTCGAACTTGGAAGGTTCCCGCAAGGTTATCCTGCCGGTCCGGTTTTATATATGCGTCAAGGGTATGACGACTTTTAGCAGTGACGGTCTAATCCCCAATAGGGTTTCCCTTCAACAAGTGTCCGGAGTCGTCTCAACGGAGTAGAGCTTGGAAGGTTCCCGTAAGGTTATCCGCACCACTGGTCGCAAAAAAAAACAAAACCGGGTAAGAGGCCTCGATCAGGGTCAGCCTTATACCAACCGGTCAGGATCGAATCACTGAGGGGTCGGAAAGGTTCCCAATAGGCTTTGCCCGTTGATGCCTTGGTAGGGTGTGACGTCACGAGCGGTCAAGAGTCGTCTCAATTGACCGCTGGACGTTTCCCGTGATTTTTGGTGGGCGATCCTTCGCTTCGGGAAGACTGCGTCGTCGCTGTTGTACTTCCGGATCGTCGTGGGTTCTGGAGTTCCCAGTCGTTGAAGCCGCTGGAGGGTCGTACTGTTTCCCAGTCGAGTGGTCCAGTGCAGGCTGAAGATCTGGTCCAGGTTGCTGGGGTGTTTCCCGTTTGACTTCTCGACTTGAAGTGATTTCTCGAGTGCCGGCGCTCTGGTTATATAGTCAGTGGGTGGTTTCCGCCCACACCCACCCGCTCGGGTGGCTCAGTGGGTTGACCGGTGGGTGGTTCCCTTTCCGACTTTTACCCCACCTGGAGGGCTTCCTTTTTTTTTTGTGTAGAGATCCCTTGGAAATTTTCCCTGGGGTGGGCGGCGACTTGCCTAATTAATTGTTTGCGGTGTTAATCACCCGACGTCACTCTATATCGCTCTCCCCGTCTGTTTCCTCTTTAGAGGGTATTGGAGATCTGGAATCCAGTCTGCAAAGTTTCGTGTGTCTACAAATAAAATAAAAAGCTTGATGAGAAGCCTAACTTTTATGTCGCATGCAATTTTTTTGCCTGAGTCTCCATTTTACTTCCATGTTCCCTACGGGAATGGAAATATGATGTTCGTGAAAAAAATCGAGTCCGAGCTGACTTCACATTCTTGATGTACAACCACAGAAAAGTTGAAAAAAGGTGGTTTTCGGCATGCCATGTTGATAAATTGCATGGAAATGAAAACCTTGCTATTTCTTCTTTTTTTTCTTGGTATGAGAAGCACAAATCTGGCCTTTAGAAAAAATTATTTATCGGACATGATCTCCCTGTACAGAAATGTCGTTTTTAGATATAACTTCAAAACAAATGATTCCAGAATTTTTAAATATTTATTTCGGATTCCTCGTGCAATTTCCTTGCAAATTGATCACGATATTGCCGAAAAAATGCAACTTTTTTTGTAGCCAAAATCGTCGTTTTTAGTGCAAAAGGACCAATAGCACAAAATAAAGGTCGAAATTGCCAGGACTCAAGGATAACCAAACATATTTCTTGTGTAAAAAAAAACTCATTTTTTTCACAAGTTTAAAATGGCTCAGAAATTGCGAAAATGGTACGAAAAAATAAGTGCACATTTTGTTCTATGTCTTCCACATGACCAGAATGCGATTCCAGCTTGAAAATTGCTGCGAAAAATTTAGCATTTTTTCCCGCGATTTCCCCCAAAAAATCTTCAAAATCCGGATGTTCGGAAAAAATTACCTAAAACCGCCAATTTATATTTTTTAGGCCAAAAAACTTCACACATTCAATATTGATGCCATGTGAACACGTGTACAAAAAAGCGCTAATTCACGGGTGAAATTTCGAAAAACACGAATTATCGTTTTAAATGGAGAAAAACGCTAGTTTGTGTACATTTGGACAGAGCACTCAAACCCTCCCTCTACTTTGCGGATTCTTGAGGCAAATTCATGGCCAATTCACGGTTAGGAGTTTATAATAAGCACCGATTCGTAGCTAAAAAGAGGAAATGTGCTATTTCGCTGCTACAAAAACGCTGATTCACAGCTGATATTGATGAAACGCCAACTCGGTGATTCTTGGGGCAACGTTGGGGATAATATTGAGGAAACGCGCTAATTCGCGGGTAATAAATAGAGAAAAATGAATTGGTGTTTAAAATGGAGGAAAGCGTGAATTCACAGCTTATACTTAGAAAAATTGCTAATTTGCTGATAAAATTGGGAAAGAACACTCAAACGCTACCTAATTTGCGGATTCTTGAGGCAACTTCACGGCTAGGAGCTTACGCGGCTAAAAAATGAGAAAATGAGCTAATTTGCGGATAAAATTGAGAAAACGCGTACGCAGTTTTCGGAGGCAATGTCGTGGCTAAAAAGGAGAAAAACATGTACTTCACCGCTGCTAAAAAGTATAATATTCCTAGTTTAATTAGAGGCTAAAGGGCCTCCTAGAGATTTCCGCCCCGGGCCCTCTTCAGGGGAGGATCCAGGTCTGAATCCTAGGGAGGGGGGGGGGTAATGCCGATGACACCCCCCCCCCGCTTTACCATTACGCTAATACCCTCGTGTTACATCATTCCATCGATTCCAAAATTAGTAACATTCTGGGGTGATGTTTTTAAGACGTATAGAACCTACGCCGTATTAGTCCGGTCAAATTAGACTTTTACCCTACAAAAGGACCAGAATTTCTTTTTTATTTTTTCATATTTTGTATGGGGATCTAAATTACCGGTTGCCGACGCTAGGGAGTTCCAGGACACTAAAACGTCAAGTTTAACGCAAAAATTATCGTTTTTTGGAGGCAAAATGGTCAGTTTTTTAACATAGAAAATCTAGAATAGAAGGATTCGAAATTTTAAACCGAGGCGGAGGGGCTTGAAAAAGTTAAGAAAGCTAATGGAATGAAGGTTGATGGCCAGAAATGAAGCTCACGGTGCATAGATTAGATTGGTCGGAAACAGGTGATTTTTAAGACTTTCAACCATTTTAGAAAAAAAGGCCCGAAACGTTGTGGCGCGCTCCGTATTGGTCGTAAAAACCAATGTATATCACCTCTCGCCATACTCCTAGCCTAGCTTGGGGATGGCATTGCATTGGCATTGGGTGTGATTAATGGTGAGGGGTGTGGGGGTGGCTTCCATAGGTGTGGGTCAGTGCTTTTTAAAAGAGTTCTGCTACAACCTTGTTGGAACTGTTTCGGCGCCACTGCACCAAACTGGGGTATTGACATGAGCTGTTTGCGACAATTTGTATATGTTTTTTTCTTCTTTGGGGAAAATCACCGAATAATTTCTGCCCCCTCACCCCTCTTTATCTTCTGCCCCCACTTACATTTTTTCCTATTAAAAAAGGGCTCTTGGTGAGGCAGGTTTTATCTCATTATTCTGTTGCGTTGCCCGCCTCCACCTCGACCTGCGCCTAGTAAAGCCAAAATTCGCATGTCTCTCAACACGCCACTCAACTTAAAAACGGCCGCGAGTTAAAACGCCCATTCATGGTTAAAATTGAGAAATAGGGCTGATTCACGTTAAACTTGAGAAATAAATATCATTACTCGCGGTTGAAATTGAGAATTTCTGGTTTCGCGATAAAAAGTCTGGGACGAAATTGTAAGAAAAAGCGCTAATTCACGGTTTATAGAGCCCTTTTCACAGCTAAAATTGACAAAATAAATTGCCCGTTCAATGTAGAATTGAGAAAAATCACTCACTTGCGGCTAAAATTGGGGAAAAACGCCAATTCACGGTCCAAATTGAGAAATGGTGCTTATTCACGCAGGTAAAATTGAGAGAAGGCGCCAGATCGTGGTTTCTCAAACAAACATCTCGGTAAACATTGCGAAAAAGTGCTAATTGACAGTTTTTATACATTATGTACAAACATAAATGGCATGTTGCGTGTACAATTGAGAAGAGCACGACTTAGCGCACACATTTTTGAAAAAGTGCCTATTCACAGCTGAAATTAAGGAAAATTGTTCGTTCGCAGGTGAAATTGAGGAAAACGCCTATTTCAAGGTTTCGCGATGCAACGTCCGGGTCCAAATTAATGAAATTCGTTAACATGCGGATTATGTGGACCTTTTCACTGCTGAAATTTGAAGGGGGAAAAAAAATTGCTCAAGACAGAATTGGGAAAAACACTAGTTTTCGGCTATAATGAGGAAGTAACATAAAAAATAAAAATCGCTGGAGACATTTTTTTTCTAAAGAAAATGACTAAGTATGACCAGGAATTGAATATTAGTGCGTAAATAATTGATTTCGATTTATAGCGAAATAATAAAACTTGCCAATTTTTTTGTTACCTTAAACGGCCGGTCTGTGACTCGTGACGTAACTAAAGGGTCGTGACCCCTCCCAACCCTCCGCATCATGGCTGTTATCATGTGTTGCCCCTTCTTGACCATCCCTTTTCTCTAAAGTCTTATTGTTTGATTTGTGGGAAGCCATTGTGAAGGCTGTTATGCGAAGGCTGTTATTGCGTCATCAGTCTATCTAGCCTATTTCAAATGGGTCCCGCAACCCAATAGTTTTAAAAATTAATACAAAAATATAGGGCCTGATTTTATGTGAACGGATCGTGTTTTCATGAGTTTTGGTAACCAAGCTATCATGACGGCATGGTTTTGGAAAATGTGTTACTTCCTCAATTGTCACAGTTTTTTGTTGATTAGTGGAATTTTCGTGGCTAAAATTGAGAAATAGCGTTCATCCACGTGTTAAATTGAGGAAAAACTGATCTTTTGAGCCTGAAATTAACAGAACACACCAATTCGCGGTTAGGCGATGCCCACGGTGCTAGCCGTAATAGAAATATAAAATAAAAAATGCGTTATTTCACGGTTTTTTGAGACCTTTTCACGGCTAAAATGAAGAAAATGGGCTGGTTTGAGGTAGATTAAGGAAAACGTCAATTCGAGGCTAAAAACAGTGCTCATTCACGAGTAAAATCGGGGGAAAACCCCCTGTGCAACTACTCTTGAGAAAAACTGGATCCACGCCTGTGGGCAGCTTCACTGGCGAAAATATCAGATGCACCATTGCTTTTTTGCAGGCTT
This sequence comes from Corythucha ciliata, assembly GCA_038030265.1. NCBI lineage: Eukaryota > Metazoa > Arthropoda > Insecta > Hemiptera > Tingidae > Corythucha > Corythucha ciliata. The sequence continues at coordinate 66,225,745 of CM075942.1, read as the reverse complement.
ATAACAGGATCTGGAGGTTAGAATCGCGTCAATTCACGGTCATCAGATACTAAATTTGCACAGAAACGGCCACTATCCCTCAAAAAATAAATATCTGCTGGAAAACTGTCGTTTGTAGCCTTCTATTTTGGATTTTATGTCGAAAAACTGAAAGTTCTCCCCCCGGAAAGTGATAATTTTGGAGCTAAACTTTAAGTTTTAGACCTGAGACGGTAAACAGAGCTGGCATTTCCTATCTCCCCATAAAATATGGATGGTACAGCAGGCTAAACATGATTTGAGCTAACCCAAACACACGAAATTGCGCGTCGAACCTGCGAAAATGGGATTTTAGTGTGAAAAATCAGCAAAATCGGTTTCCAAGTTAAGCCGACCCTCGAAATCGATTTGTCAGCAACAAACATCCACGAATTTTTTTATTTTGGGTGGAACCGATATAAGCGAAAATGTGTTGTTTTTTTTAGTGAGAAAAATCCGCAAAATTAGTTTTATGGATACAAGAAATTTGTGTTTCTGTTAGCCAGATCAGGGAAAATGGTTTTTGGAATTTGGGGATGGGCAACTGCCTCACGAAATCTGCGCTTTTTTGATTCTAGGGGAGAGCAACTGCCCACTCCTGCCCCCCGCTGGCTACGCCCATGCCTTGAAATAAATTTATGTAGATAATCCCCTTTTTTTTCATTTCGAAGCCCGATGGCTTCGAGGTGGACGGCTTTGTTTGCGACACTTTGTGTCTGTTTTTTCTTCTTTGGAGAAAATCACCGAGTAATTCCCCCCCTCCCCCACTCCCGTCTTTATCTTCTGCTCCCGCTTACATTTTTTTCCAAGTAAAATATGGATAGTCATTCCAGAGATTTCTTCTAATAACTTGCACATACCAAAGGGTGACTGTTGAAGGGGGATCTGCTCAGAATGATGATTTTTCGACGAATGGGCGATCTCGTGATAGTGAGGCCACCATTCATTGCAGAGGGGGGGGGGGCACCAAAAAGCATAAATAAATAAAAAAATGGATTTTTAGGTTTCAAAGCGATAATTAGAGACAAATATTGAGAACAAACGATCACTTGTCTCTTAAATTAAGAAAAATACACCAATTCGAGATATCTGATGCAAATTCGTGGACAAACCAGAGAAAAAACGCCAACTCCAAATACCTGTAGGCCTTTAAGGCAGAAGAAATTGAGAAAGCGTTCTAATGTGCTACTCTTTGGGCAAGTACGCGGGAGAACGTTGAAAAAAAAAAAACGGTAATATCAAGTAGCGGCTTTTAGCGGTAGCGCTAGCGGTAAAAAACGCAAATAAATCACTAATTAGTGGCTGAAAATGAAAAAAATCACTAATATGTGGCGAAAATTGAGAAAAAGCTAAAGTCCATCGCTCACCTGGCTCAACAATTAATTTTTGAAAACGCAAAATTCGTGGTTTTCTTGAGGCAACAACAGAAAAAAGCTCAATTGAAAAATATCACTAATTCACGGCTAAAATTGTTGAAAAAGCCACGTAATTCGCGGCTAAAACTGAAAAAATCTACTAATTCCGGCCTAAATTTGAAGTAAAACGCTCATTCACAACTAAAATCGAGAAATAAGCCAATTCGCGGAACAATTTGGGAAAACTGGCTAAAATTGAGGAAACGCGGTAATTCGTGGCTAAAATTGAGAAATAATTTGCGACTAAAAAATGAGAAAAAGCGCTTAGATCGCGGTAAAAATTGAGAAAAAAAAGCTAATTCACGGATATAAGTGATAGAAAGGCCGCTTATTCACGGCTAAAACTGAGACAAACCGCTAATTCCCGTCTAAAATTGATGTAAAATGCTCATTTGCAACTAGAACAAAGATAAATAAATGTTTAATTCGTGGCTAATTTTGGCATAAAGCGCTTACCAGCAGCTAAAATAGAGAAATACGCTACTTCTCGGCACAAGCAAGAGCTAATGTGAAGCTAAATTTCAAAGATACATTTGGTATATCCGCTTGTTCACGGCTAAAACTGATACAAACGCTAATTCCCGGATAAAATTGGGAAATTGCGTTGATTCACGGCCAATAAAACAAAAGGGGCTCATTCGCGGAGATGAAATGGAGATAAACGCAAATTTACGGATTTTGTGAAAATCCTCCAGTTCGAAGTTGAAATTGAGTAAAAGCGGTGATTCAGGCGTGAAATTAAGAAATAATTCACTGTTGAAATTCGGATATAATGCTCAGCTAAAACGAAGAAAACAAAACTCTGCTAGAACAGAGGAAACGAGATAACTTGAGGCTAAAATGGTGATAAGCGCTAATTCGCATGACTGAGAAGTGAAGAAAAACGCTAAAATTAGAGGAATAAAACGTTAACTCGTGGCTAAAACTGAGACAAACCGCTAATTTCCGTCTAAAATGTGGAGGATGAGCTCATTCGCTGTTAAAGATTCTGTGAATTCGCGGCTAAACTGGACAAGAAGCGCTTATTCGCTGCTGAAACGGAAAAAAACGATAAATCATGGATCAATTTGAGAAAATCCACTAATTCTTGGCTAAAATTGAGGACATACGGTGATTCGCGTCTGAAATGAAGAAAAAAATTCGCGGCTAAAATTGAGAAAAAGCACTTAGATCGCGGCTAAAATTGAGAAAAAGCACTTAGATCGCGGCTAAAATTGAGAAAAAGCACTTAGATCGCGGCGTAAATTGGGAAAACCCGCTAATTCATGGTTAAATTTGAGAAAAAGCCAATTATTGCTTCGTATAGAGGCATGTTTGCGGCTGAAACTCAGGAAAAAAGAGAGAGATTCATGGTAGATAGAACCCCTCCCAAGTTAAAATTCTAGATCCACTACTGGCCCCTCCCCACCTCTTTCTTGTCCCTAGCCCAAACATGAGCTGTTTCTGGAAACAGTAAGTTGTCTGCTGCAAAATTCGCAGTTCCTGGATCAAATAATCCGCAGTGTTCTATTATCTACATATGAGAGAATTGACAAATAAGCTTGACAACCACTGCTTGTCCTCAGGGAATCGTCGTGATATTCTCTCTATCTTTTTAAAAAATCAACTTTTCTGAAATCTAGGGGGGGGGGGTAGTTACCCCCAATACCCCCCCCCCCGTGGATCCGCCCCTGGCCCCGATAGGTGTTGTTCCGCCACTGCGAGCTGACTACATATTCTTGATGCACAACCTCAGAAATGTTAAAAAGAGATTTTCGGTTTGCTGTCGCGTCGGTCTGTCTGTTTCTTGTGGTCGCCGATTGACAATGGACCCGGTTTGGCCACTTCAAGGAGCGCCCTAAGCTTGATGACTCCCTCCCCCTTTCTATAAATTGTCTTACGTGTTCATTTTTGAGACTCCATTTTCTTAAGAGGGGGGGGGGGTTCAAAACCCACCCCGTAAATCCGCCACTGATCCCACGGTACAGGCCAACTCCTCCTCCCCCCGGTTCGTTGTCTCTCTAAATTGTACGTTCTTGAGGGGATTTAACGAAGCAATAATGTGTTACAGCGAGAGAAAGGTCTGAATCGCAGGGCACCGAAAAGAGTTCTGCGCCAAGTCCAGCGACCACTGTGGCGCCTAAGCCCGATCTAAGTCAAAACAAAGACACTTTAACTCCGCAAGTTTTAGAGTGCTGGTCCGTGGATGCGTCAGCGTCTTCAAAACCTCGGGTACGAGCCACTCGTGATGGATGGATTGATGAGGGGAGGGATTTCTCCACTGTATAGTGAAATAATACTTTTTTTTCCCCCTCCAGGTTTCTCTCAGTTCGAGCGTTGTCATTAGCTCGTCGGACGACGAATCTGAACCGGCGCCGCTCACGATCAAGTCCAATTCAGAATTGAGCATAGTTCGAACTGGAGTTACCATCACTTCCCGTAAATTGAGTTCGTCGGTCACCTGTGAGAAAGTTCAGCCGACGTTACCATCGGACATCACAGTTTCGGCTATCCCGTCTGGTGTTACAATATCGTCTTCTGTACAAATTACCAAAACGGTTTCTTTGGCGAGTGTTCCGTCTCAGCAGTGGTTTCCAAATTCCCAGAAGTGGATATTCAACCGGTTAGAGCTTCACCTCCTGTGGCGTCTTCATACGTGAGCAAAGAGGTAATTTGTGTGTTTCATTAATTTTGAAGTTGTTTGCTAATGTTTAAAATTACTATAGGTGACTCTTGAAAAAGTTGTGATTCCTGATGACGATGACGACGTTGTTATGGTCAGCGGGAGTATCGTTATGCCGAAGCCTCTACCAGGTGGGCCTGTCACTCCTGCCAAGTCAAAGCCCAAAACTCCCCTACCCATACCCCTGTCGCCACAAGAGTGGCGAGCGAAATTTTCCAAGCCTCGAACATCGCCTCGCGGTCCCAACTCGCCCGCTTCATCGCCACGCGGAGTTTCACCTCGTGGTCCCTCCTCTGCCGGCTCATCGCCGTCCGGTGGTGGTGCTGCTGCTGCCCGAGGAGGCTTCGGACCTCGTGGCGTCGGCGGCGGCCCCAGCCCCAATCGGCCGTCACAACAGACCGTGTCAAATGGTGGTTGGCCGCCGTCGTCGCGCGGTGGGCCCACGCAGCAGACCCCTCGAAGAAATATTTTCCCCGACGGACCCGCCGCAGAACTTCCCACGCTCACCGGTGCTCTAGTGTACAATCCAAACGGTGGTTGGCGCGTTAATCTCCCCGACGGTGGGTACATTCCTTTGACTCCCCAAGAAATTAACACGCTCAAACAAAATAACAACGGCCGACTTCCGTCAAGAGTTACCGTCCCACCACGATGATCACACCTTTTCGTAAATCCTAAAGACGAAGATTGTTCCTTTTAACTTTTTTTACGAGTACAATTTTTTTTTTTTAACCTAAAAGAAAATATTTCATTTCGCACGGCTAGGAAACTCGCGGAGGAATGAACAAAAAAAATTATAATGACGCAATTATATTTACATTGATGTATATACGATTTTTAAATTGCAACGTCTACTTATTTAGCCCACCTATAATGAGCATACGCCCGGTTGGCCTCACACTGCCTGTGCAGCTCCTGTTTTCTCTTGATGACTCTGCCCTAAGTGGTTGGAAAACGTAAATTTTAGGTAATCGACTCGAAGAAATTTAAAAAAAAAACAAAACTCACTTCTCCTTGGCTAGCACTTATCAATTCATTCGCTAACTTGACGTAAAATCTTGTAGTACGCGAATCGCCTTTGCCCTGCTCAATGAGCCACTTCATTGAAAGGAAACGCGATCGGTTGGGAGTCAAGCCCACTGGGACCTGAAAAAAAAAAAAAAAAAAAAAAAAAACTTACTGGCTGGCTCATTGATAGGAGGGTACAAATTCGTTAAAATAACTTCGTGACGTGTGGTCCACACGCTCAGATTGATCTTATCGATAGATCTTGGAGCGATTTCGACAGGTCAGTAAAGCTGTAGTAGTACTTTAACCGATCAAAAAAATTAATTCAAATTAATTTTGTGCTATTTTTTGAGCCACTTTGTGCCATCCTTTCAAAATTTTGAGCCCAATCAGAAATTACTCAAAATGGCGTTTTTCAATTGCTGCCTAAAATGGACTCAATTTGTGGCTGCATTCGAATAACGTCATTTTGAGCCTTTTGTGGTTGTTGGGCTCAAAATTTTTCATGGATGGCACAAAAAGGCTCAAAAATAGCACAAAATTCCAGTGGGTTTATTTTTTGGACCGGTTGAAGTGCTACAACAACTTTATTGACCTGATTTCGACTTATAACGCCATTTTCAATGCTAAACAACAGCAACAGGCCATTCAAGATAAGTAAAACAGCGGAGGAATTATGGCCAGCCCTAATAACATGCACGAGAACCTGACCCGACCCATAATGCAAAAAAAACCGTCCAGTTCGTTCACAAGCTCTATGTTTACGTTCTCTGGAGTCCTGCCCCCAGACCGCCTCTGCCTGTACTTTATGTCATTGGCGGGCATGTTTTATGCGTCAGAGGTTCTATACCGAAGGTGGTTGTGGCACGACACTTTATAACGATATTGTCAAGCTAGGGAATAGCGATCCTGCCTCAGCCCGTATTCATGTCGTTCGTGTGCGTTTATTTTGTGTTTATGGTGTCAATGCCCCCCCCCCACTCTTTCTGTACTCCCTTTCTTCCCCCTCCCCCTTGCCACCCCCTTCTCTGTTGACAGAAAAAAGATCGCTGGTAAGGATCGCTATCTTCTCTGAAAAAGATCGCTAGGAAAAAGATCGCCAACTTGACCTGGCTTCATTTTTCCATTTTTTCCCAACCTGTGATACCAAAGAATTGGTTGTGGTAATAATTACCTAACGGGAAATGAGAGGATAATCTTTTTAGAAAAAAGAGTGGGTTTTCTATTCAAAAACGATTGTTTTCACCTGCAAAATTCAAGTAATTCTTGCGAATTTCAATATGCTGAGCATCGTGAAAACCTCACCCGAAGTGGTCCATTGAATGTAACTGACTGTGAAATTCTACCAGAGTAAAAAAAAATGCCGCTCCGGCAGCTGGCTGTCAGTGGCGGCGGAACCGGGGGGCAGGGTGGGCGGCCCCCCCCCCGGAATTTAGTCTTGGCTTTAATGCCAATCTTCTATCCCGAATACTGCACCCAAAGTTCTTATTCTATCCTTTTCGCTTCTTATTCGAGGACCAAGCGACTGTCACTCAGATCGAAAACCCTGGATCATTCGCGAGAAGATGAAAAATAGCAATGCCTAGAACATTCGCCCCCCCCCCATCTTTCACTTTTCTGCAGACTTTTTGTTAGGTATATTATTGATTCTTCTTCTACACTTTATCCCTGCCATCTGGCAAAGGAGGGCGATCCACCTATCGGCCCCCGGGCCTCCCCCGGAGAGGGTTTTAGCCCAAATTTAAGCAATATGAAGCACAGGCGTAGCAAGGGGCGTGCGGCGTGTGCGGTGCGCACCGGGCATCTCTACCCTGGCGGCATCAAACCCGCTGTTTTGTTATGCGATCACCGCTACCCAGTGGCGGAACAACACTTGTCCGGGGCCCTTTAGTCTCTAATTAAACCGTAAATATACTTTTTTGCAGCTTTGAAGTATATATTTTCCTCAATTTTAGCCACGAAATTGCCTCTAAAGTGCGTTTTCTCAATTTTTTCCGCGAATTAGCTCATTTTCTCATTTTTAGCTGCGAATCGGCGCTTTTTACAAGCTCTTACCGTGAAGTTGCCTTAAGAATCCGCAAATTAGGTAGCGTTTAAGTGCTCTTTCCCAATTTTATCCGCAAATTAGCAATTTTTCTAAATTTAAGCCGTAAATTCGCGCTTTTCTCCATTACAAAAAAAACCATTCGTGTTTTTCTCTATTTATTACCCTCGAATTAGCGCTTTTTCACAGTTTTAGCCGCTTGAATTAGCGCTTTTTCTCAATTTTATTCCCAAAGTTTCCCCAAGAATGTGCAAGTTGGGGTATTCTCAATTTCAGCTGTGAATTAGCCTTTTTACCCCCAATTTAGCAGTGAATGGGCACATTTTTTAATTTTAGCTGGAAATTATAGCACTTTTCCTCGATTTTATCTGCAAAATTGAAATGTTTTGTACCTTAGTTGTGAATTAAAGTTTTCCTCCACTTTTAGACGCAAATTCGCGTTTTTCTCTATTTCACGCCGTGAATCGCAGCTTTTTCTCAATTTCCAGCCCCGAGAATCCGTGAGTTGACGTTTTCTGTGAATTCGCGCTTTTTCCCAATGTTTAAAGCTGCCAAATTGTAACACTTTATCATAATAGCGTGTTTCTCTATTTTTAGACTCGAATTCGCGTTGTTCTCTTTTTTATCCTTGAATTAGCGTTTTTCTCATCTTTAGCGCGTGAATTAGCGCTTTTCAACTTCAGCCTTAAAGTTGCCCCTAAGAATTGGCGAATTGGCGTTTTCTCTCATTTTCAGCTGTGAATTAGCGTTTTGTTTCTCAATTTTAGCAGTAAATTAGCACATTTTCTTAATTTTAGCTACGATTTTTAGCGTTTTTTCTCGATTTTATCCGTAAAATCGTAATTTTTCATATCTTAGCTGAGTTTTCCTCCACTTTTATCTAGAGGCGAATTCGCGTTTTTGACTATTTCACCCGTGAATTAGCGCTTTTTCTAAATTTTAGTCCCAATGTTGCCCCGAGAATTCTTGAGTTGGCGTTTCTCCCTTTTAGCTGTGAATTTGCGCTTGTTCTAAATTTTGAAAGTTGCTAAATTGTAGCACTTTATCACAATTTTAGCTGTAAATTAGCGTGTTTTTTTTTTTTTTTTTTCAAGACGACGCGAATTTGCGTTTTTCTCTTTTTCATCCTTGAATTAGCGCTTTTCTCAGCTTTAGCTGCGTAAATCAGCGCTTTTTCCTAATTTCGCCCCAACAATTCGTGATTTTGCGTTATCTCAATGTCAGATGTGAATTAGCTAGCGCTTTTTCTTAATATTAACAGCCATAAATTTCAGCAATTTTTCTCAATTTCAGCCGCGAATCAGCGTTTTACTCACTTTTACAAGCGAGTTTAGCCATTCGTTTTCATCTTATCGACTTGAAAATCCCTATTTTTCATCTTCAAGCTATTCAGGGGCCCCCATCCGAACCCCGGATCCGGATTTCTAGTTATGCCCCTACCTGCATTCCCACACTTTGCTGTTTTATTTGAGTACGAATGATTATCGTTTATTATTTAAAACGAATACTTGCCATATTCTTGTGGCAAAAAAACAACTAAGAAATCAATAATAGTATATGTATACGCAGGAGCTAAAGTCGTGGCTCTAAAACGCCGTAAAATTTGCCGCGGTACATTACATTACAAGCCCGGCGGGCGAGGCGAGGTAAATCCCCTTCCTACGAGTGATGTACGACTTTTTTCACGCGACAGCAAGGAAATGATAAAACTGACATTGACTACTGACTTCTCGTGTCTTTAGTTTTAGAAGACCTTAAACGAGGTTATAACCCGAGTTCATTTACTCTCCGTACTAGGATGGAAAATATTTTCTTGACTAGTACAGAAAATTTCTCGAATGTCACTGTGCGGTAATGGTCAATTTCCCAGACATTTTTGGGTACAGAAAAAGACTACTTTCGGAGCATGTCGCTTGAAAAATACTTTAGTTCCTAGGCATGAAAAGGGACACTTTTGGGACTCATTTGCGGCCGTAAAATTCGGTTTTAGTATCATGTGGGATAAAAATAAAATATTATTATTCAAAAACCTATCAAGAATCAGGCCGTTGTATACCACATTCAAATCATTCCCTAAATGCTGAAAATTCAAGACTATTGGGCACCTCCACACAATACCTTGCCTCCTCTATTTACTTAAAATTGAGAACTACACTACACTTCACCTTCTATTGATGAAAACTAAGGAAGTGATGGTAGTGTAGGGTATGGTGGGGAAGGGAAGGCGGGAAGCGCCTTAATTTTCGCCCCCCCCCCTGAACCAAAATACTTCTGCCGCCACTGCTGGCTGTCGAATAAAGTTCATATCACTTCTACGAAGTTCGACGTTTTCAGTTAATTTGCGATTATGCGACAAAAATTACCACTTGGTGTGACTATTTACTTTTACTTACCAATTTACTTTTACTAACAATTTACTTTTACTTAACAATTTCTGCCAAATAATCGCTAATTTACTGAAATTTGTAGTGATGAAATACACTCTATTCGACAGTGACGACAGCCAGCTGCCGGAGCGATATCTTTTGATACTTAGGTGAGCGTTCACATTCAATTCCGCTTCAGATGAGGTTTCAATTATTTTTAGCATGTTGAAATTCGCAAGGATTGCTTGAATTTACATATAAAAACAAGTGATTTTGAATAGAAAAAACTCTCTTTTTTCTAAAGAATTGTCATTTCTGCCGAAAAATCTCCAATTAATCAAACAAATACTCATGAGTATTTTTGAAAAGGACACCTTGAAGAAGTTTTTCCGATCCACGGGAAGTCCATAGGCACAGACTTAGTATGGGCAAGTGGTGGTTTACTTTTATTGCAAAATTAAAAATCTCCAATTCGCACAAATTTGAGGAGCTGTTGGCGTGACTACGTCAAAAATTATTTGCCACAGATTTACATAGTAATCTAAATCTAGTTGTTTCTTAGCTTGACAAACGCGAATATGACCTTTGTTTTGAAGGTAAATCATTTCCCAGGCATGTTCTCCCCGTAGCGGAATAATATTTTTTCGGTATTAACTTCGAAACAATTGTTCCTGGAATTTTGTAACTATTTTGTTAAGATTTCTCGTTCTTTTATCCGAAGGAAGAGCTCTTCTGCCTTTCTCCCCCTCTTCGTCTCCATCTTGGAGAAAATGGACTGTTTTCTATTTTTTGATTTTTTCGGGCCAACAAAATGAATTCTGCGGACAAGCCCATAACTCTTCGTAAAAGCGTTCCGACTGGGCAGATTTTCTGTAATTATACTTTACTCCGGTGGCAGTACAAGCCATCAAAATTTGATGACGATCCGGTAACTGCTGACCCCCCCCCTCTCCCGACACAACACGGAATTGGTGCGCTCGATCTGTCAACTTCAGCCGCAAAAGACCAGTTTTTCCTCAATTTAACCTGTGGATGAACGCAATTTCTCAATTTTAGCCACGACAATTCCACCAATCAACAACAAACGGTGACAATTTTGCCAATTCGTTTTCCCTCAATTTTAGCAGCAAATTAGTGCTTTACCTCAATTCTGCCTTGAGCAATTTTTTCCCCCTTCAAATTGTAGCAGTGAAAAGGTCCACATAACCCGCATGTGAGCGAATTTCATTAATTTTGACTTGGACGTTGCATCGCGAAACCTTGAAATAGGTATTTTCCTCAATTCCACCTGCGAACGAACAATTTTCCTTTTAGTCCAGTCAAGGAATGTAAAAAAAGGGGGTCTAGACTGCAATAATTCATAAAGAATTTTTCTCTTCGGGAATGTGTTCGGAGGTGTCCAGGCGTCACCTCACCAAATGTCCCCGAGTTTTCGCGTGGAGCGTGACTCTGGAGAGGACGAAATGTGCGACCATTTTCGGGTTTTCACCAATATCTAGGAAACTACTAGCGTTAGCGCCTAGACGCCGAAATGCAAAAATAACGTTCGCATAATTTCTGATAAGTTCGCCTATATTTATTTTTTTCATTTGCGTAGCGGTTACCGATATGTGCTCCGTGGAATTTGGGGGAAAAACTGTTGCATGACAAAAGTATGAAAACAGGTGGGACTAGAGGGGGAAAAGATTGCATTCGATTTTGGCCTCAACTGATGTTTTCTTCATGTTAAGGCGTTACACTTCACGCAATATCCTCGGTATCACCATTGAACTGTACCGTCTGTCGCCTTTCAAACATAAAAAAATTATATGCATTTTTCAAACGCCGCTCCTTCCGGTTGACTGCGTCTAAAAAGGTCGCCAGACATTGTGATTACTCGTCAAGGAGTCTACTTTAGTAATCTATGCTCAAAATTTGGGGTAGCTGAGGGACAATTTTGGGAAAAGTTGCGGAGACTACGAAAAAACGAAGCATTTGGATTTTATTTTTCGGTATTTCTGGGCGTAACTGTGTAGAGCTACAATTTTTCGATAAATTGCATGAAAATGAAAACCTGGCTATTTCTTAATATGAGAAGCGCAAATCTGACCTTTGTTTAGAGAAAAAATCATTTATCGGACATGTTCTCCCCGTACCGAAATGTCGTTTTTGGATATAACTTCAGAACAAGTCATTCCAGAATTTTTTTGATATTTTCTTCGGATTCCTCGTGAAATTTCCTTGCGAATTGACCACAATATTGCCGAAAAAATGCAACTTTTTTTTTTGGCCAAAATCGTCGTTTTTAGCGCAAAAGGACCAGTAGCAAAAAATGACGGTCGAAATTACAAAAAATGACGGTCGAAATTGCAAAAAAGGGCTTCGAGAGCCCCTTTGTATCTTAATTGCAAATATTTTTACCCAAAAAAAACTGAGATTAAGAGAAAATTGTGGGAGGAGATCGATTTGGCGTGACTACGTCAAAAATTATTTGCCACAGATTTTTTTTTATAACTTCAGAACAAGTGACACCAGAATTTTTTTGATATTTTTTTCGGATTCCTCGTGAAATTTCCTTGCGAATTGACCACAATATTGCCGAAAATATGCAACTTTTTTTGTGGCCAAAATCGTCGTTTTTAGCGCAAAAGGACCAGTAGCAAAAAATGACGGTCGAAATTGCAAAAAAGGCCTCTAGAGCTCCTTTGTATCTTAATTGCAAATATTTGTACCAAAAAAAAAACTGAGGTTAAGAGAAAATTGTGGGAGGTGATAGATTTGGCGTGACTGCGTTAAAAATTATGCGCCACAGATTTACATAGTAATCTAAATCTAGTTGTTTCTTGGCATGAAAAACGCGAGTATGACCTTTGTTTTGAAGGTAAATCATTTTCCAGGCCTGCTCTTCCCGTAGCGGAATAATATTTTCGGTATTAAACTCGAAACAATTGGTCCTGGAATTTTGTAACTATTTTGTTAAGATTTCTCGTTCAATTTCCATGCGAATTGACTACAAAGTTGCCGAAAACAATCCTCTTTCACTTCCATGTTACTCACGGGCATTTTTTTGCCATCTTGTATGTGTAGGTCAGAAGTGTTCGAGAAAAAAAATGTGAACTCTGAAAAGCTCGTAAAATTTTTTGGCAGCCCAAAAACCAAAATTATTGAGCACTTCTTTTAGTTTCTTCTAAATATCCCGAAAATGAGTTACTTTACAGGAAAATCTTCACTCACAAAACTTGTTGAGCAATAAATTTCTAACAAATTTTGTATGTAAAGTAGTTTTCCACGATGAATATGGAACGGGCTACAGCTTTTCGAAATTGTTGTTCCAAAATGGTCAAAGGACCTAAAATCACCTGTTTTCGACTGAGTATTGCATTTTGGACTGTTTTCTATTTTTTGATTTTTTGGTATGAAAGAACGAAGACAGACAATTGAAGGAGGATTTTGTATGAAAGAACGAAGACGAATGATTGAAGGAGGATTGAAAATTGAGGGACGATTGATGGTTATAGTCGTTGATTGATAAGGGTGGGTAATTGAAGAGTAGTCGATGTGGGCTGAGGGTTGATTATTGATTATGTGCGACCAAGATTTTTTTTGGATTTAGGGTTATGGAAATGTTGGTGTTTGAGGAATGAAGACTGCGTGATTGATGATTCACGGATTGTGTGGAGGACCACACGATACTTCCATGTTCCCGTTTTTGGCGTTCATCAATAATGCATAAAAAAATAAAAATAAACAAGAAAACTTCCATGGCCGTATCAATTTTTTCAGTGCTCCGACGCTTCCGATTTCATGCTGGTTAAAGGGTAACATGGGCGTTCGAGTTTTATTTCATATTTTTCGACTAACGCGCCCTCCGGACACCTCCGAACACATTCCCGAAGAGAAAAATTCTTTATGAATTATTGCAGTCTAGACCCCCTTTTTTTACATTCCTTGACTGGACTAAAAGGAAAATTGTTCGTTCGCAGGTGGAATTGAGGAAAATACCTATTTCAAGGTTTCGCGATGCAACGTCCAAGTCAAAATTAATGAAATTCGCTCACATGCGGGTTATGTGGACCTTTTCACTGCTACAATTTGAAGGGGGAAAAAATTGCTCAAGGCAGAATTGAGGTAAAGCACTAATTTGCTGCTAAAATTGAGGGAAAACGAATTGGCAAAATTGTCACCGTTTGTTGTTGATTGGTGGAATTGTCGTGGCTAAAATTGAGAAATTGCGTTCATCCACAGGTTAAATTGAGGAAAAACTGGTCTTTTGCGGCTGAAGTTGACAGATCGAGCGCACCAATTCCGTGTTGTGTCGGGAGAGGGGGGGGGGTCAGCAGTTACCGGATCGTCATCAAATTTTGATGGCTTGTACTGCCACCGGAGTAAAGTATAATTACAGAAAATCTGCCCAGTCGGAACGCTTTTACGAAGAGTTATGGGCTTGTCCGCAGAATTCATTTTGTTGGCCCGCAATATTAGGAGGATCCGGCGCCACTGCTTACCTGGTACGTAGAACCTCCACGAACGACCGGTGTTAATCCAAGCATGGGCTTGCAATTATCTACCGCCTGGTGAAAGACTTTCAACGGATCCAGTACAATTTTCTCCTTAGCCTCTGGATCTTTGGTCCGGTTGTACTTTTCGACTTGAATACGTTTGATAGTTTCAAAAGTCTGCAAGAACAGGCCAGGGTTGACGCTGGTAATCAGTAAAGGCCGGTTGGGGGTTGTGTTGGGGGGGGGGCATACTTCGTACTTTGTTAACTAGAAATGTGGCCAGTTCTTTATTTCCTTTCCTCATGACGTGATTAGTAAATTTTCTGCAACATTTAAATAAAACGTCAGCTCTGAAAAAAATTCCCTTATTACATTGAATACTCACTCGACTTCAGTGTCATAATACGGCGAGTTAGTGTGCTGGGTTCGCGTCGCTTTGACTGGGACATGAGTCAACTTATTCGCTTCCCCAGACTCTCTCAGATCATCTTGTTGGCCCTTTTGAAAAACGGGTTCGATGAAACGAGGCGAATACATGGAGTATGAACATCCCAGAAGGTGACTGCTGCGTCGGAAGAGTTGGATCAAAGTTATAACTTAAATTTTCAAGTATTTTACTCACGCTTTCAATTGAGTTAATATTGGTCCAAACTTTTCCCGAAAACCCGGTAAATTGTGTCTGATTAGAGGCAATTTTAACATGTTTTTCTCTTGCCGATTTCACGCTTATAAATCTTGGCTGCTCGATAGGGAACACGAGGGTTACCCCTGTCATGATAAGATGATGGGACGTGATAAACGGCTAGGAATAAGAAGTGAAACACAAAAATCGCGTTCATGATCTTGAGGAGTCAAATTTCATTTAAATCGAGCGGCTTGCATCATGGAAAGGAAAAAGAAGAAAATAAGCGACGCGAAAAAGCGAATGAACAACATGACGTGAGTATCACACTTGTTGAATGCCTACGATCTGAAAGACCGTACAATCCTCATATTGTTTGTCATCTAGCAAGGAGCAGTTGATGGCTGCTATGGAGAAAAAGAAAGTGTGTAACGCCAGGGCACAATCTGTGGTTGAGAGACTTATCGAGCCCGGTGTTGATCATGTCTGGCTTCTCGAAAACGTAAATACCCCCCCCCCCCTCCATCCCCCTTAATATAACTCAACAGGCTTTTATGAGTGTCTTTGTCCAGCTTATTCACATCAATCAGTCACACTTCCAAGACGCTGTGGAAGAGCGAGCAATAGCAAAGTGCTGCGGGTATCCGCTGTGTGGCACATCCTTGGAGAATGTTCCTTCGAAAAAATATTACATTTCGACCAAACAGAACAAAGTATTTGATTTGACAGATCGAAAGGTAAGAAACCTTTGGGCTTAATTGAAAATTATTTCCGTAACTTTCAATCGTTTAACTTGTGTTGCAGTGTTTCTGCAGCAATGTCTGCTATAAAGCTGGTATGTACTTGAAGGAACAGCTGTACACCAGTCCGTTGTGGCTTCGAGACTGCGAAGATGCTATTGAGTACAAACTTTACGCCACGAACTCTCCCTGGTAAGACGTATTTTTCATCTTTTAGATGGGTCGGGCGAGCATCCGACTGTTTCGTTATACGCGTGACTGTGTATCCCTTTCTGATGGCAGGGGCGTAGGTACGGGGGGGATAGATCCCCCCCCCCCAGAGCCTCAAGTATACGAACGAAGGAGCACTAGTATCATAACGAAGAGCCCCATAAAATCGCCAAAAATGAGCGTTTAACGTTGAAGTTATAGGTTTAACAGATTTTCTAGACTTAAAGCAGCCCGAAAAGGTCCGAGTACGTCCAGCCTTTTCCTTGGACTTCAGACCCAACCCAGTAGTGTACCGGGGGGGGGGGGTCGCCCCGCCCCGGACCCTCTATCAGACAAAAATCGGTAATATTCCAGGCGCGGATCCAGAGTTTGCTCAAGGAGGGGGCCATGACCCCCATCATGAACCACCACAGTTTTGGACGCGATGAACGCGAAAATCGGCGCGTTCAACCTTGCTCCCGCCCTTATCTTTTTCACCCCCTTGGCACGTTTTCTAGTGGTAAATGCCCAAGGGTCTCATAGACCTCGTCCGGTTTCAAATAGAAACACTTTGAAAACATAAACGTTCAGCCTAAAAACCGTCCCTGGGCACTTTCTGGAAAAAACGACAAAAAAAATTCAAAAAACATTGGCAAAATAGCGTATTTTGACGAGCGGTTGAAGTGGTTTTTCACTGTGATACCATCAGGTTCCAAACCACAGTACACGGCAAAGGTTCAACCTTAACAGTCGCGGATCCCAGGCTCAGGAGGGTTGAGCCCTCTCCATCACTTCATTTAATAAGGTGAAGACGGCGCTGGAGGAGGGAGGAATCGAATGGTTCACCGATTGACTCAATTAATCTTTTAAGGGTGCGAATAGCCTCTTATTTGACAATTTTTTTTTTTTTCGGCGCAGCAAGTCACATCAGGCGTGACATGAATAGCGTCATTTAAACATGGCGCAAATGCAGTACAGACGACTTTCGGACGCAAACAGCCAGTTTTGCTATTTGTGTGGTGCAAATAGTCCGTCATACCATTTTTATGTTGGGAATGGTCATGTTTGCCATTTCCAAAGTGCAAATTGGCCAGTGCGATATTTTAAAGGCAAGAATCGTCAGTTTTGCCCTTTTTTTTACAGCAGGCATTGCATGTTTAGCCATTTTCCACGCTGGAATCACGTGTTCAGGCATTTTAGGGCGCGAATTCTGGGCTCGTAAAGTCAGTTTCGTCATTTTTTGAGCGTGAATTCAGTCAACTTAGTCATTTTCAAGGCACTAATCGTCATTTTTGCCATTTTTCAGGCCATAAGAATAGTCACGTCAAGCCAAAAGCAAAGAATGGTCAGTTTCACCATTCGTTGCTCGCGAATGGTCGATTTTGCACTTTTCAGGGTCGGATTAATCTTTTAGGCATTTTCTGGGTGCGAGTAGTCAGTTTAGCTGTTTTTTGGAACGCGAATATGGTCCGTCAAGCCAGAGACGCATATGATCAGTATTGGCCAATTTTGGCGCGCGAATTGCCAGTTTTGACATTTTTGGCGCGCAAATGGTTGATTTTGTCATTTTTGGCGCACAAATAGTTGATTTAGCCATTTTTAGCGACAGCTTAACCATTTTTAGGCCGCTTCAAGTCCGTTCGGCTATTTTTTTAGAGCGGGAATTTCCGGTTTGGCAATTTTCATGGCGCGAATATAGTCAGTTCAACCATTTGCTAGGCACTAATCGTCAGTTTAACCACTTTGGGGGTGTGATTGCAGTCAGTTTAGCTGTTTTTATGGTAGGAATAGCCGTAGTTTGGCTATTTTAAAGCAGCCAATGGCTGTCAAGCCAGTTCTAGTAGAGCGAAACACGATCGGCGGCTGAATCTTTCTATTTTGGGGTTTCTCTACACAGGGAAACCGAAAATTGAGACAACATTTTTGTTTTGTCAGCGTCCGCTCGTACTGGTGACCCTGGAGTCAATATAATCGGCTGATACCGACGACCATGACGTGCAATATTCATTTCTGGGCCGTTTAGGGCACAGTATTTTTCTGTTGATAACGCTTCGAGGGGACTAGTAAAATTTCGTCTGTCTCAGAACAGAACCTTTCACCCTAAAATTTGAGAATGTGACAATCCCTCGTTAGATTTTGGGAGGTACTTTTTATTATGTTTATGCGAAAGTGACCTCGCGACTTCAAGGGAGGGGCCATGGCCCCTGTGGCCCCTCCCTTGGATCCGCCACTGTAATATTCGTGGCTATAGCTGCTAAAAAGCGCTGATTCGTGGTCTCGCGATGCAAGTTCCAGACTAAAATTAAGAAAACAACCGCTGATTCGCTGTACATGGAGGCCATTCTTCGAATGAATTGTGGAAATCAACGCAAAAGTGTTGTATTTGGGCAAACCCCGCGGTTAAAGTTGAGAAAACACGCAATAATATTGACAAATGAAAGACGCTTTAAGGTTAAAATTGGACAAAAATGGAAAATTCACCAACTGAAATGGCGTAAAATTGCCCATTCGCGTATGAAAAAGGGAATAGGATGCTGAATGGCCGCTGAATGGATGCTGAAATTGGGAAAAATCGCTATTTTGCAATTTGCAGATAGAAAGTTGTGGAAAAACATTAATTCTCGGATACAAAATGAAGAAAATCACTAAATCGCGGCAAAAATTGAAAAAATCACCAATTAGCCCTGCTAAAATTAAGAAAAACGTTAATTTTCAGTTCAAATTGGGAAAAAGTGCTAATTCTCAGTTAAAAATGGGAAAAAATGCTAATTTGCAGCTTAAATTGAGTCAAACGCCAATTCTTGGCAAAAATTGACAAAACTCGGTAGGTAATGCACGGATTGGAGACGCTACCACGCTGCTAAAGTTTAGAAAAAGCGAAAATTCGCTGCTAAAATTGAGAAACATCAGCGGTTAAAATGCAGAAAAATCGCTAATTCACCAATGAAATCAGAAAAAGCGTTTATTAATGACCAAGAGTGAAACAAGTCAATTGAAAAGTCGCTAATTCGCGACTCAAACGAAGAAAAATCGCTAATTCGCGGCTGAAGTGGAGACAATCAATAATTTTCGTCTAAAATGGAGAAAAATTGCTGATTCGCTGACTGAAAATTAATAAGAAGCGCTGAAAATAGGGGAAACGCTTATTCGCGGCTTCAGAAGGTTAAAACCTCGGGACTGAAAGTGAACAAAATCGCTAACCCGCGGGTAGATGAGGAAACCCCGCTAATTCGTGGATAAAATTAATAAAAAGTTTTTTAATTCGCAGCCGAAATCGGGGACAAACTCTCACTGACGGCACAAATGTAGAAAATTGTTATTTAGCGGCTATAGAATCAGGTACGCTAATTCGCGGCTAAAATCAAGAAAAATTTACCAATTAAGGGTTAAATTGAGAACATTTGCTAAATCACAGAAAAATTGAGAAAATGGCACGTCGGACATCGCAGTTTCCCGGACGAAACTTCGTGGCTGAAATTTAGAAAATAACGCTAACTCACGAGTAAAATTAGGGGAAATCGCTCATTAGCGGCTGAAATCAGGAAAATCGCGGAAAAAAATTGAGAAAAATCGCTAAAACTCGCGGCTAAAATGGAGACAAAGCTATGATTCACCGATGAAATTGAGAAGACGCGCTGAAGTGTGGGAAAACGCTATAGTTTGCGATTAAAATGGAGAAAACGCCAAATCGCGGGCTCCTGAAGGCAGCTTTATAGGGGCGCTGGTGAAAGATTTGCCCGGTAGGGCGTCAAATGTTTAGCCAAGGCCAGCACCGATTGTTATTCACTTACTTTTTCTCCTACAGCTCTTCAATACTTGTGGGGAGGGGCACTGTTCACCAAGGGGGGGGGGATTTCGCGCCAAGCCATCATGGTGGGGTGGGATAGACGCCACTTTCTCCGCTATACTTTACAAAAGTGGAGCCGAAACTTCAATTTAGCAATTTAAGACCCTATACAGGGGCGTAGGTACGGGGTGAGGATATGGGGGATAGATCTCCCCCCCCCCCTCCAGAGCTTCAAGTATACGAACGAAGGAGTACTAGTACCATAACGAAGAGCCCCATAAAGTCGCCAAAAATGAGCGTTTAACGTTGAAGTTAGGTTTAACAGATTTTCTGGACTCAAAGCAGCCCGAAAAGGTACGAGTACGTCCAGCTTTTTCCTTGGACTTCAGACCAAACGCAGTAGTGTACCGGGGGAGGGGGATCGCCCCCGACCCTCTATTAGACAAAAATCGGTAAAATTCGTGGCTACAGCTGCTAAAAAGCGATGATTCGTGGTCTCGCGATGCAAGTTCCAGACTAAAATTAAGAAAACAATCGCTGATTCACGGTACATGGAGGCCATTCTTCAAATGAATTGTGGAAATCAACGCAAAAGTGTTGTATTTGGGCAAACCCCGCGGTTAAAGTTGAGAAAAACACGCTATAATATTGACAAATAAAAGACGCTTTCAGGTTAAAATTGGACAAAAATGGCAAATTCACAACTGAAATGGCGTAAAATCGACCATTCGCGTATAAAAAAGGGAATAGGATGCTGAATGGCCGCAAAATTAGCACAAAACGCTATTTCACAGCTGAAATTGGGAAAAATCGCTATTTTGCAATTTGCAGATAGAAAGTTGTGGAAAAACATTAATTCGCGGACACAAAATGAAGAAAATCACTAATTCGCGGAAAAATTGAAAAAATCGCCAATTAGCGCAGCCAAAATTAAGAAAAACGTTGATTTTAAGTTCAAATTGGGGAAAACTTCTAATTCTCAGTTAAAAATGGAAAAAATTGCTAATTTGCAGCTTAAATTGAGTCAAACGCCAATTCTTGGCAAAAATTGACATAACTCGGTAGGTAATGCACGGGTTAGAAACGCTACCACGCTGCTAAAGTTTAGAAAAAGCGAAAATTCGCTGCTAAAATTGAGAAACTTCACTAATAAGTTAAGAATGACGATTTTTTGACAGAAATGGATAGATAGATGTAAATTTTTTGGCTTGAAAAAGGTTTGCACAAAAAAAATTTACATTTATAATTTAAATTCGCACCTTCTGAAGGCATTTTTGTGACTAAAATTCAGAAAAATGGCTAATTCATGCATGGCTACAGTATAATGTTTAAAAATACGCTGATTCGCGGCTAGAACTGCCGTAAAACAATAATCTATACCTATAAAAAATATATGAAATTGCTAATTTGGTGGTAAAATGTGAAAAACCGCTAATTTGCGGGTTACATTTAGAAAATAAAACATAATCAGCCTGGTCAAAATTAAGAGAAAGGTTAATTTTAAGCCTAAAAATGGATAAAATTGCTCATTTGCGGCTAAAAATTGCGCCAAACGCCAATTTGTGACTGAAATTGAGAAAATTCGCTAATTCACAGGTTTAAAACACGACGCGTCGCCGCTAGAATTTTAAAAAAGCGCTAATTCGTGGTTGAAATTAAGAAAAATTCTAAATTGCGCCAAAAACTGAATATATGTCAATTTACGGATTCTGAAGGCAACTTTTCAGGCTAAAATTGAAAAACCGCGCCAATTTATGGCAATAGGCGAAGAAACCGTTAATTCGCGAAGTAAACTGAGTAAGATCGCTCATGCATTGCGTATGCTGAACCAAAAAAATCCTAATTCGTGAAAAGTCCGCCTATTTTGCGGCTAATATTGTCGAAAGAATTTAAGAAGAACGTTAATTTCCGGCTAAAACTGAGAAAATTGCTAATCCCCTGGTAAAAAAAATTTAAAAATCGGTAATATGCTGCTAAAATTGAGGAAAACGCCAAAACTCGTGGATAATTAAGAAACATCGCTCACGGGATAAAAACGATACTTTGCTGCTAAAGTTGAGAAAATGCGCAAATTCATGGCTATGGGAGGGGGTGGGGCTAAACCGATAACCTGCGGCTGAAATTGAAAAGAACGATACACTCGGCCAAAATTGAGAAAAGCGCTAATTTGCGGGTAGAGTCCAAAAATCGTCCTTAACTGAGAGATTGAGGCTATGATGAGGCCAGCAAAATGTCCAGATTCAAGAGTGTGCTGACTGGGTGGATTATCAAGAAAAATTCCTACTACGCCACTGGTCACATGTAGGCGCAGGCTGGTCAGTACAAATCAAATATGTTCGTTAGGGGCAGTGGCGCCCATCCCCCCCCCCTGGTGGCTGGAAGCGAAATCCTCCCTTATGAACAGTAATCCCCCCCTCTCATGTAATAAAGGCTTTTAAGATGGAAAATTACAGTGAAAAACAACGTTAATGAATAGCAGGTACTTTCATTTTTTCGCTAGTGATACACAAGTGTGCAAAACCTGGAGATTTCAGTGCCTAATTTTGACGAATTGGATGAAATCAACACCACGTAGCGTTAAATTATGGCTCATTCTAACTTTCAGCCGCGAATCAGCGCTTTCTCCACACCTTATTCCCAGATTAGCGCTTTTTCTCAGTTTAAAGCCGCGAATGAGCAATTTTTCTTAAATTTAAGCCGTGAATTGTACATTTTTCTCCACTTCAGTAGCGAATTAGCGTTATCTTTATTTTAACTGCGAATTAGTGGGTTTTGTTTCACTCTTAGTCACGAATTAGCGCTTTTCCATTATTTTAGCCTTAAAGTTGCATTCACTAGAAGGCCGCGAGTTGGTATTCTCTCAATTTGAACCGCTAATTAGCGTTTTTCTCCATTATGACCGTGAATTGGCGTATTTTTCTCAATTTTAGCTGGATATTTGAGTTTTTCTCTATTTTAGCCGCAAATTGGCGTTTTCATTTCAAACGCTCATTAGTCATGAATTAGCGGTTTTCTCAATTTTAGCCACGAACTAGCGATTTTCCTCAATTTTTCCCGCGAATGTGCGATGTGTCTATGATAACACCGGCGTGGTTTACCTTTCTCATAAGGAGAAACGCCTAGAGTTTCGAGAAACAATGGACCTAGGTGGGGTTCGGCTTAGCTTATCCCTCGGAGTACGACTCCCATAGGCGCCTCCGTGGCGCAAATGGCAGCGTGCTGGACTGGTAATCCAGAGGTTGCGGGTTCAAATCCCGCCGGAGAGCCATTTTTTCTCGAAACTCGAATCGTGTTGGGCTATGCCCTTCCATCGTCGTCCGTATAACATCAGTTTAATTAATTTACTAACCCATTTTGAAGGCGCGAATACGCCGTTAACACCACCTGTAGCCCGTAGAGGGCGCAAGTGGTCAGTTTGGCTATTTCTAGAGCGTGAAGCGTGATTACGAGTGTACGATAGTTTGCCATTTTTAGGGCGTGAATCGTCAATTTTGACATTTTCATGCCGTGAAGGCTCATTTTGGCAATTTTTGATGCGCTAATTGTCGTTTTGCCATTTTGAGAACAGGAATCATCTGTTTAGGCCTTTAAAAAGGGCAACTCTCCAGTTCAACTTTTTATTGGCTACATAGAATCATTTTTGTCAATTATAAGGCTTGAATAGCCAGTTTGGGCATTTTTACGGCGCTAACTGTCATATTATGGCCATTTCTAGGGCGAGAATAGTCAGTGTGACATTTTCAGGATGAATCATCGACGAATCCGAATGATAAGTTATGCTATTTTTAGAGCGGGGATTGCCAATTTAGCCTCTTCCAAAGTGCGAATGTTCAGTTTGGCCATTGCCAGGGAAGAAATCGTCCGTCTGGGTATTTTCAAGGCATTACTTGTCAGTCTAGATCACATTTCTGTCTCAAAACTGATGGCAGTCAGTTTTGTCGAGTTTGGCTATTTCTAGATCGCTAATTTTTAGTCAGTTTTGCTCTTTATAGGATGAGACTGAATAGTACGTCAAGCCAAGGTGATAACTTCCGGGCGACGATGGAAGGGCATAGCCCGACACGATTCGAGTTACGAGAAAAAATGGGCTCCCCTGCGGGATTTGAACCCGCAACCTTTGGATTACTAGTCCAGCACGCTGCCAATTGCGCCACGGTGACGCCTTTGGCAGTCGTACTGCGAGGGATCAGCTAAGCCGAACCCCACCCAGGGCCATTGTTTCTCGAAACTCTAGGCGTTTCTAGGCTGGACTAGTAATCCAGAGGTTGCGGGTTCAAATCCCGCCGGGGAGCCCATTTTTTCTCGAAACTCGAATCGTGTCGGGCTATGTACTTGTATTTAATTAAATACCGGCGACTACATCTTTCTTCATCTATCGAACTTCATCAACGTGATAACGTTTTTTTGGGCATTTTCTGCGTGCGAATGATCGATTTGGCCATTTTTTTGAGCAGGCATCACCTGTTCAGGCATTTTCAGGGAAAAAATTGTTAGTTTCGGCATATTTAGAGCAGTAATAACCAGTTTGACTATTTGTAGCGCACAAATAATCAGTTTGACTATTTTCAAGAGGTGAATCGTCCGTTTTGCCGTTTGAGGGCGCAAATGGTCAAGACAAGGCGTGAACGGTCCGTTTGGATATTGGTCGATTTTGCAACGCGCGGGACAGGAATCATCTGTTAAGGCTAGCGCGCCTCGATGGTGGGATAAAATGATTGCTTCTCAACCCAGCGGGCCTGGGTTCGAATCCAGCCATTGTCCATTACACTATAAGGCTGCGGCGAGCTGTGGCACGGTACACTCGGCTTCGTGTGGGCGTTCACGGTGATGTGCGTTCAACAAACCGTGCAGCACCGACAGAAACGCCCGCGTAGTACGGGTGTGAAGTGCACAGTTAGATCTGGGTATGGCGTAGGAGCTCAAAGAGGCTTGAGCGCCTGCCGGGTGCTGCGGGGGGGGGGGGTTGTTAAGGCTTTTCCTGGGCGCGAATAGTCAGTTTAGCCGTTTTTAGGCCGCAAATATTCTGTCAAACCAATGCGCCAATTGTCAGTTTGGTCATTTTTTTGGCACGCGAATGTTTTGATTTAGCCATTTTCATGGCGGAAATTATGATCTTTCCGGAATTTCCAGGGCCTCACGAATCGTTCGTATAGCCATTTTTAGGGCACATGAAGTCACGATATGATGACACCGGCGTGGTTTACCTTTCTCATAAGGAGAAACGCCTTGAGTTTCGAGAAACAATGGCCCTGGGTGGGGTTCGGCTGAGCTGATCCCTCGCTGTACGACTTCCAAAAGCGTCACCGTGGCGCAATTGGTAGCGTGCTGGACTAGTAATCCAAAGGTTGCGGGTTCAAATCCCGCCGGGGAGCCCATTTTTTCTCGAAACTCGAATCGTGTTGGGCTATGCCCTTCCATCGTCGTCCGGAAGATAATCACTTTCATTTAATTTATTTAATTGAAGACAGTTTGATTATTTTTGGAGCACAAATAGTCAAGACTAGATATTTTCAAGACGCGAATCGTCAGTTTTGCCATTTTGGAACGCGAGTTCCACCTAGCACTTTTCAAGGTGGGAATTGCTTATTTAGTTATTTTTAGACAGCGAAGACTGTCAAGAAATTTTTAGTAGAGCGAAGCACCCAATTTCTCAAGCACCCCCCCCCCCTCGAGTGAATGTTTAATCCGCGCCTGGTCAGCGGTATAATTGCTATGTACGAGTATAGTTACTTAGGGGTGCTAAATATTGAGTTTTATGGTTAAAAAAATCCGTTTTTTGTTTTGTTTTCGTTCTTTTACTTTTTATAGTTATTTTTTTATGTTTTTTTTCATTTATTTATTCTTTGTTTTGTTATTTCTTAACTATGTTGGGCTGAAGTACTCCGGGGGGGGGGGGGTCTGACTCCCAAAACCCTCCCCATGGGCACGGCACTGGGTGTGGGGAGGGTAATCGTAGGTAGGTTGTAGCCGTATGAGCGTATGTCGTCAGTCTCCGACAAAACTCCTACTCGTAGACTCCTACGGCTACGACTTTACGCATTAAACTAAGCCACGCTTAGGAAGTTTTAACCCCAATGGAACTGAGGCATTTAAAGTACTCAAAATCAGATCTCTCTAGAACCCTCGAATCGGCCGGTGAGACGAGACTTTCGTTCGTCACTTGATTTTCGGTCCGTTTCTTTGTTTTCAGTGGAAGTTCCGGAGTTGAAATAGATTTAGGCCATACTCAGCCCGTTAAACCTGACGAAGCGACGCCAGAAGTCGACACCGACCGCCGCGAGGAGTCTTCGTTAACGGACGCCTACCGAGCGATGAAAATAAGTGACGACAACCCTTCAAAATCTGGCGAGCCCACCAATGAGTGTTCCCCCCCGCCGCCGGACAGTTCTCAAGACACGAAACCGAGCGACGACGGTTGTGAAATGAAACCGTCGACAGTCAAGTCGGCCGTTAGTGACAGTGTCGTCGAGAAGACAATTACGAATCACGGTCCGCTCGACAAAAGAAAATCAAATCACCAGCAATTGGACAATAGAAAAAGACTGAAATCTCTCATTTCAACGGGACAAAAAGTCGAGGATAATCTACTCGGCTGGTTCACTGTCGACACCTTGAGCTTTCTTCTGGGTGAAGACAAAACGAAAGAATTGTTAAAGGACTTCGGTGCGTCGGTCGACTGTGTTGACAAACGCAAGTCCCAAGATAGTCTCATGTACGAGCGTTACGAAGAGATTTGCCGAAAGTTGAACGTTATCGAACTCAAGGACAGTCAGCCGGCGTCAGCAACTCGACCGTTGCCCGACTATGACGAGTTAAAACGCCAAGCCAAGGAGATAGATTTGAAGGTGAAGTCGTTTTACATGGGTGACAGCAAGGTGGCGTTTGTCGACAGTGTTGACAAAAAAGACAACGAACAAACAACTGAGGGGGATGATGTTGGAAATGTCTTGCCGTTGATAGACCATCACGCCATTCGTACTACCAGGCGAAGAATCGTCCTGGACAAATTAAACAAAACGTAAGTTTGTTTTCTTGATTTCCCTCCAAGAAATTTGACAATTATGTCAATCCCCAGGCTCCCCGACATACAAAGTGCCCTAAACTTGCACGGAATCAACATATTGAGCGAGATCCACGAACTCATCATCACCTTAGCATTCAGTTCCACTAATATAGTTATGAAGCCGGCTGAATGGAACTTGGTTGCCATCATCCTCATTTCTTTGTAAGTAAACAGGTTGTTCCAACGGGCGAGAGGAGGAGGGCCCTGCTTCATTGTCAAGAATTCATGATGAATAATTGTTTCAGCCTCACGCTGCGGAATCAATACCTGAAAGAAGTCTATCAGTCGTCAACCACTCAAAAACGCCTTATTGGTTTGCTCATGACTTACAACCTCGATTTGAATTATTTGGCGAGGCAAATGTTTAATTTGCGTAACATTGAACAAATCATTCGAAACAGCGTTTGAATATTTTCTTCTGATGGTAAAATATTTTTTTCATATTTTTTCCGGGTATTTATCCGTTATGGGTCGACATCGTATGAATAGGAGCCAACGGCCATTGACCGGGGGGAGGGGGGCGCATCAGACAAGTTCCGTAGGGCAATTTGGGGAGGTGGACTTCCTTTTTTAAGGCGTATAGTCAATTTCATCGGGTCAAAAACAATATTTGTTATGGTCTGAAGGTCACAACTTGTTTCTCGGTCAAATAATTCCAAAGAAATGCTCGGATTTTCGATCAGACGAGCCGCCGTTGCAAGGGAAGCTTGCTGTTGTTCCGTCTTTTTTGGGGCGCTTTGACCCGTTTCCAAGGACCAAAGACCTCGCTGGACCGTTTCTTGTTAGCTCAGTGGCAAAGGAAGATTTTTTTTTTTTTTTTTTTTTTTTTTTTTCTTTTCTTCTTTTTTTTTTTCTGTCCTACTTTCCGGTTTCAACTTGTAAAGCCTGGTGGACCTGTCCCCCAAATTCCCTAATTTTTCCCAATGCCCCTACTGTCCCCAATTTGTTCTCTTTAAAAACTAAATTTTGTGGGTCCATCTCATTTAAATTCCAATTTCGTGGGTTTTGCTCATTCAAAAACAACATTTCTTGCAATTTGCTCGTTGAAAAACAAATTTTGTGTAGACTCGCTTTTTAAAACCTCAATTTTGGGTGTTTTTTGCCTTATCAAAAAGCTAATTTCGTAATTGCGGCCAGGGGCGGATATACAGATTTGACCGGCCCGGGGTACTGGTAAAATATCGGCCCAATAGACATGTGCAGGGTGTAAAAAAAGCGACTGGACAGAGAAAAACCAGTGAAGGGGCATATCTGATCGAAATGACCATTTGCACTTTTCCGAAATTCCGCTTTGTTTCCGAGATATCCGCCATTTTATTTTTTTTCAGAAACAGCTTGTTGCGCACGCAATAATTGTTGCAATAGCAAATTGATGAGCCCATGGAAATTTGATTTTCTGACTATATCACCAATACTTCCAGAATTAAGTTTCCTTGCTAATAAACTGATTCAAAAACGTAGTAGATGTCGTCTGATCTGTATAAAAAATAGGCTCTTTAAATAGAAAATTTTGTGTTCTTTCCAATGGGCTCATCAAATTTACTATTGCAACAATTATTGCGTGTGCACAATCTGTTTCTGAAAAAAACAACAGAAAACGGTGGATGTCTCGGAAACAAAGCGGAATTTCGGAAAAGTGCAAATGGTCATTTCGATCAGAAATGAGTTACCCCTTCACTGGTTTTTCTCTATCCTGCCGCTTTTTGTACACAGGGGTGGGCAAATTACAGCTTTTTGGGTAATTAATTACAAATTACTTCCAAAAAAGAGGATTAATTACAAATTACTTTTCACTTCCACGAGTAATTACAAATTACAATTACTGTAATTGAATTACTTTTTCTATTACCAATTAACCAAGAGCTGGATTTGTGGAACACGCAAGCGTCTTGCTCTTGTTCACTGTCATTTTTTTAGTGCGCCCAGCCAACAATCGAACGTCAGAACAGATCTTTGAGATAGGAAGCAGGAACAGCGCATCGCATGAGTAGGGTTGCGAAATGTCCGGGGTCAAATTTGCTAATTAGGCTAATTTTGCCCCACATCCCGGCCTGCGAACTGCCACGGGGAATCCCGGATAGTCATAGTTTGCTAATTTGGCTAATATTGTCCGGTGTCTCAGCCAAGGACGTCCTGTGACGCAATATGTCCCGGATTTTTTACGTATTTATTTGAAATTGTGCATGCGATACCTAACTCTCAGAGAGCTTTGCAATGGCAGCTTTATGTGGTTCAATATTTTTGTGCTTTGAGAATTTTGTGGTTAGAGCTATTTGGATTGGAGTTTCTTGTGGCTCGAGCTTTTTGTGTTTGGGGCAGGGGTGTAGGTACGAGGGGCTATAAGGGATAGATCCCCCCCCCCCCAGGGCCACAAGTATACGAACGAAGGAGCACTAGACCATACCGAGGAGCCCCATAAAATCTCCGTGAGCGTTTCACGTTGAAGTTAGATTTAGCAGATTTTCTGGACTTGAAGCAGCCCGAAAAGGTCCGAGTACGTCCAGCTTTATCCTTGGACTTCAGACCCAACGCAGTAGTGTACCCAGGTACAGGGGGGAGGGGGTTCACCTCGGACCATCTATCAAATCGGTAATATTCGTGGCTATAGCTTCGAAAAAGCGCTGATTCGTGGCCTCGCGATGCAACTTCCAGACTAAAATTAAGAAAAAAGTTGCTGATTCGCGGTACATGAAGGCCATTCACGAATAAATTGTAAACATCAACGCAAAAGTGTTGTATTTGGGTAAACCCCGCGGTTAAAGTTGAGAAAACACGCTATAATATTGACAAATAAAAGACGCAAATTGGACAATATTGACAAATAAAAGGTTAAAATTGGACAAAAATGGGGGAAAAAAAACAACTGAAATGACGTAAAATCACCCATTCGCGTATGAAAAAGGGAATAGGATGCTAAATAGCCGCAAAATTAGCACAAAACGCTATTTCACAGCTGAAATTGGGAAAAATCGCTAATTTGCAATTTGCAGGTATGAAGTTATGGAAAAACGTTAATTCGCGGATACACAATGAATGAAATCACTAATTCGCGGCAAAAATTGAAAAAATCACCAATTAGCGCAGCTAAAATTAAGAAAAACGTTAATTTTCAGTTCCAATTGGCGAAAAGTGCTAATTCTCAGTGAAAAATGGGAAAAATTGCTAATTTGCAGCTTAAATTGAGTCAAACGCCAATTCTTGGCAAAAATTGACAAAACTCGGTAGGTAATGCACGGATTGGAGACGCTACCACGCTGCTAAAATGTAGAAAAAGCGAAAATTCGCAGCTAAAATTGAGAAACATCACTAATTCTCGAATTAAGTGTCGTGAAATTTATAATTTAAAAATGATGATTTTTTGACAGAAATGGATGGATAGATGTAAATGTTTTTGTTTGAAAAAAAAAAAAAACATTTGTAATTTAAATTCGCACCTTCTGAAGGCATTTTTGTGGCTAAAATTCAGAAAAATGGCAAATTCATGCATGGCTATAGTACAATGTTAAAAAATACGCCAATTCACGGCTAGAACTGAAAAGAAGCAATAATCTATACCTATAAAAGTTATATGAAATTGCTAATGCCGAGGTAAAATGTGAAATACCGCTAATTGGCGGGTAATATTTAGAAAATAAAATAATCAGCCTGGTCAAAATTAAGAGAAAGGTTAATTTTAAGCTTAAAAATTAAGAAAATTGCTAATTCGAGGCTAAAGATGGAAAAAATCGCCAATTTACAGCTAAAATTGCGCCAGACGCCAATTTGTGACTGAAATTGAGAAAATTCGCTAATTCACAGGTTTGAAACGCTACGACGCGTCGCCGCTACAATTTTAGAAAAGCGCTAATTCGCGGTTGAAATTGAGAAAAATTCTTATTTGCACCAAAAACTGAATACACGCCAATTTGCGGATTCTGAAGGCAACTTTTCAGGCTGAAATTGAAAATAAAACGCCAATTTGTGGCAATAGGTGAAGAAACCGCTAATTCGCGAGTAAACAGAAAAATCGCTCATGCATTGCGTATGGTGAACCAAAAAAATCCTAATTCGTGAAAAGCCCCTCTATTTTGCGGCTAATATTGAGGAAAACACTTAAGAAAAACGTTAGTTTCCAGCTGAAACTGAGAAAAGTGCTAATCCCCTGGTAAAAAAATTAAAAAATTGGTAGTATGCTGCTAAAAATTGAGGAAACCGCCAAAACTCGTGGATATAATAAGAAACATCGCTCACGGGATAAAAACGTTACTTTGCTGCTAAAGCTGAGAAAATTCGCAAATTCATTGCTATTGGAGGAGGAGGGGCAAAACTGCTAATCTGCGGCTGAAATTGAGAAGAACGGTACACTCGGTCAAAATTTAGAAAATCGCTAATTTGTGGGTAGAGCCCAAAAATCGCCGTTAACTGAGAGATTGAGGCTATGATGAGGCCAGCAAGATGTCCATTGAGTGTGCTGGCTGGTTGGAATGATGACTAAAATGTGAAATTACCCCCCTCCTCTCACCCTTACGAGATTTCAATCTGAACCCCCCCCCCCCGCTCAGGACAAATTCCTACCTACGCCACTGGTTTGGGGCTTGAAACGTTTGTACCGTTTTTCTCAAATTTCAAATTGGCAACCCTAAGCTCGAGGATATCGCTTGTGTCATAATTGCTTTGAAACTCTTATTTTTCAGAGAATTTCATGCAAAAACTCCTCCAAAAGCTCCAAGCAAGGCGCGAAATAGTACCCGCTGAGTTTTCAAAGTATTATTGACTCTGAAGATGGAAATATAATTGGTAATTGTTAATTACAAATCACTTCGAAAAAGTGATTTTAATTACAAATTACCAATTACAATGGCGTGTTGTTATCAATTAAAAATTACCAATTACTAATTGTAATTGAATTACGTAATTCAATTACATGTAATTCAATTACTGCCCAGCCCTGTTTGTACACCCTGCATACAGAGTGATTCAGGAGGAATGTGACAAACTTGCACTGGTGATAGTGGTGATCGAAACGTGGAGCGAAACGTCTCCATTTTAGCCGCTAATTTGCGATTTTTCTCCATTTTTGCCGTGAGTTAGCGATTTTTCTCAATTTTTACCATAAATTAGCGCTGTTTGCTAATTGGCTGCAAAGTTGCCTCCGGAAGCCTCGGCTTGCCATTTTCTCAATTTTTTGTGAATTAGTAAATTTTCTCAATTTATTCCCCAATTAGCAATTTAACATGATTATAACCACTCATTAGCGTTTTTCCTCATTTTAGCCGCTAAAATTATAGATTTTTGTACATTTCAGCCTCGAATTAGAGTTTTTCCCCAATTTTCGTCGCGAATTACGTAAAGCTTTTGGCTTTCGGCTGTGGATTAAGCGATTTTTCATATTCTGGCACAAAGCTAACCCGCCGTTTTGTCCATTCAAATCGCTAATTAGCTTTTTAGCTGATCAGCGCTTCTCAATTTTATCGGTGAATTAACCACGGATTGACGATTTTTCGCCATTTTAGCGGTGAATTAGCGTTTTTGCTGAGCTTTTGCGGTGATTTCGTATTTTTCTTGATTTTAACCGCTAGTGAGCCATTTTTATCAATTTCTTTCATGAATTAGCGCTTTTTCTCACTTCTGTACGTGAATTAGCTGCGTACCGAGAGATAGTGGCGGGGGGGGGGTCGCCCGGGGCTGATAACCCGCCCCCGCCGGGCCGATGGGGCCCTTAAAAATACATAATAGGCGTATGTGGGCCTAAAAATGTGGATATTAGGGGGTCTATCTTCATGTTTGTAGGTACGTGAAAACGAGTTTTTGGCATGTAGTTGGACAGCGATATTGGCTCCTTTCGACGATTTTCAATCCATCTAACCCAGGATGAATTGCTTGCAGGTGAACAGCAAAGAGTATAACTGAATAATCGATTTAGCCCACAAAAGCGCTATTCTGAAGGCTCAAATTGAGAGAAAAAGCAGCCTTCTACTGGTAACTTCGCGGCTAAAATAGAGAGAATACGCTGCTCCCCAGTTTTTTTTTTGGTCCGTAAGCGGA
The DNA here is from genome assembly GCA_038030265.1 of Corythucha ciliata. NCBI lineage: Eukaryota > Metazoa > Arthropoda > Insecta > Hemiptera > Tingidae > Corythucha > Corythucha ciliata. The sequence continues at coordinate 66,193,329 of CM075942.1, read as the reverse complement.
TAAAGATAAGAAGGCGTACTAATATGCTATTCTTGCAGCAAAAAGTTGGGAAAAATCGATAGTATTCGTGGCCAAAACTGTTCAAAAGCCTTCATTCACGGTATCTCGATGAAACATCCAGACCGAAATTGAGAAAAATTGCTGATTCGCGGTGTACAGATGCCACCTTATGCCTAAAATGAAGAAAAAACGCTTATACGCTGTTGGTAAAAGTGAGACGTGGCCCAGTTCTTGCTTTTCTGCAAGCGCTAAAATGCAAGAGAACCCGCTAAGGCTAATTCGGGGTCAAAATTGAGAAAAATGACAAATTCCCAACTAAAATTGCAAAAAATCGCCCATTCGCGGATAAAAAGTGAAAAGCCACTAATTCACAGCTAATTTTCGAAAAATGCTAATTCACGACCGAAATTGAGAAAAATGGCTAATTAGCTGCTAAAATTTGGACATGCACTAATCGAAGGCAACAATTGAGAAAAATAGCTAATTCGCTAATGAAATTGACTTGCAGCCCAAAGTGCTAATTCACTGCTGAAAAGGTAAAAAAATACTCTAATTTGCTGCAAAAATCGAGGAAAAATTCAATTCATGGCAAAAATTGAGAAAAATCGCTAACATGGAATAAAAATGGTACTTCACACCTAAAATTGAGGAAAATCAGTTATTCGCGGATTAAGTGTAGAGGAAAATCTCTGTAATTCACGGCTAAAGTTGAGGAAACTTCAATCTTCGGCTATTTTATATTCATAAATCAAATGCGCTTCTTATAGACCGAGAGCTGGCGACAGTCCCATTCAACCGGAAGAACATAGTCATGAAACTGGTCTCATTCGAAAGGTTTTATGTTGCTGAATACGAAAATGATCGTCTGCCTGGGGCACTTGCCATCAGTGACCAGTCAAACTGCTCAGAGGGGAAATAATTAACCGGAAGATCATAGTCCTGAAACTAGCCTCGTTCGAAAGGTTTCATGGGGCTGATTACGAATGTGATCGTCTGCCGCCATCTGCCTGGGGCATTTGCCTTCAGTGATCTGTCAAACTGCACACAGCAAAGATGATTAACCGGAAGATCATAGTCCTGTATTAACTGGTCTTATTCGTCAGGTTTAATGGAGATGATTACGAAAATGATCGTCTGCCAGGGGCAATTGCCCACCACGATCAGTCAAACTGCGCAAAGGGAAATTATCTAACCGGAAGAACATGGTCCTGAAACAGGTCTCATTCAACAGGTTTCATGGACCTCAAAACGAATATGATCGATTGCGGCGTCTGCTCGGGGCATTTTCCCTTGGCGGGAAGCAATTTTCCTTTGCACTGTTTAACTGTTCACTGAGGGAAAATGCCCTTGGCAGACGTGGGCAGACGATCATTTTTTTATTCAGCTACACGAAACCTTTCGACTTCCGGTCAGGTCGGGACTTTCGTTCTTCGGGTTAATAAATATCCCTAGGAGTTTGACTGGCCACCGACAGCAAATGCTCCAGGCAGACGATCGCATTCGCAATCATGTCCAAAAAACCTATCGAATAACAGCAGTTTCAGGACTAAGATCTTCCGGTTAATTATTTTCCCTCAGTGCAGTTTGACTGATCGCCGGCAGGCCTCCGTGCGATTTGCCTGGTCACTGATGAGGGCAAATGCCCCTGACAGATGCCGGCAGACGATTATTTTCGTATACAACTACATAAAAACTGATGGGGACTTCCTAATCTGCTGACCAAAAAAAAAAAAGTGCCACCGCGCCAATGAGTCATCCGATCTCTACCAAATTTGGCATGGTAGAATTCCAATTAATTTTATTAATAATTCCAATTCAAATTTAATTAATAAACCCCAAATTAGTGCGTTTGACTGGTGACCGAGGGCAAATGCCCCAAGAAGTCACCGGCAGACGACCATATTTGTAATCATCTTTATTAAATCTATCGAATGAGACCAGTTTCAGGACTATGTTCTTACGGTTAGTTTGAATTTCCCAAATTTCATGAGTTTAACGAGCCACAGAGGGCAAATGCCCCAGGCAGACGTTCCAGAAAAGTCTCTACAGAAGTCTAGTGAAAGAAGCCAAAGTGGGCTATTTCAGTGATCGGGTCCTCACGGAGGGGAGGCAGGCTCGAACACTTTGGAGATTGATATGAGAGGAGGCCGGCCAGAGGCGACATGAAAATGCCGATTACCACGGTATAACCACAGAGGAATTCAATGCGTGGAGAAACTGTGCAGCGGGGATAGCAAGGATATCCCGAGGGCAGACTGGAGGGGCTTTTTTCGCTTGGGTAAAACAGATCCTCAGCCATTCAAGTTCAGTAGAGTCACTGTGGAGGAGGTGTACAAAGCGCTTCGCTCTTTGAAGCCATCTCGTTGCGAGGACATATTTGGCATGAACAGCATTGTTTTGAGAGCAGTAGCTGATCTGATATGTGAGCCTTTGTCTCACGTTTTCAACGAATGTATTTCTGCTGGCATTTTTCCACTGTATTTCAAATACTCAAAGTCCGCCTAATTTATAAGAAAGGGGATTCCAGCCTACCAGCGAACTATCGGCCGATAGCAATAATGCCATACTTGGGGAGGGTGTTTGAATCATTCCTGCGAAGGGATATTGCCATGTTCCTTGAGGCCAACAAAATTTATTCCGACTGCCAGCATGGCTTCCGGGCTGGTAGGCGAACAGTCACGGCTGGTATTCAGCTCGTTAATGACTGCCTCCATGGGCTCGAAGCATGTGGGCGCTCCCTCGTCATGTCGTTTGACATGACAAGGGCGTTCGACGTCATACCTCATGACATTCTTTGCCGGAAGCTGGAGGGCTACGGTTTCATGGATGGCTCTCTTCGCCTAATAAAATCATATTTGTCGGATCGCTACCAGACAGTCTCCACTGGATCCGAGGTATCGTCTGTTCGTCCGGTCCTACACGGTGTTCCGCAGGGCTCCCACTTGGGGCCGGACTTGTGTGCTGTTTTCAACAATGACTTACCGGCTAGCCTGCCTCGATTTGCGCAACTCCAGAATTGCTACATATATGCAGACGACGTCTCGGTGCAATTTGCGCTCCCTGATAGTGACTCGGCCCCCCATTTGGCCTCCCAATGTTCGGAGTTTTTAGAGGCATGGTGTGGCGCAAATAAGCTCATCCTCAATTCTGGCAAGACCCAGTGCCTGGAGGTGACATCAGCGTCGTCGGTGGCGCATTCTCCGCAGGAGCCGCTCAACTTCCTGGGATTCAAACTGGATAGCAGACTCAGTTGGGAACACCACATTGACATGGTCTGCGGAAATCTCTCTCGCAGTCTATTTTTGTTGCGGCGACTCAAGGGCTCTGTGTCGGAGGTTGCGCTGAGAAGTGTATATTTCTCACACTTTCACTGCCATCTTCGTTATGGGGTTCTGCTTTGGGGCGCTTCGTGTCGAGCTGGTCGCGCCTTTCAGCTTCAGAAGCGTGCTGTGAGGCTTCTTGCGGGTTTGAGGCCAAGGGACTCGTGTAGGGAGGCTTTCACTGCTCTTGGGATACTCACCCTCACTTCTGCTTTTGCCCTCCAAGTTTTGAATTACGTGAAGTCTAACTCACAACTGTTCAAGTCACACTCGGATGTCCATGTCCATTCGACGCGGAACGCCAACAAGCTTATAAAAGATAGGACCCGTTTGAGACTCACTAATAAGAGCTTTCACCAACTTGGGATTGATCTCTATAACATGCTGCCTGGATCAGTAGCGCAGCAGCCTCCGAAAGCATTCAACAGGAAGCTTAAAGGGCTGTTTCTTGCAAAGGCATGCTACTCCGTGAATGAGGTGAAGGACGCTCTCTGCTCTTGGAAGACTCTGTCTCTGTGACTTTAAATGTTGCCACTTGACGTTGTAATGCCCGTTTGGGCCTCTACAATAAATCAGTTTATTATTATTATCATTATATTCGTAATCAACCCCGTAGACCCTTTCGAATGAGACCAGTTTCAGGACTATGTTCTTCCGTTTAAATTCATGTCCCAAATTAAGGACTTTGATTAGCTATAAAAACCTTAGGCCCCAGATACGGCATGGCAGACTCCAGGACTCGTAAATAGGAGGTCGTAAGCTATCATTTTGCACACCTTTCGTGACTATGTTCTTCCGGTTGAATGGGACTGTCGCCAGCTCTCGAACTATTAGGTCATTTTTTTTCGTCCATCTTCCCTCCCCCCCCCCTTCATTTTGCTAGGCGCGCCTCTAAGACATGGCGCCCCCGAGCGGTTGCCTGCTCGCTCCTCCTTAAAGCCGGCACTCGTTGATCTCAACCAAGTCGGAGAGAAAAACTGCATACAAAGATCACAATCTGCTTTGCTGGGCTGAATCTAACGAGGTGGAATGCCAGAAGTCCCCGATCAAGTCCTTACGCCTTGTGCCCTGAAGATTGCAACGAGGCCATAATATCGGTACGGCAAAGTAGGGAAAAAATGTACGCAGCTTGAGGGCTGAGGCACAAAATGCTGCGGCAGGCCTTTAGAGTACGTGTATTCTGGGTGTTCTCAATGAGTGAATTTTGAACCGCAACTGCTAAGCTATAAAACAGCGTTGTCTTGAGTCAATTAGCGGTTTTCTCCAATTTTTGCCGCGATCTAAGTGTTTTTTTTTCAATTTTAGCCGCGAATTTCTTTCTTCATTTCAGACGCGAATCACTGCGTTTCCTCAATTTTCGCCGTGAATTAGTGAATTTTCTCAAATTGACCCGCGATTTATCGTTTTTCTCCGTTTTCAGCGGCGAATTAGCGCTTCTTGCCCACTTTATAGCCGCAAATTCACTGAATCTTCAACTGGGAACAAGCTCTTCCTCTACATTTTAGACGGCAATTAGCGGTTTGTCTCACAGTTTTGGCCACGAGTTAACGTTTTATTCCTCTAATTTTAGCGTTTTTTCACTTCTTAGTCATGCGAAATAGCGCTTACCACCACTTTAGCCGCAATTTATCTCGTTTCCTCAATTCTAGCAGAGAATTAGCGTTTTGTTTTTTCGTTTTAGCTGAGCAATATTTCCGAATTTTTAACCGTGAATTATTCCTTAATTCCACTCCTGAATCACCCCGCTTTTACTCAATTTCAGCTTCGAACTGGAGTATTTTCACGAAATCCGTGAATTTGCGTTTATCTCTATTTCAGCTCCGCGAATGAGCACCTTTTGTTATATTGGCCGTGAATCAACGCAATTTCCAATATTTTAGCCGGAAATTAGCGTTTGTACCAGTTTTAGCCGTGAACATGCGGAATTACCTTTGAAATTTGGCTTCACATTAGCGCTTGTTTGTGCCGAGAAGTAGCGTATTTCTCCATTTTAGCTACTGATAAGCGCTTTCTGCCAAAATTAGCCACGAATTAAATATTTAATTATCTTTATTTTTGTTGGAAATGAGCATTTTACATCAATTTTAGGCGGGAATTAGCGGTTTGTCTCAGTTTTAGCCGTGAATAAGCGGCTTTTCTATAACTTGTATCCGTGAATTAGCTTTTTTTTCAATTTTAGCCACGAATTACAGCGTTTCCTCAATTTTAGCCAATTTTCTCTAATTGCTCCGCGAACTGGCTTATTTCTCCATTTTACTTGTGAATGAGCGTTTTACTTCAATTTGAAGCCGGAATTAGCAGGCTTTCTCAATTTTAGCCGTGAATTAGCGATTTTCTCATTTGCGCTTTTTTTCTGTTGTTGCCTCGAGAAAACCACGAATTTTGCGTTTTCCAAAATTAATTGTTGAGCCAGGTGAGCGATGGACTTCAGCTTTTTCTCAATTTTCGCCACATATTATTAATATTATTTTCATTTTCAGCCACGAATTAGTGATTCATTTTCGTTTTCTACTGTGAGTTAACGCTTTTCTGCTACCGCTAAAAGCCTCTATTTGATATTAGCGGTTTTTTTTTAACGTTTCCCCGCGGACTTGCCCAAAAATTAGCACATTAGAACACTTTCTCAATTTATTCTGCCTTAAAGGCCTATAGGAATTTAGAAATTAGCGTATTTTCTCTGTTTTGTCCGTGAAGTTGCCTTCATATTTCTCGAATTGGAGTATTTTTCCTAATTTATGGCAAATGATCGCTTGTTCTCAATATATGCCACTAACCATCGCTTTGAAACCTAAAAATCCATTTTTTTCATGGCCTCACTCCTTCAACAGTCGCCCTTTGGTATGTGCAAGGTATTAGAAGAAATCTCAGGAATGACCATCAACAAATTTTTGGCGGACGCCATCTTCTTAGGGGGGAGGGAGGGGGGGTTTAAACCCCCAAAACCCACCCCGTAAATCCGCCACTGGCCGCAAAGCACCTACGACTTACACTCAATTTTAGCCGTGAGGAATCAGCGGCTTTTCTCAAATTGATCCGCGAACTGGCGGTTTTTTGTTGTTTCATTGATGTTGGTGACTACGGGTCACATGTTTTTTTCATGTTTCAGAACCTCTAAAACACGAATTCAGTGGTTTCCAGACATCTTTTTATTATTATTATTTTTTCATTTTAGCTGCGAATGAGCGCTTTTTTTCAACCTTACCCGCGAATTTACGTATGTATTTTTTTTTCTATTTCAGCTGTGAATTACCGGGTTTTCTCAAATTTTAGCCGCGAGTTTGTGATTTTATTCGCTTTTTGCTACGAAATATAGCTCTTTTGCACTATTTTAGCCACGAATATTGACGCTTCTGTCAAAATGTTTGCCACGTACTTTCCCATAATAGTTGCACACTTGCGAGCCTTCTCATTTTTAGCCTCAAATTAACGGCCTAAATAAACTTGGGGTCAGCGCATTTTCTCTATTTTAGCAACGAAGTTGCCTTCAAATACCCTACCGTGCGGGTAACATATTCCTTAAGAATTGATCTATTTTCCTTAAATTTAGCAGCCAATGAGCCCTTTTTCTCCACCTAAATGTGCGCGCCTGCGCTTCTGAGAGGGGGAAAATTTAGCGTTTCTTGATTTCGTTGGGGTTCGTCAGGTTTTCTTGTCCACAGAGCAAGCCAGCCAGGTCCGCCTGTGTCGAGGATACTTCTTGGACTACAGAGGCAGCCAGGCGTGGATCCATGGAGAGGCTCAAGGGGGCTTGAGCCCCCCTCCTTTGGGGGTCACCGCTCGATTTGTCTCAGGGTCCCACGGGCACTAATGGTCCGTTTAGCCAGCTTTACGGTTGGAATAGCCAACCAACCAATTTTATTGCGCGAAAGTTGTCAGTTTATCCAGTCGACCTTAAGGTCTGCTATGGTGGGGGAGGGGGATGCTCGGTACGCAAACGCCTGTGATCGGTTTATAGCTTAAAGGGCGTGAATAGCCATGTTTGTCCATTTTTCAGGTGAAGATTGGAACTTTGAAGGCGTGAATCGTCGGCTGTAGACTCTGTAGGGCACAAAATGATCAGTTTGGCTATTTTTAGGCCGTTTGGAATTGATTTATATTTCTTTGCCTTATTTGCATCACTGGAAAGTATCCGAGTAGGGCGTAAATAGCAAGTTCCTACTATCTTTAAGGCACGAATCGTCACTTTAGGCATGTTAAAAGCGTGAAGGCTCAGTTTGGACATTTGACGCGCGAATGGTCGATTTTGCCATTTTTCTGGACGGGCGAATAAAATCCGTTTAGGACTTTTCAAAGCGCGAATCGTCCGTTTAAACATTTATAGGCCGCCTATAGAGTCAGTTTTACCAATCTTATAGGGCGTGAATAACCAGTTGTATAATTTTCACGGCGCAAACGGTCAGTATAGTTATTTCTAGGGCATAAAATAGTCGAAGCGATAATTTTCAGTGCACGAATCCGTCATTTTAGTCAATTTTAGAGTACGAATTCAATTGAATCATTTTTTCTTACCGTTAGTTCAACCATTTTGTAGACGCAAACAGTCAGCTTGGCCTGCATTTTTAAGGTGCGAATAGTCCGTCAAGCCATTTGTAGTGTTTTTGGAGCGAGAATTATTGTCAGTATGGCTGTTTTTAGAGAGATAAATTGCCAGTTCAGCAATTTTCTATAGGCGTAAATGATCATTTTGGACATTTTCAGGGCAGAAATCGTCGGTTTAGGTATTTTCAAGGCGCGAACCGTCAGTTTTGCCGATTTCATGGCTTGGATATAATCAGTTTTTTGGGGGGGGGGTGCTTAGCCATGAGTTTTGTTATTTTTATGGCGCTATGTAGTACGCAAAGCCAGAATTTTCAGTTATGACAGTTTTGGCGCGCAAATGTTAGATTTTGCCATTTTCAGGCCAGGAATAATCTATTCGGGTGTTTTGAGGCGAATTGTCAGTTTTGTTACTTTTAGGGCACAATTAGGTCTGTCAAGCCAAGGTGCGGTTGGTCAGTTTGGCCATTTTGGCGGGAATGGTTGGTTTAGACATTTTCAGAGCGGGATTTTTAGGCCTTTGTCGCAGTTTAGCCATTTGTCTGTTTTTGAGGGGATTTCTAGGCCGCAAATAGTCAGTTTGGTCTTTTTCATGGCGAGAATTGCCAGTTTTGCCATTTATAGACGCAATTATAGACGGTTTAGCCGTTTTTATGGTGGAAATAGCAGTGAATGGCTGTTAAGCCGTCTCTAGTAGAGGGAAGTACACCATTTCCCAATAAGCCCCTCCCATATGAGCATCCGAGGATGAGGATCCGCGTCTGGAGGCAGCTCTAGCGTACCGTGGCAGGGGCGAGGGGAGCGGACCGCCCCGGGCCCCCGTTCGGATGGGGCCCCTGAAAAGTTTAATGATGAAAAAATCGCGTTTTTTAAGTAGAACGAATGGCTTAACTCGCCTGTAAAATTGAGAAAAACGCTGATTCACAGCTGAAATTGAGAAAACGCGTAATTGACGGATTCTTGGGGTAACTTTGCGGAAAACTTCAATTTTTTTTATTGAATTTTAAAATTAACTTTGAATATAAATGATTTTGTTGAGTTGAACATTCTTTTCAATTTTATTGCTTTTTCCGACTAGTTTCTTCGACTAGTAACTTCACAATGCAATGAGACAAACGCTGATTCGTTGAATTAGAGAGAAAAATTAGTTGAGAAACGCCACTTTGCGGAAAGAATACACAAAAAGTGATCATTTGCAGCTAAAATTGAAAGGGATAAACGCATAATTGAGCAAAACGAGTTCTTTCGACCCAATATGCGGCTTTAAAACTTAAGAAAAAGTCCTAGTTCACAGCTAACATTGAGAAAACGCTAAATCACGAATTCTTGGGGCAAAATTGGGACTGAAATTGGGAAGAAGTGCTAATTCACGCGGCTAGAACGGAGAAAAGCGCTAATACAAGGAAAAAAAAAAGAGAAAAACGAGAATTAACGTCCTAAAAATGAAGAAAAACGCTTCAATTTAGCAGCATTAAAAAATTGAGAAAAAGCGCGAATTCACAGCTGAAAGGGAGAAACTCCAACTCATGGATTTCCAGGGCAATATTGGGACTGAAATTGAGAAAAAGCGCTAATTCACGAGGGAAATAGACAAAAACGCGAATTCGCGTCTAAAAGTGGAGGAAAACGCTAATTCTCAGTAGTAAAGTATGAAAAATTACTATTTCAAGGATGAGTCAAGAAAAAGCGCTAAAAACCACAGCTAAAATTTTGAAAATGTGCTAATTATCTGCTAAAATTGAGGAAAAATCGCAAATTCACAGCTGTAAATGAGAAAACGCCAACCCGCCGATTCTTGGTGGCAATTTCGGGGCTGAAATTGAGAAAAAAGCGATGATTCACGCGGCTACAAGCTAAAACTGAGAAAAACGCTGATTGGAGTCTAAAAATAGAGAAAATACGATATTCACGGCTAAAATTCGTGATAAAGTGTTACAATTTGGCAGCTTTGCGCGAATTCACACCTAAAAATTGAGAAAAACGCCAACTCACGGATTCTTATGCGGTTGGGACTGAAATTGAGAAAAAGCGCTTTTTTCATGGCGTGAAACCGAGAAAACCGCGAATTTGCGTCTAAAACTGAAGGAAAACTCTAATTCACAGCTAAGGTAATGAAATTTGCGATTTTACGGATGAAATCGAGAAAAGGCGCTATAATTCGCAACTAAAATTAAAAAATGTGCTCATTTACTGTTAAAATTGAGGGTAAAAAACAGCTAATTCACAGCTGAAAATGGAGAGAACGCCAACTCGCAGATTCTTAGGGAACTTTGGGAATAAAATTGAGAAAAAGCGCTAGATCAAGCAGATAAAACTGTGAAAAAGCGCTATTAACTCGTGGGTAAAATAAAGAAAAACACGAATATGGCGTTTAAAATGGAGAAAAACGGTAATTCATGGCTAAAATTTAGAAAACGCCAACCCGCGGATTCTTTAACTTCAGGAATAAAATTGAGAAAAAGTGCTAGATCAAGTGGCTAATATATGGAAAAACGCTATAATTCGTTGGGTAAAATTTAGAAAAACACGAATTGGCGTTTAAAATTGAGAAAAACGTTAAGTTGCGGATAAAATTTGGAAAGAGCACTCAAACGCTACTTCAACGTTAATTCATAGAGCTGCAATTGAGAAAACGCCAACTCACGGATTCCTGAGGCAAATTCGGGAATAAAGTTGAGAAAAAGCTCTAATTCGAGCGGCTAAAACTGTAAAAAAAGCGCTGATTCTGTTGCAAGCTTCCCTCCCCCCTTTTACCATTATTAATTAATGTCAGTTGTTTTACAAAAAAAATAAAAAAAACATTGTTTGGATCGTTCTCAACAAATACTTCAGAAGAACTTTCGTACGATTAAAACATGGCGCAGATCTATGGAATATTACGAACCTAACGCTAACGCTGACACAGGCGAAAGAACCTTTCACGATCACCATTCATCAAATCGGGCAACGATGGAACGTTCGAATGACCATATTAATCTGAAATCTCCCGACGAGTTCACTTTTATTCCCAGCGAATGGAAAAGTTGGAAACTACGGTTTGAACGATATCGTTCGGTCATCGGCCTGGATCAAATGCCAGGTAAGCGGCAAATAGATACTTTATGCTACTGTATGGGCCCTCGCGCGGAAGTTATCATAGAATCGTTTGGCCTCTCAGCAGCTGAGAAAGACGAATACAACATAGTCATAACTAAACTAGACGACCACTTCATTCCCAAAGAGAATTTGATATACTCTAGAGCCAAATTTCTTAGGCGAAAACAAGACACTAGCGAATCCGCAGAAAACTTCATTACAAGTTTACGATCCCTGGCTAGACCCTGCAATTGGGGTGAAATTGAAATTGGCATGAGAGACCAGGATCTAAGCGATAGGTTGCAATTAGAACCGAAATTAACGCTAGAAACTGCAATTAATACCATGAGAAATTCAGAGGCACTCACCCGTCAAAAAAACGAATTGACCGCAGCATCCATAGATAGAGTGCAGCACTCCAATAAACAAAATACCTATTTCACGAAATAGGTTGGTGGTATTGCCTCACCAACAACTCGCATGCCCGTTTACAACACCCAACACCCTCCATTCCACAGCACATGCCGATGGTGTGGAGCTCATCCATCCCACCGTCGCGGTGAATGTCCAGCTCGTTCTCACATGTGTCAAAATTGCCGAAACTGACACTTCGACAAAATCTGTCGTTCAACAAAAATTCGTGAAGTTAACTTTGATAACGAGGAACTTGATTCATACCCCAAAAATGGTACTTTCATTGGGAACGTTAATATGATATCCCAACCAACGGACGAACCCTGGTCCATTGCCTTGAGAATTAACGGAACTGACGAAATACAATTCAAAATCGATACGGGTGCAGACGTTTCTTTAATCCCTTCAAATATCAAACTAAAAAACAAAATTCCGCTCCTACCAACAACTAAAACACTTTCGGGCCCAGGTGGCGAACACTTACCTGTAGTCGGAGTAGTAAAAGTGAAGCTACACTACAAGAACCGCTCCTGTGTCGAACAAATATACGTCTCGGACAAATGCTCTAGCCCCCTGCTAGGGCGTCCAGCTATTGAGAGACTGAGAATTTTGAGAGTGGTCAGAGCCATTACAGATCCTTCGAACAGCTGGATTTCAAAATTCCCGGGTCTCTTCAACGGACTCGGCAACATGAAAGAGCCGTACACTATTGAGCTCAAGGACAACTCAGAGCCCTATGCAATCTCAACGCCGAGAAAAATACCTCCACCACTCAGAGACAAAATCGAGAAAGAAATCCAAGGCATGGTAAACAAAGGTGTCATTGAGCCGGTCCAACCCGCTACCGATTGGTGTTCCCCTATGGTAGCCGTGCCCAAAAAAAAACGGTGACGTCCGCATTTGTGTGGATTTCACTCGCCTTAACGAAAACGTTAAGAGACGATTCTACCCCATTCCTTGTGTAGATATTTCCATGGCTCGGATATCTGAGGCCAAGATATTTTCAAAACTCGACGCGAATCATGGATTCTGGCAGGTCCCTCTAGATGACAAATCGTTGGATTTGACAACCTTCCTCACGCCATTCGGCAGGTTCCGTTTTCGCGTACTTCCATTCGGGATCTCCGCCGCGCCAGAGGAATATCAGCGTCGAATACACCGGATTCTACAAGGCCAGAAAAATGCAATATCGCATATTGATGACATTCTCATTTGGGGACGAAATCAAGCTGAACATGACGAAGCGTCGACCAGGTTCTCACAAAACTACAAGGAGCAGGTGTTACTTTGAATTCCGAAAAGAGCCTGTTCAATCAAACGAAGATCTACTTCCTTGGAAATCTTTTGTCCTCGGAAGGGTTTCAATCAGATTACGACAAAATCAAGGCAATTCGAGAAATGACACCACCTACAGATACCAAGGGAATACAAAGATTTCTTGGTATGGTCAACTTTGTTGGAAAATTCATTCCTCAGCTTAGTACTGTTCTGAGGCCTATAAACGACCTTTTAAGCTCAAAAAGCGAGTTCAACTGGGGCCCTGCACAGCAACAAGCATTCAACCACATTAAAGAAGCTTTACTCCGTGCGCCTCATCTGGCGTACTACAATGTAAAACTCCCCACACGCGTTTCTGCTGACACATCTAAACAAGGAATCGGAGGCGTACTCCTGCAAAAACAAAGTGACGGTCAATGGAAACCCGTTTTTTACATCTCCAGAACACTCACCGAAACGGAGCAAAATTACTCGAACATTGAACGAGAAGGCCTTGGAGTGGCCTGGTGTTGTGACAAGCTGAAAGAGTTCATCATTGGAAAGTGTATCGAAGTAGAGACTGACCACAAGCCACTCGTGAAAATATTCACAACAAAACACCTCGACGACCTGACAACACGCCTTCAGAGACTCAGAATACGTATGATGCGATACTCGTACGCAGCTAGTATGGATCTCTTCAAGCTGGATGGACGTTGGTTCATTACTATAACCGAACGATTTTCTCGGTTTTTCGAAATAGCGACTCTGAACACACTCACGGCGTCTGAAGTAATCGAAAGATGCAAATCTACGTTTTCAAGACACGGTATTCCGGAAATTCTTTACACAGATAGCGGCTCGCAATTCGGAGTGCACAAGAATAGCGAATTTTCCCATTTCGCTAAATCGTACAATTTTATCTGTCGTACTTCAAGTCCACATCACCATCAAAGCAATGGTTCAGCCGAAGCGGCCGTAAAAATAGCGAAATCAATTCTGAAGAAGAACAAGGAGGATCCTTACCTTGCTCTACTCGCATATCGCAATTCACCTTTAGGAAACGGTTACAGCCCCTCTCAATTGCTAACTGGGCGACGCCTTCGAGACAACCTACCGGCTCTTCCGCAACACCTTACAGTTCATCCCCTTCCTCTCCTTAAGGAAAGAGAAGATCAGTATAGAAAGCGGTACAAAGACAATTTCGACCATCGACACCGTGTACAGGAGTTGGAACCACTTATTCAGGGAAGCGATGTTTGGATTTCGGATTTGAAAAGACCCGGAACAATACTCAAGAAAGCAGATGAACCACGGCCTTACATCATACAGACGGATAAAGGAACAACAGTCCGTAGGAACCGGTTTCATCTACAACCCTTCATCTCTGCCGAAGCAAACGTTTGTTCCTGTTCCTCTCATAACTTCAGCTCTCAATCCACACGTCTCAACCCCGGCAGCCAAACAAAGAGTTGATGACCCACTCGTGGCATCTTCCTCTCGACGTCGGACCCAAGAAGAAACCTCCTTTCCTCAGATTCAAGAAAATTCCTCCACGTCCCCATCAACATCGACAGCACAACCTGCATTGTATCCCCCGTCATTAAAAACCACGAGATCAGGACGACCTGTCGTGGCTCCGAAAAAATTCGATCTTTGAAGACGGGATGTTGCAAGCTTCCCTCCCCCCTTTTACCATTATTAATTAATGTCAGTTGTTTTACAAAAAAAATAAAAAAAACATTATTTTGATCGTTCCAGCGAGCACAGATAAATAATAGAGGGAGCGTAAACAAAAAAAAACGGCACACTTCCCTTTCTACTAGTGTCCAAATCATGGGGTGAGAAAAACTATTGGAAACACTCATTAAAAACGAAGCATTGAAGTTAAAATAAGAAAATAAAGAAAGAAAGCAGTTGTTTTCATATCAGTTCTGTGGTTTGCACTAGATGCTTTATTTTCCGTGTACGAGAATAGGTAAAAGGGTTTAAATTTTATTCAATTTCATTATTTATTAATTTATGACATCCTTAATTGACAGTGCTCGTCCTCTGTGAAGGTGTTGAATAAGTACATTACCTACATTATTCCTGGTTGTGCGGCCAAACTTTGCACGAAACGCAGCGAGGATAGAGAAGATGGTCTCAGCTTTCATAGGTGATTATTAATTAACGATACTTATGTACATGGTGCATTGTTATTTAATTCTTAAGTATTTTTTTTTTTTTTTTTTTTTTTTTGAGGGCTTGGGGGCCTATTCTGAGTTGTCGGGATAAAATCCCGCAAGCGGGATCCAAGAACGCTGAATAAGAAATAACATTATCCCGTCATAGCAACTGCACTTGCGGCATTTCTTCCCGACAACTCAGAATAGGCCCCTTGGACGGTTTCCCGACTCCGAAGGTGCCAAAAGCCTTTCGGCCCATACACCATACCTGGGCCGACTCGAGAGCCTAGTACGGCTCCTCAAACCTATTTATCCTTTCCAGCAATCTCAGGAGACGGGTCCCATTCTCCTTTGAGAATCTGGGGAAGAATATTCTATCGTCACCAAAAATAGTGTATCTGGCCGTCGCGTAGCCGTCACACTCGCATATGACGTGCTCCGCAGTTTTTTTTTTTTTTCATATCCCCTGAACGGTTAGCGAACCTTTATTTACACACAGGTACTGACAGTACCCGCCATATGTGGTCATTTAAAGAGGGGGAGGCTTGTGATTGGCTAGTAAGCCTGACCTACATGACCAAAGCAGCGAATGAGAGATATCAAATCTATTTGATCCCTATGTGGAAGGGGTACCAAACATGGCGGACTGTCAGTACTCGTAGGAACTTATAGAGCCTTAGAACGGTGCAAGATAAAGCGTGAAAGCGTCCCATTTAGTGGTCGCGTTTAGTTCCGTTTTCCATGTAGTTCACCTTAACTCTTTTGCAGCACTACCAAAAAACCCTGTATAGTCCTGCAGTCAGATACTTTTACCGGGAGTTTATTGATTAACCTCTTATTTCATTAATTCATTACGTTTCATTTTTTAGGCCACTAATTTTGATTCTGATACAGGTTTCCCAGAGACAAGGAGATGAGGGATAAGTGGACGAGGGCTATACAAAAAAACTCTTTCTGGAAACCACATATCTATAGTGTTCTGTGCAGTAGACACTTCGAAAACTGCTTTATTGATAGATCCTCTCCATTCAGAGTGAAATTGAAAAGTGGAGCAGTCCCAACTCTGTTCTTGATACATGAACAATCAGAAGAAAGTTTCTCCGTCATGAAGGTAATAATGATTGCTTTTGGTACTTATCATGAAACGTGATTGAAATCCAATGGTAGCCCAGTGATCATGATGTTTAGCAACACTTTATGTACTCTTTTTTCAGGAAAGAGAGATACTGGTGCAGCATATGGAAGAAAATCCAATGCTTACTGGAGAATGTTCTTCCACCGAGAAACCGGAACACCGAGAAGAACTCGTGGAGGTATTATTATTATTTTTGATTATATTTGTTTGATCAACTTTGTTTTTGACAAAATTTTCTTTTTACAGATGTCAGAAGCTAGCTCATATCGAATGACAGAATGCCAGCCCATGGATGTTGATGCAATAAACACAATGAATCGAAGACTGGAATATGTAGAAAAGGAAAATAAAGAACTGAAAAGACGAATTTCAGATAAAAATATCAAGACCCGTTATCTAAAGAAAAAAATTAAGAGACTAGAGACAAAAAATGCTTCTTTCAAGAAAAAGGTAGAAATTATGGGAAAGAAATTACAGAAACAATTTTTTTTTTCTGAGAACGGGGAACTTGCTCAAAAGCTTGGCAAAACGACAGTAGCTCTCTTGAAAAGGCAACTCCAAAAATTGAAATTTCAAAAAAAGGACAGGTCGTACGACGAATCTCTCAGAAATTTTGCGGTCACGCTCCATTTCTTGTCACCAAAAGCGTATGATTTTGTCAGAGCCACATTCAACTCCGTTTTGCCCCATGCGAAGACCATTTCGTCTTGGTATGCAACGATTGATGGCCGGCCCGGATTTAGTCAAGAAGTGTTGCTAGCATTGAAAGAGAAAAGTAAACTGCAGTCGGATTTACTTTGTGCCGTGATTTTTGACGCCATGGCTATTAGAAGGAACGTTCATTGGGATGGGAAACATTTGTATGGTCACACAAGCATCGGTAATCACAAAGAAGACAAAAATTTGCCACTCGCTAGAGAAGTTTTGGTGTTCCATTTGGTTTTCTTCAATTGCATTTGGAAGATTCCTTTGGGGTATTTCTTCACGAGTGGAATTACCTCTGAACAATTATCGTCCTTGGTTAGGCAATGCTTGTGTTTGCTGAAGGAATCAGGCATCACCGTCGTGTCCGTTACTTGCGATGGGGCCAAAATCAACGTTAGTACCAGTAAGAAACTGGGGTGTCGATTAGATAACTTGGATAACTTGGTAACTTCGTTCGAAGTCGGAGGTCAGAAATCAGAGTTCATTTTAGATCCGTGTCATATGCTGAAATTAGTGAGAAATGCGTTTCACGGGTACAAGATCCTCTTCGACCCACAAGGAAATTTGGTAAAATGGAGCTGTATTGAAGAGCTTCTGGTACTGCAAGAAAGAGAAGGGATAAAGCTGGGAAATAAATTGACCAAGCACCATGTTCACTTCGGGAATGACAAGATGAAAGTCAAATACGCTGCTCAGCTATTTAGTAGGTCAGTTGCTGACGCTTTAAAATATTGCTTGGAAAATCAAGTGCCGGGCTTCGAAGGTTGCGAAGCGACTATCACTTTTTTAGTCATGTTCAACGACATTTTTGACATACTAAATGCAAGAAGCCTGAATGACAAATATCTTAAGCAGGCCATGTACGAAAAAAATCGGAACATCCTGTACCAAAAGATGGTTGCAGTTGGCCTTTATATTAAAGGCTTAAGAGTAACCCGTCAATCCGGAGATATCATCGTTCCGGGAAACCCTGTGTGTGACAGTCAAAGGAAAACGGGATTCATTGGGTTTTTAATGGCGATCAACTCCACAAAAATTCTGTATTCTTCTTTGGTGGAAAAGCGGAAGCTGAAGTGTTTAGCTATGTATAAAGCAAACCAAGACCACATCGAAAGACTTTTCGGGTACATTCGGGGGCGATCAGGCAGAAATGATAATCCATCGGCCTTTGAATTTACGCATACATGGAAAAAAGTACTGGTACATAAACATCTTCACGAGTCTTCTGCTTCAAGTGGAAACGCGATTCCCTTGGACAAAATAACTTTTCTGGCGGTCAGTAACGCGGGGATTCGGGATCTTCTTAAGCCTGAAAGAAAAAAATTGAACTGCGTGCGACTGATAAATAGCACTCTACCAAATGAAGGCTTCAACAGTGAAATGAGTTAGTACATATTTTCAAATTTCGACGGTGGATCTGTATAAGTGTGACAACAAATGTGGGTAAAACTACGTCAAAAGTGGAGTAAAATGGTTTCTTCGATCCGTTCCGGAGCTATGATTTTGTTTGTATTTAAAAATGTAACTGGCGTTTGGTTAAAAAAAACCGTGATGCCTCGGCTTATATCGTGCAAAATCCACAAAGTTATGCCATTTTCAGAAACTGCGGAACATTTCCTGGGAGGAGATTATATTGCATGAAAAAATCGCCATCACCCAGAAACGTGGCATTTTTTCCATATATTCATGTGGATACCTTCTCCTTCCTAAGATATCTTGTCCTCCCATTCCAAAACATTAATTTGACAGTAAAATATGAGCAGTTGCCTACGTACCAACAATATTCGTGAAAGGTGCATACAGATCGGCATAAATGGAGGGGAGAGTCAAGTCGAATGACGCTTGCCTACGATATCTTATCCATGGCAAGATATCTTGTTCTCACTTACTGCCGATCTCCCTGCACCCTTCACGAACACCCTTCACGTAGGCAATTGCCCAGGCTCTGTAAAAACACAGTTTTTATGAATTCTCGCGAAATTTTCGTGAGAAACGTCAGTGAAACGCGTGTTCACATGAAATGTGAACACGCATAGAAAGTCTGTAGAAGAAGCCGTTTGGGAAAACAGCGAGTTTTCGTAAAACGTACAAATTATGGGCCACGTGATTCTATGGCAAATTTGCCAGAGTTCTGGGCGTTGACGATTATTTCAAGCAATATAGTGGACACCATAATAAAGGAAATGTTCCGCATTTTCTGGGAATGGCATCACTTTTTGAACATGGTTCGATATAAGCCGAAAAATCGCGGATTTTTTTAAAGCAAGCACCGGTTATTTTTTTAAATACAAAAAAAAATCATAACTCAGGAACGGATCGGCGTAGGACACTTTGGAGTGTACCATTTTACTCTACTTGTACGTAATTTTACCCAAAATGTTTTGACACACTGCGTATAGTCATGTTGTAATGGCTGTAAGTATCCATTGTGAGTAGTAAAAAGTAACTTGGAGAACCCACTTTTGATTACAAGTACTTCTAAGGTAAACAGTTGGTAATTGAAGTTATTGTATTTTCTTCTATAGAAATAGCGCTCGAGGCAATAGACCCAGAACATGACCATGACTATTGTATTTCGTCTGGCGGGGGGCCATCTGCCGTAGAATTAGATTTTATGGAAACCGAAGAGGAATCCCTGCAATTCAACTTTTCGGAGAGAGAAATATCGGATAGGATTATACAAGATGTCGTTGAATATATTGCAGGTATTTTTTGCATGTTAGTAATCTCTTCCTGCTGACTGACTAACTTACTTCATTCCCACCAACTTTCAAAGGATTTATAGTGAGACAGTTGAGTAAACTGGTAAAGTGTGAACGCTGCATCGATGCCCTGCTGGAAAAAGAAAAGGCAAACGAAAGAATCACATTAATAGCAGCGAAAAACCGAGGGGGCTTGATGAAGCCATCGCCCAGCGCTCTGAAACTTTGTAAGGTCGCGGAAAAAATTTTTAAGGAATTCGTCAAAGAAAAGGAAGAAATTCCCTGCTCAGAATATCTTATAACTGCTTTTCTGACAGTAGTTTCCTCTGATTATATTATTTTCGAGGAAGAAAGTCATTTCCTGATCGGTGAAGACAATCACAAGTACTGGTTGATCCAAGCAGTGGGAGAAAGATATTTGAACTGCAGAATCAAAAACTTCAT
The DNA here is from genome assembly GCA_038030265.1 of Corythucha ciliata. Classification (NCBI taxonomy): domain Eukaryota; kingdom Metazoa; phylum Arthropoda; class Insecta; order Hemiptera; family Tingidae; genus Corythucha; species Corythucha ciliata. The sequence continues at coordinate 66,173,573 of CM075942.1, read as the reverse complement.
TAAAAATAAAAACTGCGGGCTTCATGCTCAAAAAATCAGGCAAAAATTCACAAAATTACGTTTGTTCAAAGGGCAGTAGTAAGAAATTCTGTCAATAAATTAATAATATTTGAAAATGAAAGACTCGTTGGAACTTTTTCCTAAGTAAATCATTCTGTACTCAGACGACTACCGGAAAACCGTTAAGGTAATGCAGTTAATTTCTCAAGAGAGCTCCTTCGGAAGGGTGTATGAAGAGGGAAATAGAATGTGTCTTTCTATGCAGCCGTTCACACCTCTCAAGCATTCCGCAACGACACGACTCCGATCATACACAGAAATCCATCTCTATTTGCCTTCCCGTGCAGGACGTGTGAAAGTTTCTCCCCGTACCTCACTACCGCCTATGCCCTCTCTCTACTCTCTACCGGTGTTGAAACTTGTCATAGACATTCGAAAATATTCGTAGAATTTTATTTCCTCGTCCAAAAGATGAGGTAGCAACGTTGAAAATTCGCCTTCCCTTGCACGACTTTTCCACGCAGGGTGTACCCAAATTCTTCTTTTCTTGGGCCTCTCATTTTCTTCAACTTCCTCTTCCTCCAGAGCCAAAGCTATTGCGGCCAAATCGCAATTATTGTAATTTCGAAACATTACACTTATAAAAATAACACAGAAGAATATTCCCTCTTAACTTTAAAATGTCTGATAACTCACGACGATTGTTAAGGGGCGGAGTGGCTTGGAAGGCTTGTTGTCGGAGTAGGATCGGAAGGGTGTATGATAGGTGTGAACACCCCTTTCCGATCCCGCACCGATCTGGCTTTTCGGGGCAATGTTTGACGGGTGTCGGATCGGAAGCGTCCATGATAGGTGTGACCAGGCCTTAATACTTAGGCTCAGTGCCGGATCCAGACAATATTCTGGGAAGAGGGGTGAGGTAAGACTCGATTATACATTTCCTACGTGTGGTAGGGGGTGCACGTCTCACAAAATATGGGTTTGACACTCACTCTCTGTCTCTTTTGGATAGCAGCAGAATGACTCTGAAATGAGCCAACCTTGATTTCCTATTTTGAAGGAGTCAAACTCGCAAAATAGATTTCCGAAAGAGTCAAATATCGCACAATAAGGGTTCGAAAGAGCTAAGTCAACGAATTAGTGTTGTTTTTTAACGAGACAAGCCGTTCAAATGAAAATGTCCCTCCAACACCCCTCATTAGCCCCGCAGAGATTCATCCCCGCAAAGAATAAAAGAATTTTAGAGAATCATCATCGGACCTGCACCTGCCTAATAGTACGTAAGCTCTACGTATGTCCCAAAATCACTTGTGTATGGGCGTTTGCCGGAAATATTGACGTTTAGCAGTTGATTTCCAGCTGAAAATTACATTTGCAGAAAAATAGCTTCAACAATCCGTCAAACAATTGTTATGAAAACCTCACCAATAATTTTATAACACCCTAAATTGGACACTAAGAGAGGGGGAAATGAGACATATCTTGCATCACATTTTCTATTAATACACTCCCTCTATTATTTATCTGTGCTCGCTGGATCGTTCTCAACAAATACTTCAGAAGAACTTTCGTACGATTAAAACAGATTCGCGGATAATAGATAGAGAAAAATACGAAATGGTGTTTAAAATGGTGAAAAGCACCAATTCACGACTTATATTGAGAAAAATTGCTAATTTACGGATAAAATTGGGAAAGAGCATTCAAACGCTATCTAATTTATCTAATTTGCGGATTCTTGAGGCAACTCTCGCGGCTAAGAGCTTGTAAAAAGCGCTGATTCGAAGCTAAAAATAAGAAAATGAGCTAATTCGCGTATAAAATTGAGAAAACGAGACAATTCGCAGCTAAAATGTGCTAGTAGAATTGAGAAAAAACGCTCTTTCGCAGTTAAAATTTAGAAAACGCACATACACGGTTTTCGGAGGCAATTTCGAAAAATATGTACTTCAACGCCACTAAAACGTATATTCCTTGTTTAATTAGAGGCTAAAGGGCCCCGATAGGTGTTGTTTCGCCACTGGAAGGCAGCCGTCAGCCGTTCGACCACTGCGGTCCAACCGTCTCCCGAATCTTAGTATTCGGCGAGAAAATTAGAAATGCCTTTAAAAACTGACTGTTCAGCTCCATAACCTTGTTGCATTACGAGCCAAAAAAAATCGCGTTATTTGTCGAGGAGCCGAATGTCTGGCTCTGTAACCCTACGATCCCATTAAATGCTTCCTGCGTGAAAGCCTTAAGTTTTAGGCGACGGGTATAGTTATAATTTGGGGTTTTGTTTTTTGTTTCTTTAATACAGAAATAAATAAATTTTTTTAAAAAAATCCTGAGAGGCAGACACGGATAGGTAGTTCAATTTATAAAGACCAACCACGTTTTAAAAAATATGTCCCACTTTTAATACTAAAGCGAGTAGTTACGGTTTCATAATAAGAGCAATAAATATCGATCGTTGACTAGAATAATTATGAACAAAAAAAGAAGTCTATCGATAAATAATTAGGTGTTTCACTCAACCACACACCCACATTGTGCGGATAGGGGAAACATCTAAAAATAATATAATTTAAAATAATTAGTTTTTCTTTAAAGTGATGCATGAATTCCCCTTGAATGAAGTCTTAAATTAAAAGTCACAACCATGTTTAAACACATTTATCTACAAACTCATCTAAAAAAGTTTGACATTTTAAACACTATTTAAATTGGACGGATTTTTTTTTTTAACATTTTAATTTTTTGAGTACAAAATCACATCATTATGGACGGAAATGCGATTCTCAATTTGAGCAGAAGTTAATTATAGAGCACTTTCGTTGTTGTGCTTGCATTCAATAATAAATTTGTAACAAAGGTGCTGGAGGGGGAGGGGATGAATGAAGAACCTGCGCGATAAAACAATATCCGATAATTATTATTATAATTTTTTCTTTTTTTTGTGTCTGTGAAGTTCTTTAAAGATTATCCAATAGCGAATGGAGTAGTTCGAGTTGCATGTCATCCCAGTTGGTGTTGTCGAGAATCATATTGGTGAGTTCGTCTACACAGGCTGAATTCGCTAAATCGGTCGCTTCGGGCAGAAATAGCGATTCGACGATAACATTTGGTCCGTCGTGAACATCAATGGGCAGCGTCACCACTTCAGTGACGGGTGACGTCTGTTGAAGTTGCGACAGTGTCGTTACTTCGTTTATTGAAGAGGAGGAGGGCGGTGGCGAGAGTTCGTCCGTGAGGTCGAGAATTTCCTTAATGGTGGAAGTCACGATGGTTGAGGTGTTGGTGGGAGGAGTTGAAGGCTGATCCTCGTTTATTAGTGACGATGATGACGCGCTTAGTGACGGTGGGTCGGAATTTGGTTTCCGTTTAGCTCGGGCGACTCGGCGTGCTGATAGACCGTTTCCTGTTTGTTTTATTTTTAATTTTTTAATTGTTTTCAATTGACAAAGAAACCCCATTCATTTGGACACAAGCAATACAAACCCAGCCTTTTCCTACTTCTTTGCCCCTCCTCCAACCTTTCCATGTCCAACTTCCAAAAACCGCCTTTTCCAGGCTCATCCTTGCTTCTTGGCACTTTAACGAAACACTTGTTTAGGCTAAGATTGTGTCTTATGGAGTTCTGCAGTAAACACACAGTAAAAATACGTTAAATAAAGCTCCACTTATGAGTTCCCTCGTACTATACTGCTACTTCCTACCTGCCACGATGGATCTGCGTGTCTATAATACATGAAATTTTCCTTTATCCACGTATAGATTGCCGATAGAGTCATTTTATTTTTATTAGCCCTCATCGCCATACAGATAAGGGTAGCGTATGAAAAAGGCGGTTTCTTGTCTCCGCAGGTTCTATATTCTTCGGCCATCGCTGGATCTAAGACACCAAAAAAAAAAAAAAGTACCAATACTTAAAATGTGCTTTCCGGGATCTTTATTCTTATTTATTTTTTTAACTTACTTAACGTGAGTCTGAGAGTGGGCGATTTTTTGGGAGGAGCTGGTTTTGGAGACGTCGGTGGCGTTGGCAGAGCTGGTGGCATGATGTGGAGATTGTGGAGCCAGCTAAGCGAGGTCAGCTCGACGTCGGCTCCAGTGTCCATTGTTATGCCGCACACCATAGCCATAACTGTTGAAATTGAAAGTCTGTTTTTGAAAGTCTCGGACGCATGATATACAAACGAAAGTCATATTTTCAAGGGCTTAAAAGGCCCGCCGCAAATTGAGCCCCACGCGTGGGTCACCCAAGTTTAAAAAAAAAAAAAAAACAGTTGAAAATGGATAGTCTTTTAACTGTTTTCTGAGCTTGGGTGACCCAAGCGTGGGCTCAATCTGCGGCGGGCTTAAATCGTGAAAATAACAGGACGGCCCAAAGGTAAAATGTATACATCTCGGTAAAGGCGTGCGTTTTTTCAGACCAATGACCCGGAAGCTCGACGATTTTTGTTTCAAACGCATGCAAAAATTATACGCTGACGATACAGACGCCCCATGAGACTATCAGCATTCGGCTGCACTCAGTATTCGAGTTTCTACCTTGTGTAACGCCCTAAAAAGGGCGTTATGTTAAGCGACGGAGAAAAAGGAGCTCGGTCCGGGAAATTATTCACCGCTCGGTGAATGAACCCGGCGAGCTCAGGGACGAGCGGGAGGGAATAGCCCGAAAGCGTCAACATATCCTTGGGGAAACTGCTGGTTATCCACAACACCTAGGGTTTTCACAAATATGTCCTCGGGGGTTTAGTATAAAAACCCAGGGGGGACGGAGTCGAGTGAACTGCTAGAGTCGGGGGACAGCTTAGAGTCAGGGACGCACATCCGTGCAGGGGGGGCCGAAGCCTCGCGACCAGCCCTCGCGCCAGCTCGTGTACACGCTACCGCAGGCCGTCGGGGCTGGGGAAAGGTGAGTCAGACTGTAAATAATAAATGTACATCACGGGGTAAAGGTACCTCTTTGTTACTCTTTGTCGACTCCCTGAACCCAGACCCATACGGCGGTACATTAGTATGTGACCTACCTGGAAATTATATTTGTTTGTTGGGGATGGACACCCTGGTGAAATGTCGAGCAGTTTTAGACGTAGAGGACCTCGGTGTTCGGTTTAAGTCTCGGGGAAAAATTGGGAGTGGGGGGTGCGCGGCTGGTCTAGTGGTCTACCGTGACCAGGACGTGGGTAGAGCCCTTCGCGCGGTAGTAGAAGAGTCGGTAGTGGTTCCGCCCTTTAGTTTGGCCATGTTACCTCTGTTGGTGCGAGGGTGCACCAAAGAGAGGGCCGGGGGCGATGAAAGAGGTGAATTTTTGTTGCTACCGCGTGGGTTGGAAGGGGCGCTTGTGGCGAGGGCTATCGTGGCGGTCGAGGGTGGCCGTACGATTGCCTCGGTGTTTAACTATAGCCGTGCCCCCCTTACGATTTGTCGGGACCAGGCAGTGGGGGCCTTGGTCGCCATGTCGGTGGAGACGGGGGAGAATGACGCCGTGGTCGCTCGGGTGGAGACAGAGGAGGCGGAAAGGCATCAGGTGTTTAGGGGGTTGCTGGAAAAATTGATAGGTCACGTCACTGAACCCGATAAGTCCGCCCTGTTTGACCTGCTGGGGCAGTTTGAGGATATTTTCTCCTACAAGGGAGGAGGTGAGAGGTTAGGTTGTACGGGGGTAATTAAGCATTCCATTGACACCGGGGATGCGGTCCCTGTGCGGAAGAGGCCGTACCGCGTTCCGGTAGCACATCGGGAGGCCATGGAGGCGATTGTGAAGGAAAGTTTAGAGCTAGGGGTGATACGGCCCTCCACTTCTCCTTGGTGCTCGCCGGCGATGTTGGTGGCAAAAAAATCTCCTGAAGGCTTTAGTAAGCTGCGGATGGTGATCGATTTTCGAGGGTTGAACGCGGTGACCAGGCCTCAGTTCTGGCCAATGCCGCGGATTGACGAGGTGCTCGATAGTCTATCGTCAGCCCAGGTTTTTACGAGCCTTGACTTGAATTCGGGGTACCACCAGGTCGAAGTGGAGGAGTCGAGTCAAGAGAAAACGGCTTTTTCGACGCCCTTCGGGCAATTTTGTGCGACGCGTTTACCGTACGGGCTCCAGGGAGCTCCAGCGACGTTTCAACGGCTGGCGGGGGCGCTTATCGATCAGATGGGGCCAGGTAGGGCGTTGGCCTATCTGGACGATATTATATTGTTTTCGCCTACAATGGCAGACCACTTGAAAGCCCTCAGTGACATGTTTGAGGTGGTAAGAAAGGCAGGATTGACACTACAATTGGCGAAGTGTACGTTTGCGGCCCGGGAGGTAGAGTTTTTGGGGCACAAGGTCAGTGCAGAGGGGATTCGGCCCCTACAGACACATTTGGAGGCGATTCGTGGTTTTCCACCACCGAGTACCTTGCCGGAAGTGCGGTCTTTTGTGGGGCTCTGCTCGTTTTATAGGCGTTTTGTGGACAATTTCGCGGCAATATCAGCGCCGCTCACGGCCCTTACGAAGAAAAATTGTCCCTTTGTGTGGTCGGAGGCATGTCAGGGAGCGTTTGATAGGTTAAAAGGGGCTTTGGTGTCGGAGCCTGTGTTGAGATACCCGGACTTTGGGCGAGAATTCGTTTTAACGACTGACGCTTCGCTCAAGGGGCTGGGGGTGGTGCTTTCGCAGGCATTTGACGATGGGGAACACCCCATAGGGTATGCGTCACGGCAATTGAATGACCCTGAGACGCGTTACACGGCGACGGAGTTGGAGTTGCTGGCCGTCGTGTTCGGCGTCAAGTTTTTTCGGTGCTATTTGTTTGGTCGCCATTTTACGATTCGTTCCGATCACTCAGCGCTTCGCTGGCTGGCGGGGCACAAGGACACAAACTCACGACTGATGCGGTGGGCCATGGTGTTAGAGGAATACGATTATAAAATAGAGTACACTCCCGGCAAGGCGAACAAGGTGGCTGACGCGTTGAGTCGAAAGGTGATGGTGGTGACTGATGAGCCCGTCGCCTTAACAAGAGACCTAGTGGTGACGCGGCAGGCGGAGGACAGCGAGTGTGCCGTGTGGGAAAAAAAGAGACTGTTCGAGAAGAGTAAGGCGGGGGTTTTATGTAGACGGGTGAATGACGCCCTACGGGTAGTTTTGCCACGGTCATTACGGTCTTTGGCGCTCTACTTAGCGCATGACGCGCCCTTCGCGGAGCATTCGGGGGAAAAGAAGACGTGGCAGAGACTCAAGGCGAAGTACTGGTGGCCCGCTTTGCGTCTGGAGGTGGCGGATTACGTGAAGTCCTGCGTGTCGTGTGCGCAGAAGAAGGACTATGGAAGGGGGGTTGCGCCCCTGGGGGAATTTAGAGAACCCGCCACGACCTTTGAGCAAGTTTCGCTGGACGTGGTTGGCCCGTTTGTGGTGACGGCACGTGGTAACCGCTTTGTTTTGTCCCTCATGGACCAATTTTCGAGGTTAGTGGTGTTCGTCCCGATTCCTGACCAGCAGGCTGAGACCATTGCTGAGGGTTTCCTGAACGGTTTTGTGATTTCATATGGCCTTCCAGTCCAAATTCTTACGGACCAAGGGGATTCGTTCATGTCGGAGGTCTTTCGAAATTTGTGTGAACTCTTGAAAATTCGGAAAGTTCATACGACGGCATACCATCCACAGTCGAATGGTCGGCTGGAGCAGGTCCATCGAACGCTCGCCACCATGGTGAGTCATTATGTGAAAGCCCAACAGTCGGATTGGGACAAGTTTGTACCTTTCGCGGCCATGGCCATTAACTCGCAGAATAACGAGAGTACCGGGTTTTCGCCGTTTGAGTTGTGTTTCGGGAAGCGGATGGTTACGCCTTTGGACGGGGATTTGGCGTTAGGGCCTGAGGGAGAGCCCCTGGATGTGTACGTGGAACTTCTCCGGGACCGGCTACGAGTGGTACAGGCCCTGGCGCGGGTGGACAACCAAAGGGCCGTAGGTAAGCGGGCAGAGCGGTTTAAAGCGAGAACTAAGTCCGAAGGTTTTCACAAGGGCCAGTTAGTGATGTTGCACTCGCCGGCTGTGAAGAAGGGGTGTGCGAAGAAATTGACACGGCCCTGGCGTGGACCTTATCGGGTGGTGCGGGTCATTGCTAGGCTCACTGTGGTAGTTCGGGTTGGTCGAAAGGATAGAGTGGTGCATGTGAATCGGCTGAAGCCTTTTCTTGGGAGGGACCGGCGGGTCGTTTTTGGACGGGAGTCAGGGTCGGTTGGAGTAGGGGACGCTTCGGTAATAGGGGCCGGGGGTTCGGCAGAGCCTGCGGGGGCTTCAGCTCCTGGGGGTGAGGTCGCTCCGGTGGGGCCGGTGGAGGTGCCTTTGGTGGGCCGTCGTCGGGTCCCTCGGTTAAATTACCGCGAACTAGCCGGGTTAGAGTAAGAATTTGGGGGTGGTTTGTTGGGTAGTTAATTGTTATCGTATTAGGATGGGGTTTTGTGATGGCGGCTCGGGGCCGTCTGGTGGCAGCATGGTGTTTTTTTTATTAGTGGTCGAGCGGTTAGTTTACTATATTTGGGTTCCTTAAGGTCTTGTAGTTATTACGTTTTATTTTGTTATTGCTCTTGTTATTCTTGTTTTTCGTTAATGGGTTACGAGTTCTAATGCCTTGCGGAAGGAAGTGGTTTTTTTTTTTCCTCTCTTCTAGGGTAGAAATCAGGCGGGGTCGCTGGTCTGGGTCCTGGATACATCAGAGAGCGGCGTTGGCCTGTTGTCACGCGGGGTACGGCTCTTCTTGTTTGGACGGCGGGCGTCGAAGGAGGACCATGGTGGTTCTGGGCATTTGGAAAATGGTCTCCGTGTGATGGGGGGGCAGTGGTCCGTCGGCCCACGCGCAGGAGCAAGGGGCGCGACGCAGGTGCTCGGGAGGTCTTCAAGCCCTTCGGTGCGGGGGATGGATCGAGTGGTGGTCCCAGCTGGATGTCCGATAATGCATTTGTTATCGCCTATTCGTTTTGTACAGTCTTTGTCTTGTTCACAATGTGGTTTGAATTATTGTCAGTATTCGTTTTGTTTTGTACAGGCTCTACTTCTGACGGCTGGGTGATTTGCGGTGCGTGGGGCGTAGCGGGCAACGGGCTGTCACATTGGTCGCAAATTTTGGGGGGAAAGCAGTCGGCAATGGCCAAATTGAAAATTGGGGGGTAGATTGAAATCCAAATTTCGAGGTGTTGTGGGACATAGCAGGGTTCTCAGGGGAGGGGCGGCGTCGAGGGCCGTTCTCTTCAAGGAGGGAATCGGCCTCCTTGCTCGTCCTGGCGAGTGTTTACACCCCTCCCCTATCGTTGGTCGGTGGAGAAGCACCTTTTGTGAGGCCGTCCCCTTGTGTAGGCCGTCGAGAAGCTGGACCTTGCCCTTTGTGCGTGCCTGAAAGTGGACCCCACCAGAGAACGCCGTGAGTGGCGGGTGAGGGTTCCGGTCGGAGGAGAGGTGCCAAGCCGGGCACACAAGGTGGTCGGTTGAGTAGGGGACGCTTCGGTAATAGGGGCCGGGGGTTCGGCAGAGCCTGCGGGGGCTTCAGCTCCTGGGGGTGAGGTCGCTCCGGTGGGGCCGGTGGAGGTGCCTTTGGTGGGCCGTCGTCGGGTCCCTCGGTTAAATTACCGCGAACTAGCCGGGTTAGAGTAAGAATTTGGGGGTGGTTTGTTGGGTAGTTAATTGTTATCGTATTAGGATGGGGTTTTGTGATGGCGGCTCGGGGCCGTCTGGTGGCAGCATGGTGTTTTTTTTATTAGTGGTCGAGCGGTTAGTTTACTATATTTGGGTTCCTTAAGGTCTTGTAGTTATTACGTTTTATTTTGTTATTGCTCTTGTTATTCTTGTTTTTCGTTAATGGGTTACGAGTTCTAATGCCTTGCGGAAGGAAGTGGTTTTTTTTTTTCCTCTCTTCTAGGGTAGAAATCAGGCGGGGTCGCTGGTCTGGGTCCTGGATACATCAGAGAGCGGCGTTGGCCTGTTGTCACGCGGGGTACGGCTCTTCTTGTTTGGACGGCGGGCGTCGAAGGAGGACCATGGTGGTTCTGGGCATTTGGAAAATGGTCTCCGTGTGATGGGGGGGCAGTGGTCCGTCGGCCCACGCGCAGGAGCAAGGGGCGCGACGCAGGTGCTCGGGAGGTCTTCAAGCCCTTCGGTGCGGGGGATGGATCGAGTGGTGGTCCCAGCTGGATGTCCGATAATGCATTTGTTATCGCCTATTCGTTTTGTACAGTCTTTGTCTTGTTCACAATGTGGTTTGAATTATTGTCAGTATTCGTTTTGTTTTGTACAGGCTCTACTTCTGACGGCTGGGTGATTTGCGGTGCGTGGGGCGTAGCGGGCAACGGGCTGTCACATTGGTCGCAAATTTTGGGGGGAAAGCAGTCGGCAATGGCCAAATTGAAAATTGGGGGGTAGATTGAAATCCAAATTTCGAGGTGTTGTGGGACATAGCAGGGTTCTCAGGGGAGGGGCGGCGTCGAGGGCCGTTCTCTTCAAGGAGGGAATCGGCCTCCTTGCTCGTCCTGGCGAGTGTTTACACCCCTCCCCTATCGTTGGTCGGTGGAGAAGCACCTTTTGTGAGGCCGTCCCCTTGTGTAGGCCGTCGAGAAGCTGGACCTTGCCCTTTGTGCGTGCCTGAAAGTGGACCCCACCAGAGAACGCCGTGAGTGGCGGGTGAGGGTTCCGGTCGGAGGAGAGGTGCCAAGCCGGGCACACAAGGTGGAGCAGGCCGTTTTTTTTGCGCTGGCGGGACGCAGCGCCGTGGAGGTGGGGGTGATGTAACGCCCTAAAAAGGGCGTTATGTTAAGCGACGGAGAAAAAGGAGCTCGGTCCGGGAAATTATTCACCGCTCGGTGAATGAACCCGGCGAGCTCAGGGACGAGCGGGAGGGAATAGCCCGAAAGCGTCAACATATCCTTGGGGAAACTGCTGGTTATCCACAACACCTAGGGTTTTCACAAATATGGCCCTGGGATTTAATATAAAACCCGGGGAATTCTCTAATTAAGAAGAAGGGTCTTGGAGTGCCAGCCGAGAGCGTACGTCGAATCTTTGGGGGGGAACCGTAACTTTGCGAACTGCCCGCGTGCTCCGCTCGTCTACGCTACCGCAAACCCGCCAGGTCCGACGAAGGTGAGTCTAGGCTAAGTTGTAGACACTAGCTAATATACGTGATAAGCTTGACCGTTGTCGTGCCGCTACGGCCGCCTTCGTTAATCCTTATCCCTGAACACACTTCCCGGAGGCTCCCTAAACCGAGGCCTGGTCGGGCTTTACACTTGGACACTTTTGGCAGTTACACAATTGACTTTTGTGTGATGTTGATAGTTGCCCTATTATGAAAACTTGACAAACTGTTTTATCGACACATCTCAAGGTCCCCAACGTGGCAAGAAAACTGACAAAGGAGGCTGCCACGCCTCTACGATGTAATTTGAGCTTTAAATAGGCCCTTCAAGAGAATATTAGGACCCAGGGATGGAACTCAATGGCGCCCATTCACATATACCCAACAAGGCTTCAACTGTAAAAAGTTCTAACTACAGTTATAACCTCCAACAACAGTAAAGTCCCAACCATATAGCAAAGCTCCTACCACAGCCAGTGGCGTCTATCCCCCCCTGAAAGTTGGAGGCACTCCCCCCCCCCTGAAAAGAGCTTACCCCCCCAATCGGAATTGATGATATCCATCACAGCATCCCGCACACAGAGGATCTAATTAGAGTTTATACAAAGTACGGTGCGTTGAATGCGACGGGGAAAAACATTGTTGGGGCGAATTCATAGACTCTTCTTGAACTGACACTGAATACCATTTGCATAATATGAAATTCAGCCCGGGAGCCGTTCGTTTCCACTCGTCTTTTTTATTGTGATCAAAACTGTTTTGAAAGGTTCCTTGAATCAAGGAAACTTCAAGGAATATTCATAAATATGGACCTAGGGCCTGTATTTATGAACGTTCCTTGAATCTTCCTTGAGTCAATAAACCTTTCAAAACAGTATTGATCACAATAAAAAAGACGAGTGGAAACGAACGGCTCCGGGGCTGAATTTCATATTATGCAAATGGTATTCAGTGTGAGTGAGGAAAGCGCCACTTTACCCGCGAGTTTCGCACTAATGCTGTCCTAGCAGTAACGGAAATGTATTTTCGTTTCACTCTGTGACGTGATGTTAGGAAATACCCCGCTAAGATTGTTTGCTAAGAAGTGTTTCTTTCGTCAAGAGAATGAGATTGCCTTTGTACAAATAACCACTTTATTCAGAGGTCAAGCGAAATGCATGATTTTTAGGTTCCTTTAGAATGTGGTTCAACTATAATTTGCCGCTAAAATCGGGAAAAATTGCTAATTAACCGATCAAAGTGAGAAGAAGCACTGACGTGTGGACAATACGATGATCCGCGGTTAAAGTTGAGGAAACGCCAATTCGCGGCTTCTGAAGATAGCTCCGTGGCTGCAGAAAGCTAACAAAATCGCTAATCCGTGACAAAATGGGGAAAAAGCGGTAATTCGCGGTGAAAATTGGGGAAAATCTCTCATTAGCGGCTAAAATAAGGAAAAACACAAATTCACGGCAAAAATAGAGAAAAATCGCTAATTCGCGTATAAAAAGGAGACAAACCGCTAATTCACTGATAAAATTAAGAAGAAGCGTTGAAGTGTGGAAAAAAACATAATTCGCGGTTAAAATGCAGAAAAGCCAAATCGCGGCTCCTGAAGGCAGGGGCGTAGCAAGGGCAAGTGATGCCCGGTGCGGGTCTCTTTTTGATGTCCCCCCCCCCCTGAGGATTAAATTCGGGTTAAACTTTTGACCATAAATACCCCTAACGTTCATTCGTCTTTCAAAACCAAAACGAAAAATATCACGTTTTCTTTCAATAGCATAATTATACCGACAGTTCCAGGCATTCCAACCTCGCTATTCCGAAACACGAACAAAAGAGGATCACCAAGCACACAGCGATGCGAGCATAAATTAGCGCGGAACTATGAGTGAAACCCCTTCCTTCTCAGTTCTCAGTGAGTTAGCCCCACCCAGTAGCGTACCGCGGTAAGGGGCGAGGGGCGGACCGCCCCGGGCCCCCTAACAGGCGGGGCCCCCGAACAGCTTAAATAAGGAAAAATGAGGATTTTTAGGTTCATTCACGTGAAAAGGTTGGACAGCGATTTGGCTCCTTTCTACGAATTTCAGTCTATATCCGACCTGGAGAATACAACGTTACAAGTGATATCAGCAAAGAGTGTGGGCTGACTATTCTATTGAGCCCCCGAGAGTGCTATTCTGGTGGCTGAAATACAGAAATTAGCGCCTTCTTAAGGGAAATTCATGAATAAAATAGAGTAAACAGACCGTCCCCGGTTTCGTTAGGTCCTTACAAGCGCACTAATATACTGATAGGCAATTTAGAACTGGCTGACGCGGCAAAAACTTATGAAAATGCGCTAATATTCGTGACTATAACTGCGAAAAAGCGCTGATTCGTGGTCTCACGATGCAAATTCCAGACAGAGATTGAGAAAAAAAGTCGTCGATTCACAGTGTATGAGGGCTATTCCGTGGATAAAATGTAGAAATCAATACAAAAGTGTTGTTTTTGGGCCAAGCCCGCGGCTACAATTGAGAATACACGCTTGTAATTCAAGGTTGTACAAGTAAAAAAAAAACATCGCGGCTGATATCGACAAAAATAACGCTAATTCGGATTAAAATTGGGCCAAAATGGCAAATTCACAACTGAAATGGCGAAAAGATTTGCTAATTCGCTGCAAAACTATCAGAAAACGCTATTTAACAGCTGATATGGAGAAAAATCACTAATTCGCGGATAAAGTTGAGGAAAAACGCTATTTCGCGGATACGAAAATGAAGAATATCACCAATTCCCGGCTGAAATTGAGAAAACGCAAATCCGTATAGCTTCTGAAAGATTCGAGGCTCAAACTGAGAACCAGCGCTAAGCCAAAGCAGAAAGTAGAAAAAAAAATTGCATATGCGGGCCTAAAATCTAAAAAACAACACGGCTAAAATTGAGAAAATATATTAATTAGGGCGGCCAGCATTAAGAAAAACACTAATTTTCAACTCAAACTGAGAAAAAGTGCTAATTCGCTACTAAAAATGAAATCTGTGGCTGAAAATGAGGAAAACGACAATTCGTGGTTTAAAATTGGGAAAAAGCGCTAACCCGTGGCCAAAATTGGGGAAAATCACTAAAAGTTCGAGGCCAAAACTAAACAATAAACGCTAATCCATAGCAAAAATTAAAGGAAAAAAATGCCAATGTGGGAGTGAAATGTGAATAAATAAAAAATAAAAAAATAAATAAAAAATAAATAAATAAATAAACAACAACAAAAAAACGCAGCTAATATTGAAAACATTCACTAATTAGCCCGGCATAAATAAAATAAAAACTCTAGTATTCAGCTCAAATAGGGAAAAAGTGCTATTCCCGGCTAAAAATTGAGGAAAACGCCAACTCGTGGCTAAAATTGAGAAAATTCGCGAATTCACTGGCTAAAAACGCTTCTACGCAGCTAAAAGTGAAAAAAAGCGCTAATTGGCGGCTAAAATTGAGGGGAAAAATTTCGGATAAAGTGTTCAAGAATTTCTAATTCCGCCATCTCGTGTTCTGAGGGCAACTTTGTGACTGAAATTGAGAAAAACGGCAAATTCTAGGCTATAAGAAAAAAAAAAAAAAAAAAAAAAACACTAATTCACGGCTAGAACTGAGAAGAAGCGCTAATCCATAGTAAAAATTTAAAAAATACTGATGCGGTGCTAAAATGGAGAAGAACCCGCTAATTTGCTGCTAATATTGAGAAAATCAGTAATTATTCTGACTAAAATTAAGAGAAAGGTTAATTTTCAGCCTGAATTGAAAAAAGTGCTAATACGCTTCCAAAAAAGGAAAAATTGCCAATTTGCACTTAAAATATCGGAAAACGCCAATTCGTGGTTAAAATGAACAGACGGGTTAGAAACGTTACTACGCTGCTAAAATTACGAAAAAGCGCTAATTCGCGGCTGAAATATAGGGGAATCACTAATTCACGGCTAAAATAGAGAAAATTCGCGGCTTCCTCGGTCATCTTTGTGGCTAAAATTGAGAAAAAGCGCCAATTTATGGCCATGGGTGAAAAACCGGCAAATTGCGGCTAAAACTGAGAAAAAACGCTGATCCGTAGCGTATGGTTATGGTGAACAAGAAAATGCTAATTTTTCGTAAACATTCAGAAAAACCCGCTATTTTGCGGCTAATATTGAGTAAATGCTAATTTTCAGTTCAAACCGAGTAAAGTGCTAATTCTCTGGTTCCTTCTAGAAAAAATCGCTAATTTGTGAAAATTGTGAAAAACGCCAACTCGAGAAAAAGTTAAGAAACATCGCTGAATCACAGGATAAAAAAGCTACTTTGCTGCTAAAGTTGAGAAAAAGCGCGTGTTTATGTCTATAAGGTGGGGAGGGGTGGGAATACCCCACTAATCCGCGGCTAATTTGCGGCGAAAAGCGCTAATTTGCTGGTAAAGTTGACAAAAAGCACTCATTCGCGGCTAAAATGGAGAAATTCGTGGATTAAACTTGGCATAAGCGCTGTTTGGCGGATAGGTTGGGGAAATAGCGGTGATTTGCCTAAAACAAGGAAAAGGCCTTGGCTACAATTAGGAAAAGGCCTTAGCGGTTACCAATAGAGGTTTGTAATAGGTATGTATAATTAGAGACTTTTAGGGGCCTCTTGAAGGTTTCCGCCCCGGGCCCCGATACGTGTAGGTCCGCCAGTGGCCCCACCCATCAACGGATGTTGCGTGTTGGATCGGTGGGGAGCTTAGCTGCTTACTGCTTGGGTTTCCTAAGGAAGGCGCAAGGCGTGCCGTATAATGTTGCGGCCGTCGGCCGATGTCTTCGCTAAAAACGTTCCCTTACAAATTCACGTTCTTGTTTCCTATTCCTAGGTAGCGGTGATCGCATAACATAACAGCGGGTTTGATGCCCCCATGGTAGTGATGCCCGGTGCGGACCGCACACGCCGCACGCCCCTTGCTACGCGTGTGCCTGAAGGCTACTTCATGGGGGTACTGATAAAAGATTCGTCTGGCGGCGCCAAAGGCCTAAGGCCGGCCTTGACTACATTAAATATGTATACATATGCCAAAGCCCTCGCACAGTAAGAGAGGAGCAAATCCCCCCCCCTGGATGTTAACAAAAATCATCTTTTCCCCCCCTGACTGCGTCAATTGGAGGCAAGTCGCCTCCAACCCCCTCCTGATAGACGCCACTGACCACAGCAAAGGCAGAGGTCCAACCACAGAAAAGCTCCGACAGTAAAAAAGCTTTAACCACAGTTAGAACCTCCAATCGCTCGATGGAGACTTCATTTTCGAGCTTTCCATTCAAAAAGGCCGATGGAATGTCCAATTGAGTTATAGACAGACCTTTGTCCATAGCTGATGCCACGAAGGTTCGGATTGTGCTAATTTTGGCAACTGGAGCGTAATTATTTCTCTCCTCCTGCAGTTGAAAACCTTTTGCAACTAGGCGCGACTTTTTTACTCCGTTTTCTATCTTCCTGAACACCCATTTCGTTTGAATCGTAGACTTTCCATTTGGTAGATCAACTTTTTTCCAGGTAGATGTAGATTCGAGTGCGTTAAGCTCCTTCTTAATTGATTCTCTCCACTCCTTGTCTTTTACGGCTTGATCGAACGTCTCAGGATCGTGATAGTCTTTGGAAATAAAAGAAACGCTGTCATTCATAAGTTTGTCTTGAGAAGTATTTTGACATAAACATGTTAAGTCGTAGTCTTTGAGTTTTTCCGGTGTTCTTATATCAATCTACCGGACCTCAATCGTCGATTCCCTTCGGCTGGCTGTTGCTCTTCATCTTCTTCACTCGATCTGTCTTCTTCAGTTTCTTCGTCTGACCCCTCCTGAGGTGGCGATTTGTCGATATCGTCGGAGTCATGGTCGAGCGGTTCGTATGAGTCATTTTCCTGATCCTCTTCTTCAATTTAAATGAATTTCTTGGTGGCTTGTTCCTCCAAAAATTTGACGTCTCGGGATATTACAATTTTTCGCGTTTGAAGATCGAATAAACTGTATAAGCATTGGTTGCGTAGCCGACCCGAGTTGATGCCAGAGGCACCCGCCTCCTCCACTTGATTGAAACGTATGATGCTCGTCTGCACAATGACCCGAGCCAGGGCACCACTTTCGCGGGACCGCAAGGGGAGTCCTACATCGACCTAACGATCACAACAGGACATATCCCAGTTACCCCAGTGACCTGGACAATCACCGATGACATTGTCACATCGGACCACCGATTCATCCGCACCACCATCTCGCTCCGATCACAGGGCCGGCCATCAGGGAAAGGCCCAATAAGATTGGACTATACCAACGCCAACTGGCCAGCCTTCCAAGCACTGGTTGACAGGAACCTCACATATGCCTTTCACATCGACCACACACCGGCAAATGACACCATTGACGCCCGTGTCAAGGACTTCCAAATTTCCATCACAAAAGCTGGGGCCCGCAGCATCCCGTCTGTCTCAATACCACCCAAACCGTCAGCCCCCTGGTGGACCCCCGAAACTAGTGAGGCAAGAAGTAAGATGAAACGCCTGAAGAGACCCAACCAGGTGACGAACGGACAAAACGCACACAAGTCATACGTGCAACAGCGAAAACTGTATAAAAAACTAATAAGAAGGGAGAAGCGCCGTTCGTGGCGACAACTAACCTCGGAAGAGCTCATGTCCAACGCATGGGGCACCCCATACCAGATACATCGAGGCAGATGCTGCCCAAAACCGCTCCTCACTGCGACGCAGCATTCACAAGATATCAGTACGACCCTTGAGGCCCTCCTTACAGAACTCTTCCCGCAGGACGACCCCGCCCAGGACACAGAAGAAGATCAACGAATCCGTGCCACAATCAATGAGATGCCCGACACTCGTGACGCTCCACCTTGGACACCGGAAGAAGCGGAGGAAGTCCTTGCGACCAGCCCCCTACGAAAAGCCCCAGGGCCATCCAGGATCACAGGCAACATGCTTCCGGAATCTCCCTAACTCAGCAATTGCCATTTACACCTTCCTCATAAATCAATGTCTCGACGCGGGCTACTTTCCAACTATATGGAAGCGAGGGATTATCAGTCTTTTACTCAAGGACACGGACCGCGACCGAAGTGACCCCACGAGCTACAGGCCCATCAGACTCCTCTCCGCTGAAGCGAAAACATTCTAAAAGCTTATTGTTGGTCGCCTCCCACAATCAATATATGCACAATGTCACCGATGGCAGTTCGGGGGCATGCCGGGACGATCCACGGAACAAGCGATCTATCACCTGAAACACCAGATCAATGAGGCCGTTGGCCGCATCGTCGCAGTCATCTGCTACGACATCACCGGAGCTTTCAATGCTGTCTGGTGGCCTGCGCTACTGTCAGAACTTCGAGCCACTGACATCCCGCGCGCTTCTCCGCAGTTATCTGAGTGATCGACAGATCCAGCTAAGCTACGGCAGCTCCACCGCTCATCGAGAACTCACGCGTGGATGCCCCCAAGGTGCTGTCCCGGGCATGCCTCCTATGGGCTGTCGGTTTTGCACCTCTCCTCCGGGAACTCGAGAACGCGGGCCTGGCGGCCACGGCATTTGTGGACGACTTGGCCATCGTAATCTCGGCAACAGAACGTCAGCTGCTTCCGCCATGCGGACACCATTGTCACGGAATGGTGCAGCTCACGCCGCCTAACAGTGAACTACGCAAAATCTACCCTTACTATCTTCCGAGGCAACTTCCCTGCGCAGCGGAGCATCTTAACAAGCCATGGCCAACCCATGCCACTGACACAAACTGTCCGGTACCTCGGGGTGATGCTCACGCGCTCGAGCCTACCCACTCATCACCTGTCCTACTTACTACGCGCGACCAGCTCTGCCTGCGACTTCCTACGAGGCATCTCGTGCCGAGGATGGGGAATGCTTTACTACAAGACGGTTTTCGTGCCAAAAGTGGCATACGCATGCACTACATGGTGGCCCCGAGCGAGAACAGCGGATCGTAGGATAGCACGATCGATACAACGGCGCTTCCTTATAGCAGGCCTCCGAGCCTATTCAACTACGTCTCACCTAGCACTTCACATCTTAGCGGGTGTACTACCACTAGACCTGGAACTGGACATCCGAGCGTGTGTAAACCATCACAAAAATTTGTGTACTCGTCGATCATTGTTTGGAAGTACCTTTTTCCGTCGAACGTCGTAGGTGTAATTGGTCCACAGACGTCACTCGTGATAACTTCCTGAACTGGTGCGTGAAGTACGGGTACCATTTTTGGGCTCGGTCGGACCCCGGTCAACATAGTTTTCAGTTTGAATAGTCTGAGTCAACATTTTAGAACCTTCCATGGAATATTCCGAATACGCCCTGTCCGTTATTGTAGAATGTAGACGATACCATTCATCATGAAATGACTGCCCTGTGCCGTGTACTTGGACTAGGCTCGTGATCCGACCGTTTTATAGTTGTGAGAACAACGACAGTGGTAGAGAAATCGTTAGTAGCAACTAGCAATATTTATTGTGTTCAGTATTTAGAGGAAATCACGATGTAAAAGGTGGTGTAAGCCATTTTGATGGAAGCGACGCATAATTGCCGTTTACACTAATACTTTTGATTCGAGACTTGAGTGTCCCGTTCAGTCGTCGACTCTTGAGTGTACGTGTGAGGGGCTCTATTGACTCACCCAAACAGACAATTTCGCGGGGTTGGGCCACTTGAAAAACCAATTTGACACGTTCGACTACTTCAAAATTGAAAGTTCGTGGAGCTGAGCTTTGGGCACTAAAAAAAAAAAAAAAAAAAAATGCGGGGTTGGCTCATTGGCTCATTATAAGCAAAAAAATTTCGTGCTGCTGACCCATTTAGAAGCCAATTTTGTTAAAAATCAATGTCGCGGGGCTGGCTCATCCTAATACAAACTGCATGTTTTGCAGCTTGAAAAAAAATCGCGCTTTGACCCATTCAAAACCAATATTGTGGGGCACGCGGGAGCTTCATTAAAATATACAATTTCGCTGGGTTGGTCAATGATAAAGACAATGTCGTAGTTGTGGCACTTTCAAACCCCATATTTCGTGGTTCTATATCATTATGATTTGCGGCAAATCTCTTTTATGTTCGGTTGCGGGCGAGGGGTTGGGCTCTTCAGCGTCGTGAGGATAGGGGGGGGGGGCAGCCCAGCCATTATCATAACATAATGCTCACTGAAGGGTTCGCAGAGATAGGCAGAAACCCGCAAGACTAAGTAAGTCATGCGGGCTTTAGCCGTCATTTCACCCCGCTCACTCATTCGTTCATGTTCACCGGTCTTTGTCTTTGCGGGTGATGTTAAGCCCGGGAGTTGATGAAAGTTCTCCATTGATCATTGAATTAGCGTTTTTCTCAATTTTAAAATGAAATAAACGATTTTATTTTTCACAAGTTTAGCTGTGATTTAGCGCTTTATCTCAATTTTAGCCTGAAATTTAGCTGTCCCCCCCACATTTCTGTCGCGTTTATTAGCAGGTTTTCTTAAAAATATCCGCGAATTACAACTTTTTCTCACTTTTAGACGCGAATTAAACGCTTATAAGCGAATAAACGCTTTGACGGGAATAAACGCTTTTACGTGAATAAACGCTTCTACGCGAATGGACGATTTTACACGAATAAACAGGTTCACGCGAATAAACGATTTTACACGAATAAGCAGGTTCACGCGAAAACGATTTTACACGAATATGCAGTTTTACGCGAATAAACGGAATTAACGCTTTTACGCGAATAAACGCTTTTACGCGAATAAACGCTTTTACGTGAATAAACGCTTCTACGCGAATGGACGATTTTACACGAATAAACAGTTTCACGCGAATAAACGATTTTACACGAATAAACAATTTTACGCGAATAAACGGAATAAAAGCTTTTACGCGAATAAAAGATTTTACGCGAATGAATGATTTTACACGAATAAACCGTTTTACGTGAATAAACGATTTTACACGAATTAACAGTTTTACGCGAATAAACGATTTTACACGAATTAACAGGTTTACGCGAATAAACGGAATAAACGCTTTTACGTGAATAAACGCTTCTACGCGAATGGGCGATTTTACGCGAATAAACGCTTTTACGTGAATAAACGCTTCTACGCGAATAAACAATTTTACGCGAATAAACGGAATAAAAGCTTTTACGCGAATAAAAGATTTTACGTGAATGAATGATTTTACACGAATAAACGCTTTTACGTGAATAAACGCTTCTACGCGAATGGACAATTTTACACGAATAAACAGTTTCACGAGAATAAACGATTTTACACGAATAAACAATTTCACGTGAATAAACGGAATAAAAGCTTTTACGCGAATAAATGATTTTACACGAATAAACCGTTTTACGTGAATAAACGATTTTACGCGAATAAACGCTTTTACGTGAATAAACGCTTCTATGCGAATGGACGATTTTACACGAATAAACCGTTTTACGTGAATAAACGATTTTACACGAATTAACAGTTTTACGCGAATAAGCGGAATAAACGCTTTTACGTGAATAAACGGTTTTACACGAATAAGCATTTTTACGCGAATAAACGCTTTTACGTGAATATACGCTTTTACGCGAATAAACGCTTTTACGCGAATAAACGCTTTTACGTGAATATACGCTTTTACGTGAATAAACGCTTCTACGTGAATGGACGATTTTACACGAATAAACAGTTTCACGCGAATAAACGATTTTACACGAATAAACAGGTTCACGCGAAAACGATTTTACACGAATATGCAGTTTTACGCGAATAAACGGAATTAACGCTTTTACGCGAATAAACGGAATTAACGCTTTTACGCGAATAAACGGAATTAACGCTTTTACGCGAATAAACCGTTTTACGTGAATAAACTATTTTACACGAATTAACAGTTTTACGCGAATAAACGGAATAAACGCTTTTATGTGAATAAACGCTTCTACGTGAATGGACGATTTTACACGAATAAACAGTTTCACGCGAATAAACGATTTTACACGAATAAACAGGTTCACGCGAAAACGATTTTACACGAATATGCAGTTTTACGCGAATAAACGGAATTAACGCTTTTACGCGAATAAACGGAATTAACGCTTTTACGCGAATAAACGGAATTAACGCTTTTACGCGAATAAACCGTTTTACGTGAATAAACTATTTTACACGAATTAACAGTTTTACGCGAATAAACGGAATAAACGCTTTTATGTGAATAAACGCTTCTACGCGAATGGACGATTTTACACGAATAAACAGTTTCACGAGAATAAACGATTTTACACGAATAAACAATTTTACGTGAATAAACGGAATAAAAGCTTTTACGCGAATAAATGATTTTACACGAATAAACCGTTTTACGTGAATAAACGATCTTACACGAATAAACAGGTTTCCGCGAATAAACGGAATAAACGCTTTTACGTGAATAAACGCTTTGGCGCTCAATTTTGGCCCCGTTGAATTAGCGGGTTTTCCCGCAATCCCGATCCGTGGATTGGATTTAGGGGTCCGTCCTTCGTGAATGGGAATCGCGCGATTTCCGCGTTTGGCGTTTTGAGCGGAAAACGCCCGTTAGTGTTCCATCTGTGCGTTTTCGATTAAAACCACGCCATCCGCTACAAACGCTAAGCCGCTGTAAACGATAAAATCGCGTGGGTTTCCCCCCTCCCTCACGTATAGGACGCGGGGTATTATTGTTTGAATCATCCGTTTTGAATCGAAAAAAACAAATAATTGGCTTGAGTCACTTCTAGGAATGAATATGAATAAAGCCTGAGTGATTTTTGTTTGCTTTTTGCTATGAATTAGCATTTTTTCGCTATTTTAGCCGTGAATATTAGCGTTTTTCTCACGCTTTTGGCCGATTACTATGCCCCTAAGATTAGCAAATTAGCGCGCCTTCTCAATTTTTCTGCCTACTATGGGTCTTTTGTGGGGTAAGAATATTTTCTCCAGTCTAGCTGCAAAGTTGTCCCCAGATACCATGAATTGGTGCGTATTTTTATTAAAATATCCGCGGCAAATGAGCGCTTCTTTTCAATATTAGCCGCGAATAAACTCTTTAACCTGTAAAAATCGCTATTTGCTCTCAAATATTTATGTTCTTGCCTCCCCCCCCCTCCCAACGACTGAACGGGGGCCCTGGACGGCCCGACCCCCCCCCCTCCACCGTTTAGAGGTATACGCTAATGATGGCCAGCACTCCTATAATAGTACCGTCGTTCACGGTCAGTTGCTATACACGCTAGCGCTAGCCGGGCATCGACGGCGCTCAAAGCCTGGTCAGGGGAAAACGCTCATTTTGTACTGAAATTGAAAGAAATAGCCTAAAAATGACGTAATTTTCGGGTCTAAATATATCCGCTAAATTGCAAGTTGTGCGAGTGTAAATATCCGGGAATTTACAAGTTTGGTTTTTTTAAAGTGATCGTGGACCCCAGGCTAGCCTCTCACGACACGACAACACTTGCAACATTTTGGAGGCTAACATAAGCGAAATTGGGAGCTTCCTGTCTGAAATTTACGTTCATTTTGTAAGTATTACGATATTACACGTTTCATGTATTAATCGTCTCGAATTAGAAAGTTTCAGGGATTTTTTTTTTTTTTTTAATGACCGTAAATGCCGTGCTTCAACAGCGCTCAAAGGACTGGCAAATATAGCCACGAAATTACATTTCTCGAAGTGAAATCAGTAGCGTACCAAGGTAGGGGCGAGGGGGGCGGGTCGCCCCGGGCCCCCTATCAGACGGGGCCCCCGAGAAGCTTAAATACGGAAAAATGAGGATTTCTAGGTGGATGTAGGTATGTGAAGAGGTCGGACGGTAGGACGGCGATTTGACTATTTTCTACGAATTTCTGTTACTGTGGGCCGATTATTCGATTAAAGCCCTCGAAAGCGCTATTCTGGTGATTCGAATTAAGAAAAATAACGCTATCTTGAAGATAATTCGCGGCTAAAAAGAGAAAATATCTACACCGTTTCCCCAGTTTCATTACGTCCTTAAAGCCCAGTAAAATGCTAATCGGCAATTTGCAACTTGCTCACGCAGCAAAAAATTGGAAAAATCGCTAATATTCGTGTCTATAACTGCGAAAACTGACTTACTCGTGGTCTTGCGATGCAACTTCCAGACTAAAATTGAAGAAAAATCGCTGATTCGCGGATAAGCCCATTTGCGTATACAAAAAGGGGAAAGATACAAAATCGCCGCAAAATTAGCGTAAAACGCTATTCCCAGCTCAAATTGAGACAAATCGCTAATTTGCAATGGGCAGGTAATAGGTGAGAAAAAACGTTAATTCGCGGATAAAAATGATGAAAATCACTAATTCGCTGCTAAAATTGAAAAAAATCACTAATTAGCGCAGCTACAATTAAGAAAAACGCTAATTTTCAGTTCAAATTGGGGAAAAGTGCTAATTCGTATCTAAAAATGGAAAAAAATGGCTAATTTGCAGCTTAAATTGAGGAAAACGTCAATTCTTGGCAAATATTGAAAAAAATCGGTAATATATGCACGGGTTGGAAACGCTAAAATTGAGAAAAAGCGCCAATTCACTTCTAAAATTGAGGAACATCACTAATTCTCATATAAAGTGTGGTGAAATTTACAATTTAAATAATACGCGCCTTAATCTGAAGGCAACTATGTGACTAAACGTCACAGTGACTAAACGTCACAGTGACTAAACGTCACAGTGACTAAACGTCAGTAAATCAACTCTGGTTCACGTGCTAGAATTGAGAAGAAGCAATAAGCTGTATACCTAAAAGTAATGTAAAATGGCTAATGCGGTGCTAAAAAGTGAAAAAACCGCTAACTTGCGGGTAATATTTAGAAAATGAATAATTAGTCTGGCCAAAATTAAAAGATTTTAAAAGTTAATTTCAAGCCTGAATTGAGAAAAAGTGCTAATTCGCGGCTAAAACTGAGAATTATTTTAATTTGCGTCAAAACAAATTCGCCATTCGCGCTTTTAAATGCAACTTTTGAGGCAGAAATTGAGAAAAATCACGAATTTATTGGCAATGGGTGGAAAAACCGCTAATGCGCGGGTAAAACTGAGACAAATCGCTTATGCATTGCGTATGGTGAACCAAAGCGGCTAATATTGAGAAAAACACTTGAGAAAAACGCTAATTTTCAGCTAAAACTGAGAAAAGTGGTAATCCCCTGCTAAAAAAAAATGCTTATTTGCTGCTAAAATTGAGGAGAGCGCCAAATCTCGTGGAGAAACATTCGCTCTCGGGATGAAAACGCTACTTTGCTGTTAAAGTTGAGAAAAGGCGTAAATTCATGGTTAAGGGGGGGGGGGCAAAACGACTAATTCGCGGCTGAAATTGAGAAGAAAAATAAACGCGGCGAAAATTGAGAAAATAAGCGCTGATTTGCGGGTACAGTTGACAAAAAGCACTCATTCATGGCTAAAATTGATAAATTGGCGTCGTAAACTGGTCATAAGTGCTAATTTAGCGGATAGAAAAGTTGAAATAGCGGTAAGTCGTGGCTAAAATAAGGAAAAGGCTAAGTAAAAATTATATTTTTTGTTTATACGGAGACTTAGGGGCCTCTTGGAGATATCCGCCCCGGGCCCCGATAGGTGTAGGTCCGCCAGTGAGTGACATTGCAAGTTTTGATTGTTAATATCTGCGAAATTGCCAGTTTCTTGTGTTTATTTTATCAAAACTGCAATTTCCTGGCCTTTAATTTTGCGAATTTGAAAGTTTCAGGGGTCTTTTTTTTTTTTTTTTTTTTTTAGTGACCATACGAATAGCCCTAAGCATTTAAGTTCTAAGTATATTGAGTTTGCAAATTCGAGCCCTAAATTGAGCGAAATTACAAGTGCCCTAGCTGTAAGTTTCGGGTTTTAGCGGAAATGCAAGTTTACTGTCTTCATTCTTGCACAAATGCATAATTTACGTATGAACGACAAAGTTTACAATTGGTTTTTGTGGATTCAGACCTCGGGCAGCTAACACCCCCGCGTTTTATAGATATTTACTATATATTATACACTTATGTATAGCTGCTGGGAATAGCGGCAATGTGATGGGTTTATTGCATGCAATAATCTCAATGCAATTCAGTTTTAATCCACTTCGTTGTACTTATCACGAGTGGTTTTCGTCAGCTATTGGCACATTCATTAATATTGAAGTCATCGTACGGCGCAACACTTCCAACCACCTCCCCACCTTGGGCGCCCGGTTAAGGTGTAACACCCTGCTGTCAGGCAAAGGAGTATTTTGCACCTCGTGATATTAATTTATTAAAACAATTATTTTAAACTCGATTTGAACTTAGTTCCACCTTTTACCATTCGTGGTATGTAGTGACCCGTATACGGGGGGTATAGGTGTAGGTCTGAATCATTATTTTAGAAGTCCAAATCCACTCGACCGGCGGACCATTCATAAGAAATTGCCACAAAGTACATTATAAGTAGAAAGAGAGGGAAAATTGTTTGACTAAAGAGAGCAGAACATAAAGGAGAAGCAAACGACGCTAAAATTGGATCGATGAGGGGGCCTCGACTCAACGGCTCTGTGGAAAAGGCAGGACACAATAGAGGACTTTGGTGAGAGAGGGTAAAGTGATAGAGAGTGAGAGAGTAAAAAAAAAAAAAAAAAAAACGGAGAAGGTTGAGGCTCCATTATCGACCGACCACTTCTTTTTTACCTATCTCTCTTTACCTCCAATCCACCTGTCAATCTATCCATTTGAAACCCCCGTTCGCGTACCACCCCTTCATCAACCAACCGATTTAACCGCCTCATCTGCGAAGAGTGGCATTGACGCAAAAACTTTTTTTTTTTTTTTTCGGCTGTGGGATTCATCCAAATTCTTCGTCATCGTATGCAGATTTTGTAGAAATTACTTTCTGACTGATGATCTCATCCATTGCATTCCCCAGTACGAAATTAATCGTCCCACTTTCAACAAGAACCCCCTCTAGCAATGCGGAGAGGTGTACGGTGATCAATCATATCTTTAGAAAGAGAATTTCGAGGAAGCCAAAACATGTCAGCTGGAAATAATTGATTGAATCACTATTTGAGCCAAAATATGGGTCATTAATTTTATTCAGGTCGTTTCACCGAGATTTCCTCTTTATACTTCTCATGTAAGCCGTGTGAATATTCAAAGGGGTGGTCCTATTCGGACAGATAATAAAGGCCGCAGAATGAAAATCGTGGGCGGTCATTCCAAATCACATTTTTTAACCAATGAATTAAATGGTTCTGTGCATCACGCTTCTGTTTCTCAGAGAACAGAATTTACCCTGCTCGCAACAACCCCTCAAAGGGTTCGTTCCTGAGGCATTGAAGTCTCCGCCGCTCTCCGAGATGGACCAATGCAAAACATCGTCGCGGAGGCTGCGTGATCATCTTTGCCACGCCTATTTATCCGATTCTATCGGTATTTTCAGGTTGTTTCGATTTTGGCGTAGTAATGTATTCCATTTATTGCGTGAAACAAACATTCTGCGGTCACGGAAATAATTTAAAGAGTTATATTGGTGGTCAATCGATGAAAATACATTTTATACGCCGTCTCTTTAGCGGAGAGATCTTGGGTCAGCAGCCCAAATGCGAGAGAGCGAAAAAAAAAAGGTCGATAGGGGAGGATGACGTCACCTCTCTCTCTGGCCCTTTATGCCCTCTCACTGGCTTGACCATCTCCCCCTTTGCACACCCCACAGCACCATCCCATTGCCCGGAGGTCTCCGCAGATGGGATCAATATCGAGCGGTCGGAGGCGGGGGAGTGGAGTGGACCAGCTCCCGCGTGGTCATCTGCATTATTAATTCATTCTTCTCTTGCAACCCTCCAGCTTGCTTGGTATTCAGCCGCCATTCTAATTTACCCCCCCCCCCCACCTTTAAACTGTACTGTTTGTTGAACTCTCGAGGCAAATGCTTAAAATTTTCTTTATCACAAGTAAAATTTTACCCTTTTTTTTTACACAGGAATCTTGACAGATATATACGGCAGTATCCCAATAAAAATGATTCGTTACTTCCCGACACTGCAGCATTTTTGCCCTGTTCGTTTAATAAGTCACTGACTTTTTCCTCTGTACGTTTCGCGGAAGCAAAGTAAAATCACCGTGTCCGACGCATTCCTAAAATTAAAAAAAAATAGTGACAAAGAAGAGGAACCAAGCCGCGTCTAATATATGAAGCCGAACTTTTTTTTTTTTTATTTCGTTCCATGGTGCAACGCGAGTATAGGCGCGAAATTATCCCCTCCCCCTTAACCAGTGCATATTGTTTTTTTTTTCGAGTTCGGCCCTTTTACACGGTTTATGACCCCACATGGCATCTGTCAATGACTCCCAACCGTTCTTAGGATGGCAGTTTTGTCAGCTTAAAAATAAGTTTATTACGTGAATATTAAACCAAAAATTACCGGTTAATAGCTTTTAGTGCATTCATATCACTCGGTGTCACCTTCCCGCATTCTTGTTAGTGCCAATAATTGTGCAAGTTGCGAAAATAATAGAAATGAAAAAACAAAAATCGGAACTTACATACGAAGGATGAGGAGGAAAAAGGACGGCCACTTTTTTTTTTTCCTCCCCCGTTTTATTGTTTCATTAATTAACTCTAATTTATTGTACGACTGTTTCTCCCCCCCGGTCACCTATGTTTACACCATCGTGTCCCTATATGAAGTGCGAGCGCGGGTTTTTTTTTGGTGTGGTATGTATGGCGAGTGGTGCCCGCCCGAGAGGCAAAAGTGAGCGCAGGTGTCAAGGAGCAGGGGCGAGGTAGAGGGGTCGTAGGCAGGTGTGCGACACCCTCGCTGTGTCCCCTCCACCATCCGTGTTCTTAATTCACTTGAGAACAAATTTCTCTTTCACCAACCGAGAACTCATAATTATTACCTAGCGTATTATTATTATTATTTTAGTGGCCATAGTTCTTTGATCCCAATTGCACCCCCTCCCCCTTTCCACACTTTAAAACACCCTAAATGTGTAATAACATGGTAGCAGCACTCAGCCCAAGAGCCCAGTTTCCCTGGCGTTTAGCGAATTTTCAAACTCCAGCCCATCGTCGAAGCCTTGAAGGACGCGTATATTCATTGCTTAGAACCGAACTTGCGAATAATTCGCCCTCACGATCCCGGGGCGGAAATCTCTACATTATTAGGCCCCATTTAATTTTTTGAGGCGTTGCATTATATGGCTGTTTCTCAATTTTAACCAAGAAATTGCCTTCAGAAATCCAGGATCCAGGGTCGGCTTAAATGTGTGGGCCATGACTCCAATCGGCCCCAAAATGATGAAAATTTAAAAATGGAGAAAACCGAGTATTATGAGGTTTCACGACACAGGGAATTGACAATTTCCCTATCAAATTTAAGATTCACTCAAAAATGACAATTTCCTCATAAAATATACAATTTCCTCACAAAATAGACAATTTTCTGATGAAATTGACGATTTATTCATAAAATTGACAATTTCGTCATAAAACATGCAATTTCACCACGAAAATCCTTATTCCCTTATAAAATTGACAATTTTTTCACAAAATGGATAATATCTTCAAAAAATTGTCAATTTCCTCATGAAATAGACAATTTCCCTATAAAATGTATTATTTCCTCGTAACATTGACAATTTTTTCATAAAATTGACGATTTCATTATAAAATTGTCAATTTCCCCATAAAATAGACAATTTCCCCATAAACTTTATTATTTTCTCATAAAACTGACAATTTCCCCATAAACTTTATTATTTTCTCATAAAATTGACGATTTCCCGATAAAATTGATTATTTCCTCGCAAAATTAACAAAATTGAAGATTCCCTCATAAAATTGACAATTTCATCATAAAATTGTCAATTTCCTCATAAAATAGACAATTTCCCCATAAACTTTATTATTTCCTTATTAAAGTAACAATTTCCTCTTAAAATTAGCAATTTCCTAGTAAAATTGACAATTTTCTCATAAAATTGACGATTTCCCGAAAAAATTGATTATTTCTTCGCAAAATTGACAAAATTAATGATTTCATTCCCCTGCGGGTGGGGGCGGAGGAGTTAGAATTCACCCACCGTATCTCCTGCGTGTCGTAAGAGGCGACTAAAAGGGGCGAATGGACGGATTCGTTAACCTCGTAAGGCAACCGTCTAAGGGAGCATACCCTGAAAGAAAAGCCGGGGGTCGGGCCTCGACAGCCACAGGCATCCCGAACCTCGCAGGGTGACGCCTTACAGGTGTCATACGGGCTTGGTGAACCTGGGGTCCTGTCGCCTAGTTGCAGGGACTCATCCCAGCCCCGCAGCTATCCCTATAGGCCTTCGGCCTTCCTTTCCACTATCCTTATCCTTCCCCTCTCACACCTCCCTCGGATTGATTTTATGCGGCTGACCCGGAAGACATGGGAATATCTGGATTATAGGGCTGAGATGTCTCGCCCGCCCTGGCCGTAGGGTAAAAAGGCAAACTATAGTCAAAATGGACAGCACAAAACACAAT
This sequence comes from Corythucha ciliata, assembly GCA_038030265.1. Lineage (NCBI taxonomy): Eukaryota > Metazoa > Arthropoda > Insecta > Hemiptera > Tingidae > Corythucha > Corythucha ciliata. The sequence continues at coordinate 66,142,986 of CM075942.1, read as the reverse complement.
GATGCCGGACTGATCCATCGGAACCCGGGGGGTAGTCAGGACCCTTTGGGCGAACCAGGCGATATGGAAATGGACAATCAACATGGACAAAGCAATGAAGAGAGTGGCGGGGGGTCGGCCCTTGTCCACTCTCCGAGCAATATTGCCAAGCCAGGCCACAGTTTGACAGAGATGGGCGTCAATGAGCATGGATTAAGGCTCCTAGCAAGACGACCCGGACTAATGAGATCGATGGAGTTATTGAGGCAAACGCTGAATCGGACTAGTAGTGTCGAAAGCGTCAGCTCCACTGCTGCTGGTGCATCCACAGCAAGTGATGTAGACAGGAAGAGAAAAGAAATCTCGATGGAGCCATATGATCCGCAGGATAACTGGAATGCGGACATATTAGGGAGATCCAAACGGTTTAAAAGACGAAGTCCTATGAAACATGACGTATTACGGAACAAGGAAAGTAGTCTGCCTAAAACGAGACAAGTGGAAACAGAAGTCTGGGATAGGTTTGTTGTCCTGGAAAAACCAAACGGGTCATTTCAAAAAACGTCCGTCTTCCTAATTGCGAGACACATAGATGCTGCCGTTGGAAGGGTGAAGAATGTTAGGAAAACTGCGTCCGGAAAGCTTGTAATTGAAACGATATCGAGAGAACAGTCAGATAAGCTGAAAAGCCTGAAAAAGTTTATCGACGAGGAGGTAAATCCTGTTGTACCTGAGAGACTAAATACTATCAGAGGCGTCATTCGATCTGAAGAACTCAAGCACTCAAACGAAGAAGAAACAATGGAATTTCTCAAACCGTATAGTGTGATAGCTGCCAGATTTGTAACCAGAAAAGTGAATGGAATAGATGAAAACACTGGGACAGTTATTCTGACATTTAAGGGAAAGGTCCTCCCTGACGTCATATACGCGGCTTATCAAAGATTTAGAGTGCGGCCTTACATAAATGCTCCGAGGAGGTGCTTTAGGTGCCAAAACTTTGGACATACACAGGGCAGGTGCAAGAATGAAGAAACCTGCGAGTGTGGCAAGCCGGCTCACGCAAATGTGGATAGTGAAGAATGTGACGTCCCACCAAAGTGTGTCAATTGTGGTGGAGCTCACAAAGCAGGAGACAGAACGTGCCCAGTGTATAAAACGGAATTTGAAATTCAAAGGGTCATGGTCACGCAAAATATTAGCTTTTTTCAAGCGAAAGCCTATGTAGCTGGAGGTGGCATTAAGCCTGGAGTCTCGTATGCGGGCGCCGCGGCTCATGGCCGAGTGCAAGCTCCGCAGACCAAGACCCCAGAGACCCTGCATAGGAATCGCCCTCCCAAACAAAAAAACCTTCGTAGTGGGGAGGTAGTGACAGAAACCCCAACCCCCCCGAAAACTAATAAATGGAATTCCCCGAATGCTCCGTTCGTTGCGGATATTGAACTAGAGATCCAAAATGTAAATAGAGGAAATGAAACTACTAATAATTCAGATAAGAGCGTTCCCCTGTTGAAGGCTTCTGATGATAGCGCGAACACCCAGAAGGAAGTTGCACCTAAGAGTCTTACAATTTTTCACGATGACCTTATAAAATTGACAATTTCCTCATAAAATGGACAATTTCCCCATAAAATTGATTATTTCCGCGCAAAATTGACAATTCCCTTATAAAATTGACGATTCCATTATAAAATTGTCAATGTCATCGTAAAATTGACAATTTCCCCACAAACTTTATTACTATCTCATAAAACTGAGAATTTCCTCATAAAAGTGACAATTTCCTCTTAAAATTGGCAGTCTCTTCGTGAAATTCACGATTTCCCGATAAAATTGATTATTTTTTCGCAAAATTGACGATTTCATTATAAAATTGTCACTTTCCTCATAAAATAGGCAATTTCCCTATAATTTTTATTATTAGCTCATAAAACTGACAATTTCCTCATAAAATAGACAATTTCCCTGTGATTTTTATTATTTTCTCATAAAACTGACAATTTCCCCATAAACTTTATTATTTTCTCATAAAACTGACAATTTCCCAATAAAATTTATTATTTTCTCATAAAATTGACGATTTCCCGATAAAATTGATTATTTCCTCGCAAAATTAACAAAATTGAAGATTCCCTCATAAAATTGACAATTTCATCATAAAATTGTCAATTTCCTCATAAAATAGACAATTTCCCCATAAACTTTATTATTTCCTTATTAAAGTAACAATTTCCTCTTAAAATTAGCAATTTCCTAGTAAAATTGACAATTTTCTCATAAAATTGACGATTTCCCGAAAAAATTGATTATTTCTTCGCAAAATTGACAAAATTAATGATTTCATTATAAAATTGTCCATTTCCTCATAAAATAGACAATTTCCCCATAATTTTTATTATTTTCTCATAAAACTGACAATTTCCTCATAAAAGTGACAATTTCCTCATAAAATTGACAGTTTTGACAGTTTTCTAATATAAAACATACAATTTTTCACGATGACCTTATAAAATTGACAATTTCCTCATAAAATGGACAATTTCCCCATAAAATTGATTATTTCATGATTATTTATAAAATTGACGATTCATTATAAAATTGTCAATGTCATCGTAAAATTGACAATTTCCCCACAAACTATTGAATTTATTCTCACAATTTTGTAACACGCGCGGTAACTGTTCTTTTCGTTTCCACGGTAACGTTTTTGTAGTGTACTGGGGTCTCCGATTATAAAAAAGCACTCCTCTCGTTTTTTGTTCCGTCGATTAAAAATAAAGTTCTTTCCATTAAATAAAATACATGCTTTTCGCGTTCTAAAGACAAAAATCAAAAGGTTATGGGTTCAAATCGCTTAATGTGCGCTATTCGGGGCCAGTTTTAGTGTTTTCATCGCGCGGACACCTAAAGTGGTGTTTTCGTTTTTCCCTTTCAAGTGATTAGTGTGCGAGTACATTTCATCACTTTTCCATCGGTCATGGAATTCGTCAAGGGAATAAAACCGCTAAAAGGAGCCGAGGATTGGCCTCAATGGAGAGACAAAGTAATGGACGTGCTGGAGTACTTCAACGCGATCGACATAATTGAAGGTAAATCTACCAAGCCTACCCTTACAGAAACTCCGACGAAAGCTGAAAAAGAACAACTAGAATCTTGGATAAAACGCTCGGCCCAAGCTAAAATAGTTTTATCTCAATGCGTCAGCGGCGAGCTTCACGAACGAATTTTGGGTCGTCTTTCTGCGAAGGAGGCTGGGAAATTTTAACAAATTAATTCGATAATAAAGCGGAAGACCAGGGGGCCAATTCTCTAACAACAAGCAACATTTTTTTCGCCAGCCATGTGTCTATTTCATTCATTTGTTTGAAGAAAATTAATGAAATTAACATATGGCTGAGACAAAGCTAATGCTTCGGAGTTAGAGAATAGGCCCCCAGCTTTTTCGTCAGTGCCTCGATTTTTTTAGTGTCGAATGGTCTGAAAGCGAAGACGCTCCATCAGTTTTAGCTCGTATTAAAAATCAGCATCGCGATTTTTTTGCTGGTTTGAAGACACGTAAAATAGAAAGCGTTGAACGTCTTCTTGAGCTTCTCTTCGTCTCGAAAATCCTTCATATTCTGCCTAAACGGCTTGAAACCTTCAAATCGAGCTACCTATTAATGAAGGCAAACAACGACAAAACGATTGATGATCTCTCATCCGCGCTCAATCTTCACGAGAGAAACATCGCCCCCGTACCAACGTCAAACGCGTCAGGCGAAGTTTTAGAGGTACGCAGCGGTAACAAGGGTAAGTTTGTTCGGAAAACAAACAAGCCTCATTTTACGGACTGCAATAAATTTGAAAAATCTACGAACGTCGGAAACAAACCGGTTGACGTTATTTGCAAATACTGCAACGTGAAAGGTCATTGGCTAAAGCAATGCTATCGCTGGAAAGCCGATGGTCAACCACCGTACCCCGCTCGTGCTTGTGGAACCGGAACAAGTAAATATACGTCTCCAACAGTCAAAACCGAAACGAAAACGGCATTAATATCTGTCAGTAGTGACGTTTTGACAGTATCTACGAATGATCACTGGTGGGTTGACAACGGTGCAACTAAGCACATTACCCACAATTTCAATTGGTTCAAAAATTATGAGCCATTCTCTGGAGATTTTGTTGTAACCGCGGCAAACAACAAGAAATTGAAAGCATTCGGCAGCGGAACTATCGAAGTGACAAACTTTTCAAACGGTAAATTGAAAAATTGGACACTCAACGACGCGTGGTATGTTCCCGAAATTTCTCGGAATGTTTTCTCCGTTCTGGCAGCGCACGATCGAAATCCTACAAGTAAATTCGAATCGGATCCTTGTGAATGTAAATTCATCGTCGATGGAAAGGTTGTTTTCACCGGAACTAGACAACAGCACGGAACGCTGTATCGAGCATCATTTCATCCGGTTCAACCTGAAGAACCGTGTGTTAATCAAGTCGAAGGTACCGATACCTTGCAATTGTACCATGAGCGATGGGGATACCTGGACAAACAATATATTCGAGCCAAGCTGCAATCTGAGCTGGGTATCGCGGTCAAACCTAGCAAAGAACTCTGTGGTCCTTGTCAATTCGGAAAGGCACACCGGCTGCCATTTGGTACCAGGGTTCGAACGACGAAACCAGGAGAGCTGATGTCAGGTGACGTGTGCGGTCCTTTCGATAAATCATTCAACGGGCGCAGGTATTTGATCGTGATCAAAGACCATTTTTCACATTTTCGTTTTTGTTTCGTCGTGCGGGAAAAATCGGCAGTGAAAGAAGCCATTCGAGAAGCTTTAACAAAGGCTCGAACACTTGGCCATCAGGTGAAGGAATTCCTTTCTGACAACGGAGGAGAATTTGACAACGAACAAGTTCGAGCCGTACTTCGTGAATTTGGGGTAACGCAACGACTAACGGCCCCATATACTCCTCAGCAGAATGGAGCGGTCGAAAGGGAGAATCGAACCATTGTCGAAATGGCTCGAACGTTCAAATACTCGAACTCGGAAGTCAAGTTTCCCACCGCCATCTGGGCAGAACTCGTGACTACTGCTGGCTACACCCTAAATCGAATAGGAAAGTCATCGGTCGAGAGCAAAAGTCCTCACGAAATTTGGTTTGGTAAAAAACCACGAATAAAACACTTGAGAATTGTAAGTTCCAAGTGCTACGTCCATATTCCTGCGCAGAAGAGAAGAAAAATGGATTCAGAAGCTGTAGTCGGATATCTCGTTGGGTATGACGGCGAAGAACGCTACCGGATATACGTTCCTGAAAAACGAGATGTAATATTGTCCCGAGACGTCATTTTTAACGAAAAAATTGGTGACTGTGACGAGCGCGTCTCCTTGCCTTTTGAAGATGAGGAAACAGTCATTCAAAAAGAAGATGAAACCGATCGTGAAAAATTAACAGAAACAACAACCGAAGACGTTCCATTAGAATCATCTTCGTCGTCAGAAGATGAGGACGATCCTGCTTCAGGCATCATAACGATTTTTAACGTTATTTAAATGATTACGTCACGATAGCCGAAGCATTTATTGTAGAAGACGATCCTAAGTCGTTTTCTGAAGCGATGGGACGCGAAGATAAAGACGAATGGAAGAAAGCCATGGACGCGGAAATGGACTCTATGCGTTCGAACGACGCATGGGACCTGGTCGAGCTTCCTCCCGGAAAATTTGCCATTGATAATAAATGGGTCTATCGTCTCAAACGCCACCCAGTCGGCACTGTCGACAAATAGCGAGCGAGAATGGTGATTAAAGGTTGCGCACAAAGACCCGGCATCGACTACGAAAACACCTTCAGTCCAGTCACGCGTTTAGACACAATTCGGACATTGTTGTCGGTAGCTGCTTACAGAGAGGATGAAGATGATGCAGTTCGACGTATCTACTGCTTTTCTCAATGGCGATTTAGATGAAGAAATCTACATGAAACAGCCAATCGGCTATTCGGACGGCACAAATCGTGTTTGTCGTTTGAAAAGAAGCTTGCACGGGCTGAAGCAAGCTTCACGTTGCTGGAACCAGAAATTCGATGACTTTGGTTCGACTCAAATTCAAGCAAAGTCAAGAGGATCCATGCGTTTATATCCGTCGGCAAAATTCGTGCAAGGTCATCGTCGCATTATACGTGGATGATGGTCTCGTCATTTCAACATCCAAACAGGAAATGAGAGTTTTTGTCCAAGAACTTCGTACAAAGTTCAAAATCGTCGTTAAAGAACTGTCATACTTCCTTGGACTTGAAATATCGCAAACCAACGGTGATATAGCTGTAAAACAGACAGCTTTCATCGAGAAAGTTCTTAAGCGATTCAATATGGCTGAATGTAACCCAACCAAAATACCTATCGACAAACTAGGGAGTTCAGCTTCAGGGAAAGCACCAGTTAATTTTCCCTATCGTTCGGCAGTGGGTGCATTTACTGTACCTAGCTAGAGGTACTCGTTTCGACATTTCTTTCGCCGTCGGCGTTTTATCCCGTACACTAGAAAATCGAACAATGGAGGACGTAGGAAAAGTCAAAAGTTCTCCGATATCGCGCTGGTACCATGGATTTGAAACTGGTATATCGCTGTAAGCCAGAAAATCGTCTGCTCGGTTGTTACAGCGACGCCGACTTTGCTGGATGCCAATCCACCTACCGATCTACAACTGGTGCGGTAATAACTTACGCGGATGCAGCCATAAGTGGGTTCAGTCAGCGTCAACGTCTAGTCTCTGATTCAACTTGTGAAGCCGAATTGGTTGCTGCGAATGCTGCATCAAAAGAAGTCATTTGGATTTCGAGACTTCTGAATGAGCTAATTGGTCTAACATCGGTGCCAGTTCTGCTTGTCGACAACCAGGCAGCAAAACGTCTCTCGGAAAATCCGGAATTCCATTCAAGATCGAAGCACATTTTAAGAAAAAATTTCTTCATTCGTGACCGTATCAAAGCCAAAATGTTGGAAGTATCACATATCGAGTCGGAATCTCAATTAGCAGATTTACTCACGAAACCTATGCCTTACGCTAGGCTGTCGTATTTGCGTCAAAAGTTGGGGCTTACTACGGGTCAATTTTAAATTTTTTTTGTACGTTTTTCCCCCCGTTTTTCATTCCCAAAATTACTCGAATAAGGGAAAGTATTGAATTTATTCTCACAATTTTGTAACACGCGCGGTAACTGTTCTTTTCGTTTCCACGGTAACGTTTTTGTTGTGTACTGGGGTCTCCGATTATAAAAAAGCACTCCTCTCGTTTTTTGTTCCGTCGATTAAAAATAAAGTTCTTTCCATTAAATAAAATACATGTTTTTCGCGTTCTAAAGACAAAAATCAAAACAAACTTTATTACTATCTCATAAAACTGAGAATTTCCTCATAAAAGTGACAATTTCCTCTTAAAATTGGCAGTCTCTTCGTGAAATTCACGATTTCCCGATAAAATTGATTATTTTTTCGCAAAATTGACGATTTCATTATAAAATTGTCACTTTCCTCATAAAATAGGCAATTTCCCTATAATTTTTATTATTTGCTCATAAAACTGACAATTTCCTCATAAAATAGACAATTTCCCTATAATTTTTATTATTTTCTCATAAAACTGACAATTTCCTCATAAAATTCACGATGACCTTATAAAATTGACAAGTTCCTCATAAACTGGACAATTTCCCCATAGAATTGATTATTTCCTCGCAAAATTGACAATTCCTTATAAAATTGACGATTTCATTATAAAATTGTCAATTTCCTCATAAAATAGACAATTTCCCCATAAACTTGATTATTTTCTGATAAAATTGACAATTTCTCATAAAATAGACAATTCCCCCATAAAATTGATGATTTCGGCAAAATGAATGAGTTTCTAAGACCAAAAATAAAACTATTGCGGATAATTAACAATTTCCTCGTGAAATTTACAATTTCCACGTCAAATTGACTAGTTTTTAATTAAATTGACAATACGCTAATAAGAATGTCAATTTGCTAATAAAAATGACCATTTCCTCGTGAAATACACAATTTCGTCCTAATACTAACGATTCCAAGAAAATTTATGATTTCCGTTTGAAATTAACAATTTCCAATTCGAACTAATAAATTCCTTACGAAATTAAAAATTAATTCAAAATGGGCTATTTTCTCATTATATTGATAGATCCTCATCCAATACGTCATTTTCTTCATAAAATTGACTGTGCCCTTATTAAACTGACGATTTACTCATTAAATTGACACCTTTGTAACTGAAAGTGTTCTCATAAAATCAACCATTAGTTAATAAGCTTAAAGGTGCGTTTACACCGAAGTGTCCCGCGACACTTATGCATCGACATAAATATAAAGTGACAGACATAAATTTATTGACTGTACAAATTCTGACAAATATTTCTGGAAGTTTGTGTTTACACCAAAGAAATTTATGTCTGACAGTAAATTTCGTGCAATAATTGTCGCGGGACACTTTGGTGTAAACGCACCTTATCTTATAAAAAAGACAATTCCTTCTGAAATTGTAAATTTCTTCATAAAAATGAAATAGACAGTTTCACTACACATAAAATTTCCCTTGTTGCGAGGCGTTTCGTATAAATTTTCTCCATTGAAGAGGCCTTAAAATTGGCGATTCGCGTGAATGTTTCCCCGAATGTTGCGTTTTACCTACAGTGGGGCGTTCTGTGTAAAGTCCTCTTTGAATGCGACAATTCGCGTAAACACTGCCTGTAGAATGTGCAATTTTGCTTGGATTTTGACCTGAATGAGGCCTTACGCTTAAATATTGGCCTGGATGTGACGTTTTGCTCTAAAATGGGGAATCTTTCATGTCGCCTTCATTTTTGCGTTTCACGTGAATTATTTCCCATTTTCAGCTCCAAATGGACGATTTCATCATAATAGCAACACAATTTTCTACGACAATTTTTACAAATTTGACAATTCCTCATACAGTTCGTGAGTTGCACGTGAGTGTTTCCCCCAATGTTCTTGCGTTTTGTCCACAAAATGGAGCATTTCGCGTAAATTTTTCCCTTGGGTGTGCCGCGGGCGTTTCAAAACAGAGTCTTACCAATGTGACTTTCCAGTGGCATTTCGCTGAAATTTGTGCACCTAGACGTGGCATTTCGCGCACCAATTTCTCGGATTTTGCTCACTGACAAAAGCAATTTCGGGGGGGCTTTCGTTGCCGGATAACCACTTTCGCTGATGGGATGGCCCAATTCAAAGACCGATCTGCGTTTGAGGTTTGAGGTATTACACCGCACCACGTGTTTGTGTTATTAGCTGTGGTAATACCACAGCGCAGGGGCGTAGCCAGCCCTTGATCTAGGGGGTGGGCAGCTTCACTATGGGGAAAATGTCAGCTGCACCAAAGCTCTAATGCGCGGGTAAATTTGAAAAAAAGCGATCATAAATTTGCGAGGCATCTTAATTCACTGATGCACACAAAAATCAACCCGGCACCTTAAAATTGAGAAAAATCACTAAGTCGCTGCTAAAATGGGGGGGGGAGCGCTAACTCACATGTCTAAATGTGAAAAAAATCGCACATTCATGGAAAAAATTAAACGGACTTCACGCGATCTAAAAGTGGCTAGACTGACGGTTCGTGCAGCCCTGAAAATTCATGAAAAGATCACGAATCCCGCTATGAAACTGGCTAAATCTTCCACTCACGAGCTACAACTGGCAAAAACTAACAATTCACGCTCCGCAAATCCCTAAACAGACAATTCCTGCCATAAATATTCCAAAATCAACCATTTGCGCGCCAAGAATGCCCAAACTCACCATTCGGACGTTGGCTTGACGGGACTAATTGCGTACTTAAAAAAGCAAAACTGACGATTCGCGCTTATTATAAATGGCCCAACAAACTTTACGAACCCTAAACATGTAAAAACTAACTATTCATGCTCTGAAAATATCACACTGGCTATTCACTCTCTAAAAATGACTATGCTGACAATTTGCACCCTAGAAATGGCAAACTGACCATTCGCACCCCATAAATGGTGTGACGGACTATTCGCACCCTAAAAAATGGCAGAACTGATTGTTTGCGTTCTCCAAATGGTTAAACTAATAATTCACGCAATGAAATTGTCAAAACTGAGTTCGTAACAATACAATTGACTAAAATGACGGATTCATGCCCTAGGAATGGCCATACTGGCAGCGTTAAAATTGCCAAACTGTCTATTCACGCCCTATAAAATTGGTATAACTGACTCTATGCGGCCTACGATGAGTGGTTAAACTGACAAATTCACACTGAGAAAAATCCCTAAGGAGATGATTCATGTCCTGAAAATGGCAAAATTGGCCATTCGCGCGGGTCAGAAATAGCCATACTGAGCCTTCACGCCTTGAAAATGTCTAAACTGACGATCCTGACCTTAAAAACTGGTTATTTACGCCCTGTAAATGTCATACACAACTCTCACCAGCAATTCACGGTCTAAAAATGGCCTAATTGATCGTTTGTGCTCTACAGAGGCTACACAGACGATTCGCGCCCTTCAAGCGAATAAACTGACCACTTGCGATTGCGCACCGAGCACGGGCCATCCTCACCGACCCCCCCCCCCACAATTACCAGCGATAGCTACATGCACCTCATGGACTAGATAAACTGTTAGATTTGATTTGAAACTAAAAATTGCTATAAAACGGCTTGCTTGGTCAATCACGCCGTAAAAATGGCTAAATGTGCTAGTTCGTGCCAGTGAAATGGCGAAACTTAGCATCCGTAGTGCGAAAATGGGCAAAATGAGCCACCACGCCAGGAAAATGGCTAAAAGTTCAGACGATTTGTGCCCTAAAAATAGCAGAACTTATAGTTTGCGTCTTGGAAGTGCCTTAACAGACGAATCAAATGCCTAATGTGACTTGCTGCTGGTTGGACCTAAAAAAGAAATTTCACGGATTTCACTGCGCAAAAAACAAATTTTTGCTCGTTCGAACCATTCGAAAAATTGTGAATCTAGCGATTCGTGCCTTACAAATTGCTAAACTAACCGTTCGCACCCTAAAATTGATTTTACTGATGATTCGTCCCCTGGAATAGTCAAACGGACTATTCACGCCCTAAAAATGGCTAAAATGACGATTCGCGCCTTTTAAATGCCAAAAATGACGACTCGCACCTTGAAAATGGCCAAAAAAGCCATTCCGGGCCATTGAAAATGGCTGAACTGACGATTCCGTGCTCTGAAATAACCAAACGCCCATAAAAATTTCAATTTTCAAAGTTTCGATCTAAAAATGGTCAAACTGGTCGTTCGCGCTCTTTGGAAAGCGTCAGGGACAACGACAATTCGTCCCTTGAAAGTGGTAACCGACTGGGCAAGCCTTAAAACGGGCTGCTGGTCGTATTGACAATTCACGCCCCCCCCCCACCACCAAATGGCTATACTGACAGATTTGCGCCTTGAAAAACGACCACTCGCGTTCCAATAATTGCCAAATTGACTATTCGTGTCTTAAAAAGGTCTGAACTGACGATTCGTACCCTAACTATCACCAAAAGGACTAGTCATGCACTAAAACTTGCAAACTCAGTCACTGACGAGTATTCGGCTTTCAGACCGCATGGTTTTTCTGGCAACTGGCAGTTTCTGTCGAGCTGTCAATTTCGTCTTTAAAAAATGATTTCGAGGAGCCCTCTACCCGAAACGGTCGAGTTCTTAAAACTCTCAAAACAATTCCGTCCCGTAAAACTGCCAATGTCAGCCAGGGAACTGTCAATTTCACCCGAGAAACTGTCTATTCTGTCATAAATAACTGTCGATGTTGTCTCAGAAACTGCCAATGTAGTCCCGGGGACGGTAAATTTCTGGTTGAAATTATCAGTATCGATCTAACACTGTCAATTTTGTCCTATGATGGTCAATTTCGTCATTCAATACTGTCAATTTCGTCGTCAAAACTATACCGATATCATTCTAAAACTGCCCATTTCGACCCACTATATGTCAATTTCGTCCTCGAATCTGCCAATTTCTCCCTAAAAACTGAGTCAAGGGATTTTGGAAACTGACGGTTTCTAGGCCTCTTTACCGGAAACAGTCGAGTACTAGAAACTGTCAATTTCGGCTTATAAACTGTCAAGTCTATGTTCAAAATCTGACAATTTCGTTCTGGAAACTGTCAATTTTGTTCTTCAAACCGTGAATTTCAGCCTGGAAACTGTTAATTTCGTTTTTTAAACTGTCAATTTCTTCCTAGTATTGTCAATTTCTTCCTAGTATTGTCAATTTCGTCCGCCGAAACAGTCACTTTCGTCGCCAAACCTATCAGTGTCGTACTGAAACTGCAATTTCGTTCTCGAAACACTGCCTATGTCGCCCCTATAGACGGCTTTAAAAACTGTCAATTTGACAGTTTTTGGAAAAGGGGCTTGAAAATAAACATCTTGGGGGGGGGGGGGCTGATACGACCAACTAGGGGGGCTAAGTCCTCATAGCCCTCCCTTAAATCCGCCAATGAATTCACGTCTAAAATTGAGAAAAAATGCTAATTCTTGGCTAAAAGAGGAAAAATCGCTAGTTCATGGCAGAATATGCGTAGCCAGCATTTGATCTAGAGGTGGACAGCTATAGATCAAAGTCAGACGCATCTCAATGCCTATTGTAGGCTTACATTCGGGGATGAGTCCCCAGAAAGAGAACTCGGTAGCTCACTCGGAGAGCTCGGTTACGCGAGGTAAATCGACGCCAGAAATTGTCAATCCGATCCCAGAAACAGAAGTGGCGCAGTAAAAGGGTCGTGAACTGTCGAAATAACATAACATCTCTGATGTAAAACTGTCTTTTTTTCATTCTGTTGCGGAATTTCCGTCGAATAACTCCCCCCTCCCCCCCCGGACAGGAAGTGACATTTTTGGATAAAAACAAATTGGATGTAGGGGGCTATGCGCCCACCAAACATTGCACCCAAGGTGCGGTCCAGTCTCCGTTTCGACCTCAGACCTTCAGCCACCAGGGCTACTCCGCTACTCGGTCCTGGGGGCCTATTCTGAGTTGTCGGGATAAAATGCCGCAAGCCGGGATCCAAGAACGCTGAATAAGAAATAACATTATCCCGTCATAGCAACCGCACTTGCGGCATTTCTTTCCGACAACTCAGAATAGGCCCACTGGGCTCGCTTCAGCCATGGATTGGGCCATCGGTTAACTGTGACCACTTCTGACACCAGTTGTTGAATACGAAAGATCTCGATTCTATAAAATGTATTTTTCTAAAGAACATAACACGGAAGAGTCAATAATACGTTGATATACACAACACCATCAAACTGGACTCTTCCATCGTTGTGACGAGTAGGGCGAATTCCAATTCTCTGAATTGGACCACCCAGCGAAATTGGTTTGCTGGCAACAGAATCCCCGAAATTGGTTGTTCATAAAATTGACAATTTCCTCATAAAATTGACAATTTCCTCATACAATTGACAATTTCCGCAAACAATCTCGGCAATTTCTGCTTTGGATTTCAAGTTTAAAGCCCGAATAAACGATATACAGTTACGTATTAACAATAATCACCGAAAGAACAACTGCCGTTCGAGTCAAATTAATAAGTTAAAAAACCAAATATAAAACTAATGATTATAAATTTCCTTATGAAATTGACAATTTCTGCTTCAAACTGCCAATTTATAGATGATACTGACAATTTTTGCAGGCAATTTCCCTAAATAACTGACAAGTTATGCTTCAAATTGACAATTTCCTAACAATATTGACGATTTGCTAATAAAAATGACAACTTCCTCGAGAACCTGGAAATTTCCTCATAAAATTTACAATTCCTAGAAAATTAACGATTTCCTTTTGAAATTCACTATTTTCTAATCAAATTGTACAATCCTCATAAAATTGATTTCCTCAAAAATGACAATTTCCTCGTAAATTTGAATATTTCTTCACAAAACTGACGATTTAATAATCAAACGACACCTCTTAAACCGAACATGTCCTTATAAAATCATTTACCAAACCACCCCCTCTCCATAAAATATTGCAAGTTTTCTCATAAAACAGACAATTCCCGTATAACGTTGTCAATTTCAGCAGTGATGAAATTTTGTGAAAATGAAAATGAAGTTTTGTGATGAAATATACAATTTCACCATGAAATTGCCCTTGGTGAGGCGTTTCACGTAAAATTTGCTCGTGAGGTCGTGAGTGTTGGGCCGAATGTTGCGTTTTGCCTACAATAGGGCATTTCGCGCCAAGTTTTCCCAGGGTGTGGGTTTTCGGGTAAATTTGGCCCAAAACGTGGCATTTTGCGCCTTAAATTTCTCGGATTTTGCTCACCTATGCGAAAAAAAATTTAGAGAGCAGTCTGCAGAGGCTCAGATCAGGGAAAATGTTTTTCTTTTGCTAAAAAAATGTGCGAACTTTGTTATTTTGAGAGCGAAATCCGAGAAATTGTTTTTTTTTTTGTGAGTAAAACCCGCAAAAATGTCGTTTCAGTGCGAAAAATCGGCGAAATTGTTCTCCGAAATAATCCGCCCCTTCAAAATTTAGGGCAACGACGCCCAGGCAACAAGGATTTAGGATTTTCGGATTGAAATTTCTCTAAATTTGTTTTTCAATGAGTCAAATCCCTGAAAATGGCTAATTTTTTGGCAACAAAAATCAGGAAAATTGATTTCTCAGTGAAATTGATTTTTTTTTGTGGGGCAGAGCCGCAAAATTGATTTTTTACTGCGTGAAAACGACGAAAGTGGCTTTTGAATTAGGCCACCCCGCGAAATTGGCCCCATTATTACAAAAAAAAAAATCCATGAAATTGGCGTATTCTACTAGTGGATGACATCCGAGTAATAGGTTTATTGCAGAACCAGTGAATAGAGACAATTTTGACGAAACTGTGAAATTTATTTGATAGCAAACAAAATCCGTAAACTGAGTTTTTTAGTGAGTTCGTCACGTAAACATTTCTTTGTTGCAGAGATAAATCCGCAAAATTGGTTTTTAGAGAGCGAAATCCGGGAAATTCGTTTTTCAGCGAGCCAGATCAAGGAAAATGGCTATTTTTCGACAAGAAAAATCAGGAAAATTTGTGTCATATCGTTAGTGATCAAAATGCGAGAAAATTATTTTTTAGTGATGCAGAGCCGCAAAAATGGTTTTTTTGAGTACGCGAAAACCACGAAAGTGGCTTTTGAATTAAGCCACTCCGCGTTTGATGGTTTTCGGTACAAACGAAACACGAAATTGGCATTTTATTGGACGTATAATCCGAGAATTGGTTATTATTGCTGAGCCAGACATGCATTTTCGCTATGCAAAATGTGGTGATCTGGGACTTTATTGGGGGTAGATCTGGGTAATCTGGGAATTGGGGGGGGGGGGTCAGCTTTCCCTCCAATCGCAAGTCTGCGCTTTAGAGTTTATAGTTGTGGACAACTGACCACCAGGGCCGTCGAGAGGGAGGAAGGGATGGGTGGGTTCCTTCCGGGCCCGGGCCATTGTTTTTGCTAGTGCTACACTAGTGTAGAAAACCACGTGATTTCATTGACTTATTCTGAAAAATTGAACCAATTTTTCGGAGTTAGCACTCCCTAATACATCAATGAGGAAGTAACACATTTTCCAAAATCATGCTTTCGTGATAGCATGGGTACCAAAACTCATGAAAACACGATCCGTTCAAATAAAATCAGGCCCTAAATTTTTTTATTAATTTTTAAATCTATTGGGTTGTGGGACCCATTTGAAATAGGCTAGATAGACTGATGACGTAATAACAGCATTCGCGTGACCCTCACAATAGCTTCCCACAAATCAAACAATATGGGACTTAAGAGAATGGGAAGGACAAGAAGGGGCAAGACATGATAACAGCCTTGGTGCGGAGGGTTGGGAGGGGTCACAACCCCTTAACTACGTCACGAGTTATAGAGCGGCCGTTTAAGGTAATAAAATTGGCAAGTTTCATTATTTCGCTATAAATCGAAATCAATCATTTACGCACTAATATTCAATACCTGGGCATATTTAGTCATTTTCTTTAGAAAAAAAATGTTTCTAGTGTTTCTAATTTTTTATGTTACTTCCTCATTTTCCGGACACTTTTTACCGGATCTGGCTCTAAAAAAAAACAAATTCCTCATATTTCGCTCTAAAACCAGATTTTGTGGATATTTTTGCGTGTTGAGTTCATTAAAGAATAAATATCACTAATTTAGTTGCCGCTGACACACAAATTTTGCGGGGCAGGTTCAATTCAGAGACCGAATTTGCCGATTTGTCCGCGTTGTGGTATTACCAGGTGTGTGCCTTTCTTCCCGCCCTGACTTGAGGCCCTTTAGGACCCGATACCAGGATGAATCGGTTTGTGCGACCGGGAAGTGACCCGGCACGTGCAAGACCTGGCTATCCTCGTCTCTCTCCCTGTCAGACATACCATGTGGTATTACCACAACTAATAACACAAACACGTGGTGCGGTGTAATACCTCAAACCTCAAACGCAGATCGGTCTTTGAATTGGGCCATCCCATTAGCGAAAGTGGTTTTGTCAGTGAGCAAAATCCGAGAAATTGGTGCGCGAAATGCCACGTCTAGGGCACAAATTTCAGCGAAATGCCACTCTAAGGTCAAAATTTACGCAAAACGTCACATGATTAAGACTGTTTTGAAACGGCCGCGGCACACCCAAGGGACAAACCTACGCGAAATGCTCCATTTCGCGGACAAAACGCAATTTCAGTCGTGAATTGTATGAATTCAGAAAAATCGCTGATTTGCGGCCAAAAAGGTGCGAAAACGCTAATTCATGGTACAAATAGAGAAAACGTCAATTCGCGGCTTCTGAAGGTAACTTTCGTGCAAAAAACTGAAAAAAGCCGCTAATCCACTGTCGAATTCAGAAAAAGCGTTAGGTAATTCGTGGGGTGTTAATTTGAGAAAATTAGCTAATTCACAGAAAATTGAGAAAATGGTGAGCCGCGGTTTTTCGGAGAGGCAACTTCGTGGCCAATTAGGAAAAAAAAAACGCTAATTTTACGGCAAACATTGAAAAAAATCGCAAATTCACGGCTAAAATAGAGACAAATGCAGCTAATTCACCGATTAAATTGAGAAGAAGCGCTAAAGTGTAGAATTTTCGGTTTAAATGGGGTTTAAAAGTGTGCTAATTTTCGGTTTAAACGGGGCTTATTCTTAACGGTGATGGTGACGGCTAAAAATGAAAAAAACTGGTAGGTAAGTCCGATTTGAAATTAAACTAAATCGCTCACTCGCAAGTAAAATGGAGAAAGACGCCAATTCGCGGATCAATCTAAAATTAAGATGTAATCCACAGGCTAAAATTGAGAAGTGACAATTTAGCGGCAAAAGTAGAGAAAAAGCCGTGGTGTGATGCTGAAATGAAGAAAAACGCCTAATTCATGGACACAGCAGGTGATAAAACCGTAAAACTCGCTTAATATCACGGCTAAAACTCAGACAAATCTCAAATTCGTGGCTAATATTTACAAAAAGTGCTTATTAGCAACTGTCTAGGGTGGATGAATAGCATGGAAAGGGTGTTAAGGAGTGGTGAAGACTTTTTGAGGGTAGAAGTTTGAATTATTTATTTGATATTTTAAGTTATTAAATTTTAGACTTTTTAATAATACTTGAAACTTCAAACTATATTTTAAATGATCGGAAAAGTTACTTTTATTTATTCAATTTACAAAAGGAACGTTTACTCGCTTGGCTAGAATCGAAAGGGTTTCGTTGGTTTAACGATAGAAAACAAGACTCGTTATTTTTATCAAAATATTAATATTATAAATATAAGGTGTGCGTGAATCTTGAAGTTTACTTTAGAAAAAACAAAGATTTATATCAAATGCTACAGACAATGAGGATAATTGTGGAGATTTACAAGAATCAATTTTTAAAAACAATAAAAATGTCTTTACTTATTTTTATTCCAAAGAGAATATTTAATTTAACTAATTATCAATTTTACGGTAGATTGAAACGATTGGGGAATAGTTAACGAACCCAAATTTTACTGTTTGAAAGTAGTTAGCGAAATTAATTTTTAACGAAAAATCTTTATAAGGAAGCTGAAGGGTCCCGAATAAAAATGGGGAAAAGTTTGTGTGTCTGTACCGACCTTTTTCGTAAAGCAGCTTGCTGAATATGAAACTCGTTTATTTAAAAGATTTGAAGTCAGAAGTAACTTTTGAAACTCAACAACAGATTTTCAAATCGGTAGCGTGGAAATCGAATGTAGTATCGCTGGGAGCGCTCAAAAAAGCCACGAGAAGGGCTTTTCCAGGGGTTTTTAAATTGTTTCTCCCACCGATTAATTTTCTATGATTTTCCTATTGGATGGGAAAGACGCCTGCTCTAAAAGAACTTTTATTGTTTGATGACGATAGGAAGGGGGGGGAGAACTCTTCATTCCTCTTTGATCGGCTCTTCTCCAAGAAGAAGGAAGGCTGGGATTAAAATGTATATTTTTTTTCATATTAATGAAAGGAATCTTTGGGCTTAATCCTCATTGCCTGTTTACAACATAATTTTGTCCCAAGAGGAAATTTAAATGGGGAAAAATGTTCCAATACACAGCTAAAATGGAAAAAGACCTATTTGAGATAATGAGCAAATTTGCAGTAAATATTGAGGAGCCGCGGTGTTTCGCGGCTGAAATAAAGAAATTATTCGCCGCTAAAATTGGGAAAATAATTTGCAGCTAAAAGAAAAAATTCACAAATTTTGTAAAAAATCCTCTAATTCGGAGCTGAAATTGAGTAAAAGCGGCGATTCGCGGGTGAAATTCAGAAATAGTTTGCAGCTAAAGTGACATGAAAAACCAAAAAAGCTATATTTCAATACACTATCCACAACTTGGTGGTTATAAGCGCCCAATATTCAAGTCGCAAATAGCCGATTGTCTCAATTTTAGCCGCGAATGGACGCTTTTCGTTAGTTGTACCTGTGAATTAGTGCTTTTCACTCAATTCTGGCTGTGAGTAAGGTTTATAATAATTTTAGCGCGAATTAATTATTACAATAATTGATGTTGTTAGTATGATCGCTTAGACTACTAGGGTTAGTAGGTAATGCATGCATGAAACTGTAGCCGTAGGAGCCTGCGTTGTCTGTCTTCCCTCGTTGAGGTGCGTTAGAAACGAACCGGTTTCGGCTGCTCGCCATCTTCAGCGACCCCCCTGTATTTAGACGAGATATTGTGTATAATGCCAAAAACATGACGTCAACCGAGTATTGGATTTTTTAAACGGTGTACACAAAAATATTAAGTTTACGGTCGAAGAAGAGATTGATCAGTCAATTAATTATTTAGATATCAACATAACCCGAAATAGCCCTTCAGGAACCTTATCGTTTAACATTTTCCGGAAAAATACTGCGTCAGATGTGGTCATCCATAACTCCTCCTCCCATCCCATCCAGCACAAACTGTCGGCCTTCCGAAGTTTGATACACCGACTTAACAGTATCCCCATGTCAGAGACAAACTACAGAAACGAACTTAACCTAATTTACCAAATAGCGGTAAATAACGGATACGAGACAAGAACAATTGACAAGTTACTCAAACAGAAACAGAAACTACAGAGAAAAAGACCTGACAGTAGTGATGTGAAGAAATGGACATCATTTACCTTCACCGGAAGGGAAACATACCGACTTACCAACTTTTTTACCAAGAAAGGTTTGAACGTAGCATTGAGGACTGACAATACGCTTAGGAACGCGACACGAGCAAAAGCCGAAAAAACCGACATATATGATCAAAATAAGGTGCAAACCGGGGAAGTTGAGACAACGATATAGGGAACACATAGCATCATATAACAAACACAAGATCGACTCAAACTTTGCTAATCAGTTAATCACCTTCGTACACATAAACACCAACCATAAAACATAACACAATCCATGAAACTTATACACGCAAGACAGAAAGGACGAAGACTAAACATACTGGAGAACATGGAATTTTACAAACAAAAAACGTTCGAGGGAAGCATCATCAACGAACAGCTCAACACCACTTCTGACACTATCTTTGCTCCTCTAAAGCAGGTCTATCCAATAAAAAGAAAGGCGACCCAAAATATCTCACCTGAGGCCAAAAAACAAATATATCCGACGCAACCACCTCACGTAACATCCTAAGACAGCCTGACAAAAGACAGAAAATAGCGGACTTTTTCATTGTAAACGTACACAACAGGGGTGACAGTCAGTGGCAGATCCAAGGGAGGGGCCATGGCCCCTCCCTTGGAGTCATCGAAACCACCTCCCAAACATTAACGAGGGATTATCACCTTCTCAAATTTAAGGGTCGAAGGTTGTCGCCTGAGGCAGACGTTATTTATAAGTCCCCCAAACCAATGTTTAACCGAGAAATAAAGCCCCTTACGGTCCAGAAATGAATGTTTCACGTCGCGGTCGTTGGTATCAGCCGGTTTTATCGACTCCAGGGTCACTAGTACGAGCGGTTGGTAATAAAAACAGCGGTGTGGTTGCCACGGCGTCTTAAACAACGCCCTTGGATCCTTTAAGCTGCCCAGAGAGGTCCATAAGCATCGAGATTCTTCCTTGGCCTCTGGCCTGTCCGCGGGAAAGTTCGGGTGCAGAAAGTTAAAAACAGTGGGGTCACTGTGAGAACTCTTTCATTGGTACTCTTCTGATAGACAATTTGTCTCAATTTTCATTGCTTGGGAAATTCTCTGTTTTGCTCAGCCATTCAATGTCTAAAAATAGCTAAACTGTGGCTATGCCCACCATAAAAACGGCTAAACTAAAGGTAATATCACCCCAAAGTGGTAATACTGACTGAGTTGACTAAATGTGAGGAAACGCTCTCGCTTTAAAGCAAAAACGGACTTCAAGCACCCTAAAAATGGCTATAACCTGACGATTCTTGCAGCCCTGAAAACAGCCAAACTGATAATTCGTGCTCCAAAAAGGAACAATATTGACCATTCCCGCCTATATGGCTTGACGGAACGTATTCGGGTTCCAAATAAAACGGTTAAACTGACTATTCGCGCCCTAAAATGCCTTAAAAGATGATTTCTGCTCTGAAAAGTGCAAAATCGACCAATCGCGTGCAAAGAATGGCCAAACTGACCATTCACGCCTTTGGCTTCACGTGACTATTTTAGCCCTAAAAATGGAAAAACTGACGATTCACGCCTTGAAAATGCCTGAAAGCTGACTAGCGATTTGCGCTCCAAACATGGTGTAAACTGACTTAACGTGCCACAAATTCGCGCCCTAAAATGACTGAACAGGTGATTTCTGCCCTTAAAATAGCCAAAACTGACTATTCGTGCTTAGAAAGTTACTAAAAATGATATGCTTGCTGTAAAAATGGCCAAACTGGCAATTCTCGCTTCAAAAGTGGCAAAACAAACCATTCGGGCCCTAAAATGCCAAAAACTGATGATTTTCGCTTTGAAAATATAGCTGTGGCTAATATTCATCCTTATACACGTAAATGACCTGACAATTTGCACGTTGGAAATGGCAAACTCACCTTTCGCAACCTAGAAATGGTATGGCGGACTATTTGTACCATAAAAATGGCAGAACTGAGTGTTAGTGTCCACAAAATGGTTATATTAACGATTCGGCCCTTGATAATCGCTAAAAAGAGTTCGTACTCTAAAAAGACTCTAAACTCTGTCTAAAAAGACGGATTTTTTTATGTGCCCTGAAAATATCACACTGACTATCCTTGCCCGCTAGAAATGAACATACTGACTGTTTGCGCAGTAAAAGTTGCCAAACTGGAGCTATCACACTCAAAAATTGGTTAAACTATGCGGCTTGAACTTGTAGTGTAAATTGCTTGATTGACAAATCACGCCCTAAAAATTGGTAAATCTACAATTCGTGCCCGGGAAATGGTGAAACTTACCATTCGTGCTTCATAAATGACCAAATACTGAGCCTCCACGCCATGAAAATGTCCATACTGCACTTGCGTCATGTATACGGCTTAACTGACGTGATTCGTGCCATGAGGAATGGCCAAATAAAAGGTCATTCGCGCTGTAAAAGATTAATTGACTCAATCAATGACCCAGTCGTCCCCCCCCCCCACACACAAAATACGACCGTCTCCACAGTACCTACTGAACTGAAGGAGGAGGCTCTCAAGCCCTCTGAGCCCCTCCCTGGATCCCCGCCTAAGGTTGAAGCTTTACCGTGTACCGTGGCTTGGAGCTCTGCTGTAATTCAGGCAGCTGTCGATACGTGGATAGCATGTTCAATTTGCTGTCCACAACCTTATGCGAACGTGAGCAATAAGTGGTCGAAAACGGTGGCGTCACAGTGAGAACCACTGCAACCGCCTCCAAAAACCACGAATTAGCGTTGGTATTGTACCTATTAGAGCATCGATATTGTGGCGGATATTTAATTTCTGGAGAAATGACAATGGCAGGGTCGTAACTTGGGCCCGCAGCCCATAAGGAGCAGCCATTTTGATTGCCAGAAGGAAGTCAATTAACACGCTTGAGAAAAATGTAATTAAATTTACTTTTGAACGCAAGTCAGCAATGCTATCTGATTACAATAAAGTCAACGTCACTTTTTTTTGTTATTTTTGCAACGGCGGTTAGGTTTAGGGCAACATGCACAGCGCCATTTCCACGCCTTTTGACTAGGGATATCCAGAAAATTACAATTGACCGAAAAGTCCTTCATCGCTGGAGTCGCCATAACACCAACGTCCCTTCTATTTCTCGGCGGCGACGTTTGTGTTCCACCGTCCACACGTTTTCGTTTGGGAGCGTCGCCCAACGGATCCCACGCGGGCTCGTGGTCAAACTCTTGTTTCACAGTCGACGGATCGATTTCCATCTCGAAAAAAGGCGAGTCTGAGGTTGGTTGCGCGGTGTCGTTGTCGTCGTCCTCGATTTTAACGTCTTGTTCGATTTTGACTACAGTCGCGCCTTGAGCTTCGTTCTCGGTTTTAATTTCAACGTAGTTCTGTGACTCGTCGTCGTCCTCAACTTTAATGGCGATCTCATCATTTTGTAGTTCATCCTCGGTTTTCATTTTAACTTTGCACAAGACGTCATCTACCACGATTTCAAATTCATTTTTCATCATAACAACGTCATCGTCCGCCCTTTCTTGCTCCCTGTCTTCGCCTTTGGTCGTCGTTAACGTTTCAGAGCCTCGCAGCAATTCCTCCACTAGGGCCTTTCTTCGAAGTTCCTCAGTTGAACACGTCGCCTGATCTACAATTAAAACAAAACGAATGATAACGGCTGGGTGAGGGGGAGAGGACGCACGAGGTAAAATTAGCTTGCGACCAACCTTGGCGATTTTTTTGGCACTTAAAGATGTGAGGAACGACGTTTTGTTTAAATATCGGCGGTCTTTTACCTCCGCCACCGTAGTATTTAAATTGGACATAATTCTCGAGATCCTCTTCAATCTAAAAAGAAGAGCAAACATTATTCCGAGGAATTATTGATTTCATTACAATCAAGACAGGAAATCATCGGTTCACCAGCAGGGCCGTCTTTACTGAAGTTGGGGACAGATATTTCTCAGCAAACAGATGCTTTCAGCAAATGGGTGGAAGTGTACAATATGAATAAGAGAACAGACACATCGGCCACGCTAAATAAACTGAGAGATATATTTTCGCGGTTCGGACTTCCAAAGGTTGTGGTTTCGGACAACGGACCGCAGTTTTCTTCAGCGAAATTCGCTGAATTTTGTAAATCGAATGCTGTTCATCATGTGCGAGTTCCTCTTTTCATCCGGCAAGTAATGGCGCCGCAGAAAACAGTGTTAAAAGTTTCAAAAACGGAATTAAAAAATTTTGCGAGATTCGAATTGTGAGGCGAGTATTGATGCGGCGATGTCAAGATATTTGTTTCATTACAGGACGTCGATGCACTGTACGACGGGGGAATCGCCGGCAAAACTCATGTTCGGAAGAGAATTGAGGACCAGGCTAGACATTTTGCGGAGAGATTTTAAGAAAGAAAAACTCAAGGGGGAAGATGGCGCTAATAAACGAAAAGGTCGAATGGTGCATTTCGAAAAGGGCGAGACGGTCTATGTACGAGACTACCGAGAGAATGCGGACAAACGGAAATGGGTCAAGGCCAGGGGCGGATACACAGATTTGTCCGGCCCGGGGCACTGGGAAAATATCGGCCCAATATACATTTATACAGGAGTGATTCAGGAGGAATGTGACACACTTGCACCTGGTGATAGTGCGTACCTGGACGTACAAAAAAGTCATGTAGACGCATAGCCGAAAATGCTTTAGTTACCCACTAGCCAACGCTATCCACCCACCCGTATTGTCGAAAAACGTTTTTTGTTTGTTTGTTTTTTTTTTCATACTTTTTTTAACACTTCGTAGGTTCTTCATCGGTGAATTCGATATTTTCCCCATTCCAACCGCGAATAAGCGATACGTATCCATTTTAGCTGCGATTTTTCTAAATTTTTGCCGTAAATTAGCACTTTTTGCTAATTGGCTGGAAAGTTGCCTCCGGAAGCCTCGTCTTGCCATTTTCTCAATTTTCTGTGAATTAGTAAATTTACTCAATTTAAATCCCAATTACCCATTTATCCTTATTATAACCACACATTAGCGTTTTTCCTCATTTTAACCTCTAAGATTATAGATTTTTATACCTTTCAGCCACGAATTAGAATTTTGTCCCAATTTTCGTCGCGAACTACGTAAAGCTTTTTCTGAATTTGGCTGTGAATTAGCGATTCTTTCACTTTCTGGCACGAAACTACCTTTAGAAGCTGCGAATTTGACGTTTTGTCCATTTAAATAGCAAATTAGCGTTTTTCCTCACTTCAGCGCTTCTCAATTTTATCGGTGGATTAGCGATTTTTCGCCATTTTAGCGGTGAATTAGGGTTTTTTCTGAGTTTTTGCGGTGAGTTCGTATTTTTCTCGATCTTAACCGCTAATGAGCCATTTTTCTTAATTTCATTCATGAATTAGCGCTTTTTCTGTAGGTACTTTATTCGCGGAAGCTTTAAAGAAACATAAGCCACGAAGTAGCACTTTTTCTCACTTCTGTCCGTGTATTAGTAGCGTACCGAGACAGGGGTGAGGGGGCCGGTTCGCCGCGGGCTCCCTATATATGTGGGCCTAAAAGTGTGGATATTAAGGATCTATAGCTATGTCTCCCACTTGTGCGCTTTCGTCTTCCTCTTTCAATTCAACACGCCTTTTCAACTTTCAAAAACGCATGCGTCCAAGCTATGCACGCAATTTCTGATATCCTTCCAGCTTTTTGAGGCATGCAATAGCGCATTACTCACGTTCAACACACCGCCTGCTATGACGCATGCCTCTGACGCAGGCGAAAAGGCACAAGTGAAGACATAGCTTATGTTTATGTTTGTAGGTACGTGAAAACGAGTTTTTGGCATGCAGTTTGACAGCGATACTGGCTCCTTTCGATGCTTTTCAATCCATCCCATTCAGGATGTAGTGCTTGCAGGTGATCAGCAAGGAGTGTAGCTGAATAATCCATTTAGCCCACAAAAGCGCTTATTCTGAAGGCTCAAATTGAGAGAAAACGTACCCTTCTGGGGGTAACTTCGCGGCTAAAATAGAGAGAATACGCTGCTCCCCAGTTTGTTTTTATTAGGTCCGTAAGCGGATAAAGATGAGAAGGCGTACTAATATGCTATTCTTGCAGGCAAGTACCAACGGCTGCAAAAAGTTGGGAAACGTCGCTAGTATTTGTGGCAAAAACTGTTCAAAAGCTTTCATTCGCAGTATCTCGATGAAACATCCAGACAGAAATTCAGAAAAAATAGCTGATTCGCGGTGTATAGATGCCACTTTATGCCTAAAATGAAGAAAAAACGCTAATTTGCTGTTGGTAAAATTGAGACGCGACGCAGTTTTTGCTTTTCTGCAAGTGCTAAAAGGCAAAAAAAACCGATAAGGCTATACGATAAAAAAAAAAAACACGCTAATTGGGGGCTAAAATTGAGAAAAATGACAAGTTTGCATCTGAAATTGCAAAAAAATTGCCCGTTCGCGGATAAAAAACTGAAAAGCCACAATTCACAGCTAATTTTCGAAAAATGCTAATTCACGGCGGAAATTGAGAAGAATGGCTAATTAGCTAATCCACGGCAAAAATTGAGAAAAATAGCTTCTCTAATGAAGTTTGACAAAAAGCGCTACTTAGCGGCTAAACTTGGAACAATCCAATGCTGCGGACTTAATTGAAAATAATAGATAATTAATTGGCAGCTAAAATTTGTAAAAAGTCCGATAATTTGCGGATAGTCTAGAAAAAACGTTCATTCGCGGATTCAAATGAAAAAAATCGGCTAATTCACAGCTATATTAGAGAAAACGCCAATTCACGACTAAATTTTAGTTATAACGCTGACTCGGGGCTAAAATTCATCAAAAGACAATAATCTGTTGCTTCTGAAGGCAACTTCGGACGTATACCTGGAAAAAAGCGTCAGTCTATAGCTAAAAGTTGAAAAAAAAAAATTGCGGCCAATATTGAGAAATTATTAATTAATTAGCGCGGCTGAAATCAATGAAAAACGCTACACTTGCAGCTCAAAGTGCTAATTCACTGCTGAAAAGGTAAAAAATCGGTAATTTGCTGCAAAAATCTAGGAAAACTTCAATTCATGGCAAAAATTGAGAAAAATCGCTAACATGGGATAAAAACGCTACTTCGCAGCTAAAATTAAGGAAAATGACCTAAACACGGACAAAGTGTAGAGGAAAAGCTCGTTAATCGACGGCTAAAATTGAAAAAAAAAAAACTTCAATTTTCGGCTATTTTATAGTTTTGAAATATTCATAAGTCAAATGGGCTTCTTAGGTCATTTTTTCTCGTCCACATTCCTTCTCCCCTGCTCATTTTGCTAGACGCGCCCCTCAGGCCTCGGCGCCCCTGGGTGGAAGAGAAAAAACTACACACAAAGATCACAATATGCCCAAGTCCCCGATCAAGTCCTAACGCCCTCTTCCCTGAAGATTGCAACGGGACCATAAAATCGGTCTCGGTGCAGATATAAGACAGCAAATTAGGGGGAAAATGTATGCAGCATGAGGGTGAGGCACAAACTGCTGCGGCAGGCCTTTAGAGTACGTGTATTCTGGGTGTTCTCAATGAGTGAATTTTGAACCAACTGCTAAGCTATGCGCTATAAAACAGCCTTGTGTCTTGAGTCATGGGTTGAAGGTTGTCCCGGTTTTAAGAAAACCCTACTTGATAGGTTTTCTCATTTGTCTCATTGTACCTATAAATAGGCCAGTTCCGGGATTCTGTAGGCTTACCTTAAGGACCATTACCGAGAAAAATTAATCTGTAGTTACCAGTTTTTTCAGGAGGACAAGGATCCGTCAATTTGGGGGTATCGGCCCTTCCGGCCGCACTGGCCCTCGGGGCCTCCGGCCCTTCGGGCTCAGCCCGATCGCCCACCCCCTGTATCCGCCCCTGCAAGGCCGAAGTAGAAGTTCTTGGCGACTATACGTATTTGGTGAAGCCGTTGGGGTTCGCTAAACCGTGGAAGAGACACCTCGACCAAATAATAAAAACGTCAGGAGCGGATGAGTAGCTCGGCACTTCGAGGAGAGGATGTTGAATACTAGGTTTTGATCTTTTCATCACATGATTATAAAAAAATAAAGAGTCAGTTTTTCTTAGTTTTCGTTCGTATAAAGTTGTTCTTATTTTAGGACATAACATTGTCCACATGGGAGGAGTTGGTAGGAGCAAATCAGAGTCAACGAAGGGGCCGCCAACATCTCATGATGCCTATCCTAGATCTTCGGCTCTTTTTAAAGTTCCCGTAGGAGTGCTTGATTGATAGGCAAGCGTCACGCTCTGTGAGAGCACGTTGTTTGTGAATCTCCTCGTGGACCCGATGGAGCCAGACTAAGCTTTAAATAGGAGGGGTACGACGGATGCACGCCCTGTACCAGGAGTTGTTACAATGACTCAGAGATTCCAAGTTGCCGGTAGCTAAGGCGCCGCTAAAACTGCATAATTCTACATGCGTTGCCGATTACACACAGCTAAGCTAATTTAAGAGCCTCTGAGCTCGCGCCCTTCACACCTCTGTACCCCTGCAGTTTATTCTTCCAAGTGAACAATACACATCGGAGCCAGAATCATTAAACCAATAAAAACTTCGAGTACTCACGTTGAAATGATCTTCACAAACGAATGCTCCCGGCGTCCTTTTAGGGTCACCCCCTATCGCTTTAATCCAAGCTAATCGTTTCTTATACTCCGGGGGTATGGCGAAAAAGAATTTGTTCGGGTGCGTGGTGTTTTTCGACGGGCAGTCCGGAACTGAACACACTTTGAGTTCCATTACTTTCCTAAACGAAACGCTCATTTTTTAAGTACGCGATAATTAGACGAAGTCACAGGCACAGGCAACAATAAATAAACAAGAGACGAGCGTCGAGCGTGGAACTGGAAAGCAATGGGGTAGGTTATACTGTTAACGTCATAGTCCCCACTCCCCTAGTTAATTCCCGTTAATTATTAAATATGAGTGTTTGCAGTGGGCTAGAATATTATTCCAAGTTACTTCGTTTCATAGTCAGCGTAAGCCAAAAAATGATTGCTCGTAAAATGTTTTTCAAGACAAAACAGCCCTTCGAGATTTCTCGCTTCAAGCGATGACGTCATTGCATTTAGGGTCCCAAAAATGACAAAAATCCAGAAGCCACTTGAATGTATTTGTATCTTAATAAATTCTCAATTGGCATAGCCCTTAGGGCTATTTTACATAGCTTTAATGATGCTGGGATTGAACAAAATAATAATCCAATGCCTTTAATTAAAATATGTGCCACCATCTTCTTCTTCAGCGTCTTCGTTTTCGGATTCAAAAGTATTGTCTGGGATGTCGTACAGACGAATCAGAGGCTGTAAGATCAATGATTTGGTAATAAAACGAAAAAAAAAAAATTAACTCAAGTCACTAGATTACCTTGTTCGGGTCCTTCATGATCAAATATTTGCCATCCCTTTGTTTCATGCAAATATCGATGATGCAACGAAGAATACCCCAAGCGTTGTCCATGTTCAATTTAATTTGAGTCGCGAACTCAGCAGGTTTATACTGTTGCGTACCGAGAATGACGTGTTTCGACGAGTCACGAACGTGAACTCGAGACACGTAACCAAATTTGATTTGATCGGAACCGGCCAGAATGGCTTGAACTGTCCATTTGGCCAGTTTGCACGCGTTGTTTCTCAATTCATTCGCGAGGACGGCTCCTCGTTGAATGTCCAATTTTTGCCGCCATTCAACTCCGTTGGACGCCTGGGAACCGGAGAGCGGGTGTCATTGGGACATTGATTATCAATAATTTGCTTCAACCTACCTTGGAGTCCCATTCGTTCAAAGCTTTTATGGTTAGAAATTGTAGTTCTCCCGACGGAGCTTGGAGTACAGCGTCGTGTTCACAACGCGCTATAAGAACTATTCCGTTGTCCAAATCCCATTTTCTGTAGCGATACGCTACTGAAGCCTCTTCGCCTTCTTCAGGGGATGTAATGAAGGGATTGGGTTCATCAAACTTGAATCTGGCTTCTCCCTAAAAAAATAAATAAAATATTAACAAAAGACGGGAGCATTATAAAAGCCACACTTACAGTTTTAAGAACTTGCTGGGAGAAATTATGATTGATGAAAGTGGCCTCCAAGGCCAAGTTCCTCGGAGAATTCAGGCTTGTGGATTCGTCATTGGGTGGTTCTACGGACGTCTCATTCACCGTAAGCAAATCTTAAAAAAAAAAAAAAAAAAAAAAATCGCACGGTCGTTAAATTGGAAATTGAGGAAAACCAACGCGACATACCAAATTCTGTATTGTCTCTCTTGTCGAAAAACAACTTATCGCCGATCTTTTCAATAACGATATCCCACGAATAGTTCGACCGGGTGCAGCACATCAAGGTGGCCAAAATCGCGTCAGTCGCGTAGACGTTACCCTCAGTTTTAGACAACTGTAAATTAAAATTAAGGCGAAGAGCCTCGAGACGGCAAAATACCAAAGGTTGGGCTAACCTTACGAATAGTCGGATCATCGGTTGTGGTGACCGTGTGGAAAATACGGTCGATTCTTTGCAGCGGTTTTTCATTCTTGACGTTCACTCGGTCGTACATTTTATCGTAGTATTCGAGCGAGCCGCAGCAAACACTGAAAAATTCAGTAAAAATTTAGAACGTTCATTTTTTTTTCTCAGTACTTAAGCCACATACATATCTTCGGCCTCCTTGACGTTGGGCAGTGACAATTTCGACAGGCGAGGAAAGTCCATCTCTTCGATGGTATTCCAATCGGGGCGAACGGTGACGCTCGCGTCGCGGTTTTTAATCGGGGGTTGATTCTTTTGATTCCGCATCGGTTGTTTACCGTATTTTTTAACGTTCGCCTGAGCTTTGCGATCCCAGACGTTGGCTCGTTGACCACCACGACCGCGCATGTTTCTGTTGTTTTGACGAAAGCGGTTCCGTTGGTACGGCGGTTTTTGAACTCGCGTCGTGTCGACGAGATGGAAACTGCTCTCATCCTCCTCGTGATAGTACGCGTACTGACTTCCGGCACCAAACTGTGATTGGTACTTATCTACAAGAAGGAAAAAAACAAAAATTGTAACAGAGACTTGACACAGAACACGTCAGAAAGTTATGTGCGGAGGATGATTTGTGAAGAATTCTTAAGATGGCACGTCGTATACATAACTGAATAGTCAGTTTCAGGGAAAATACTACCACAGACCACTGTTTTAGGCAGGGGCGTAGCGTGAAATTGTGATGCCCTCGGACGTGATCATGACTCTAGCAATGATCCAAACACAGTAAAGCTCCAATCCACAGTTGATCTTGAACGCCAGTGAACCTTTCTTTTAGTGCTTTTCATTTTCTTCCATATCTTGATTTCCAAAATCCGGGGCCTTAAGGAAGGCCGCGCCCGGGGGAACGGACCCAGTGCCACTTCCCTCCCCCCTCTACAGGCCTGAGTGCGCTTTAAGAATGGCTACAACTGGCTCATTAACCTCGCGTAAGGGACTATTACAGAGGTACAAAGGGGGTAAACCGCCTAAGAACGTGAAGTTCATCGATGCTCTGGAGTCCACCAGTGCGAAATTTGATTTGCAAGTGACCAAATCCACGAAATTGTCCAAGTTTATTAATCAGTTTCACAGCCAGAAGTGACGATAGTTGCACGTGCTACTATAGTTCGAAGTGAGTCTTTGTAGAAAAATGGTCAATCGTGGTCAATAGGCACTCACAGAAAATGTTTTGGTAGCTAAGAAATGAGTTTCGGCGATAAAAATGGCGGTTTTCAGGGCCGAGAGCTTCGGCCAAAATGACAGCTCTAGAAAGCTCGGGAAGGCGCACTGGGTTCGTTGCCCCCCCCCCGGGCCCAGGCTACTTTGGGGCCCGGCTTTTGGCAACCTTTTAACCACTTTTTAGCCCCTCCAACTTCAAAAACCCTTTACGGTACCACAGCTTTGCTGTGGTTGGCCCTTCCTTGTCGTTGGAGCTTCTCGTCGTTGCTGTTTTCCGTGGTAGGACCATTTTTGTAGTTAAACCTTTGCTGTGGTTCTTCGTCGTTGAAGCTTAATTATTGTAGGTGGAGCTTCAACTGGTTAGAGCTTTTTGTGCTAGGAGCTTTGTTGTGGTTTGAAGCTTTGCTAGGGTTTGGAGCTTTACTTTGATTTAGAGCTTAGCTGTGATTTGGAGTTTTGCTGTGGTTTGAGGCTCTGCGGTGGCTAGGTGTATACTGTGACTGGGGATGTATTGCGGTCATAGCTTTTGGAGTTGATACTTTGCTGTGGTTTGCAGCTTGGCTGTGAGCGCAATCATTGCAGTGCTTGAAAGCTCTGATGTGATTTGGTTCTTTGCTGAGGTTGGAGCTTTGCTGTGGGAGGAGCTTTGCTGTGGTTGGACCTTTGTTGTGGATGGAATTTTGCTATTGTTTGGAGCTGTGTTGTGGTTACTTTGGCTGTTGATACTTTGCTGTGGTTTGGAGCATTGTTTTGGTTAGCAGCTTCGCTGTGGTTGGAGGATTGCTGTGGTTGGAAGATTGCTGTGATTTGGAGCTTTGCTGTGGTTGGAGCTTTGCTGTGGTTGGAGCTTTGCTGTGGTTGGTGATTTTGGAGCTTTGATGTGGTTGGAGCTTTGCTGTGGTTGGAGCTTTGCTGTGGTTGGAGCTTTGCTGTGGTTGGAGCTTTGCTGTGGTTGGAGCTTTGCTGTGGTTGCTGTGGTGGTGTTTTGGTGTGATTTTGGAGCTTTGCTGTGGTTGGAGGTTTGCTGTGGTTGGAGCTTTGCTGTGGTTGGAGGTTTGCTGTGGTTGGAGGTTTCTGTGGTTGGAGGTTTGCTGTGGTTGGAGGTTTGCTGTGGTTGGAGGTTTGCTGTGGTTGGAGGTTTGCTGTGGTTGGAGGTTTGCTGTGGTTGGAGGTTTGCTGTGGTTGGAGGTTTGCTGTGGTTGGAGGTTTGCTGTGGTTGGTGTTTTGGTGTGATTTTGGAGCTTTGCTGTGGTTGGAGCTTTGCTGTGGTTGGAGCTTTGCTTAGGTTGGTGTGATTTTGGAGCTTTTCTGCGGTTGGCGGTTTGCTGTGGTTGGAGCTTTGCTGTGGTTGGAGCTTTGCTGTGGTTGGAGGCTTGCTGTGGTTGGAGGCTTGCTGTGGTTGGTGCTTTGCTGTGGTTGGTGCTTTGCTGTGGTTGGAGCTTTGCTGTGGTTGGTGTTGTGGTGTGATTTTGGAGCTTTTCTGCGGTTGGAGGTTTGCTGTGGTTGGAGGTTTGCTGTGGTTGGAGGTTTGCTGTGGTTGCAGGTTTGCTGTGGTTGGATGTTTGCTGTGGTTGGAGCTTTGCTGTGGTTGGTGCTTTGCTGTGGTTGGAGCTTTGCTGTGGTTGGAGCTTTGCTGTGGTTGGAGCTTTGCTGTGGTTGGTGCTTTGCTGTGGTTGGAGCTTTGCTGTGGTTGGTGTTTTGGTGTGATTTTGGAGCTTTTCTGCGGTTGGAGCTTTGCTGTGTTTGGAGCTTTGCTGTGGATTGGAGCTATGCCGTGGTTTGGAGCGTTGCTGGGGCTTGGAGCTTTGTTGTTGTTTTGCTTTTTTTGTGGTTTGAAATATTGTGTTCTGCAGCAGGATACAAAAACAGTTGTGGCGGGGTCTGTAAACCAGTTCCCGGAGCCGAATATTTTCTTCTCGGGCCTACTTGGGGGTGTCCTGGGGCCGTCGGGAAAAACTCTTGGGGCCTTATTCTGAACAGCCTGGAAAAAATCGAAGGACTCCGAATAAGAAATAACATTATGCCGCCATAGCAACCACACTTGCGGCATACTTTCCGATGTTTCTGAATAAGGCCCCAGCCCTCCGAACTGAAAATAATGAGCTGAGAAATTTTTCCAACGCGCGAGTTACGAGTTACAGAATAGTGGGGCCGGGTCCGCAATGGAACTCGGGCTCCCCATGGCAGCGCGATTTTAGTGCTACACGGAGGATCTCAACCTGCGCGTTCTTTCACAAAGCACAGCCTGCAGCTGGCAAATATGCCCATTTGAAGAGATGTGGGGTGTCAGAGACAAGTGGTGCAAGTGGGGGCGCAGTAATTTTCCCAACTTTCCCCCGTTCTAAACATATTCATGCGCAACAAAAGTGGAAGCGTCAGTATAGTGATGCTCCCCCCCCCCCCACGCACCAACACCATACGCTATGTTACTGGTTTTACGTCAGAAAAATCTTTTGGGGTATCAGTTTATTTTCAAGATGTGTAACCGTCATCCAACCCCGTTTTTGAGCATACTCCTTGGTCCGATGGGACCGTTTTCCACCTTCTATCCAGGATTTTCATATGAGGGCACTGAACAAGGTACATCAGTCCAACAAAGCTTGGACGTCACAGAGTCGAGCTACGTCCCTTGGTCTGGGTCCCCTTATTGAGTACATCTCTAGAGTTTAAACAGTTCAAAAGACTTACTCGTGTACTTTTTATCTTGGAATGCAGCTCCAGTCCAATCGGAAATCTGAAACACGCCCCACCAGTAGATAACATCTGTCACACTCCTAAAACATCACCCATCAAGTTTTCCGCCGTCCCAGACATGCTCACCTTTCCAAGACGATCCGATTTACTGTACGGCTGGTACGGCATATCCTTAAACTGTTCAGGCATGTCACACGGGCCCCAGCCAGTCATGTTGTCCTGGATGACCGGCGTCTCAAAACGCGGCAAGTGGTCCTCCTCGCCTTCAACGGGCAGTTGTTCCATTACTTCCTCGTCACCCGACATCTCGAGCATACTCCGCGTATGATCAATTCGCGAATAATGCTAAGTACAATAAGGAAAATACTTAACAAAACTAGTCCAAACACGCGTTCACTAATCACGGGGACTGGTAGGAAGAGTAACCTGAGGCTGTAACCTTCCAAAGGGTTTCTTCGTTTTGGGAAGTTTTCTGTCGATTTTTGAAATTTAACGTACAAAAGTGAAATAAGGCTTGAAGGTGAACGAATTTTGTGTTTTTCAAGGTACGTAATTATTTTCGGATGATTCAAGGACCCGTCGAGGAGTTTTCAAGGAGTTTAAGATTTTTTGGCAGGCCATACCTGGTATCGGGCCAAATTGCCAAAATTGACTTATTTCGACTTTCATTACGAATTGGATACGATTTTTGAGTTTTGAAGTTCAAATTATGGTAAAACGGTGTATTCCGAAAAACCGGTATCAGTAAAGCAGATAACGGGTGACGTGTCAACTGTCAACCCGGAATGACGTGGGATTGTGGTTCTACTTCTTTCAATTTGTTTTGGTTTACAATGGGGTCACTCTGAAAAATATTGTGTGAGATTTTGAAATTCTACACTGATGGCGACCTACGAAGAATTCATTCAACAGTCCGAAGAACGCGACGGTGTTCGTTTCGCCTGGAACGTGTGGCCTAGTAACCGCGAGGAGGCGTCCAAATTGGTCGTACCCATCGGGTGTCTGTTCCAGCCGTTGAAAGAGCGACCAGATCTTCCTCCGCTCCAGTATGACCCTGTTCTCTGTTCGAGGAATACGTGTCGAGCCGTTCTCAACCCATTGTGTCAGGTCGATTATCGCGCTAAACTTTGGGTGTGTTCCTTCTGTTTCCAGAGGAATCCATTTCCGCCGCAGTATGCGGGCATTTCTGAACAGCATCAACCCGCCGAGATTATTCCGTCGTTCTGTACGGTTGAGTACGCGATCCCAAGAGGGCAAGGCCATCCGCCAGTTTATGTCTTTGTTGTGGACACGTGTCTGTTCCCAGAAGAATTGACGGCATTGAAGGAGTCACTGCAGACGTCTCTATCCTTGATGCCTCCTAATGCTTACATTGGACTCATCACTTTTGGCCGTATGGTGCAAGTGTATGAACTCGACTGTGAAGGCTGCTCAAAAAGTTACGTGTTCAGCGGTACCAAAGAGCTGTCTTCGAAACAACTACAAGACATGCTTGGTCTTGGCATGGGTAAAGCAGCTCCGCAGGGTCAAACTCACCCAATTGCTCGATTCATTCAACCAGTACAATCGTGCGATATTAGCGTCACGAGCCTAATCGACGAAGTGCAACGCGATCCGTGGCCAGTAAAACCAGGTCGTCGACCGCTAAGGTCCACCGGTACAGCTCTGTCCATCGCTGTCAACATTCTAGAAACGGCGTTTACCACCGTCGGTGCTAGAATCATGCTTTTCGTGGGGGGGCCCTGTTCGCACGGCCCAGGTATGGTTGTCAATGAGGATCTTCGTGAACCAATTCGTTCTCACCACGACATCATCAAGGACAATGCTAAGTATATGAAAAAGGCCACCAAGTTTTACGACGCTCTAGCTCTTCGGGCTGCAGCTAACGGCCACTCTGTTGACATCTACTCGTGTGCACTCGACCAGACTGGTTTACTCGAGATGAAACAGTGCACAAATGCAACTGGTGGTCACATGATCATGGGTGACACTTTTAATTCGACGCTTTTCAAGCAAACATTCCATAGAGTATTCTCCAGAGATCAGCGAGGAGATTTTAAAATGGCGTTTAACGGTATTTTAGAGGTTAAATGTTCTCAGGAATTGAAAGTCATGGGTGCCATTGGACCGTGCGTATCCATGAATGTTAAAAGTCACTGCGTCAGTGACACCGACCTTGGAATGGGTGGAACGTGCCAGTGGAAAATGTGCGCTCTGGGTCCCAGTACGACGACTGCGGTTTTCTTCGAAGTGGTGACCCCAGGAAATGCCGCGATACCACCAGGCGGTCGCGGTTGCATTCAGTTCATCACTCAGTACCAACACACGAGTGGTCAGCGACGGGTACGCGTTACAACGCTGGCGAGAAATTGGGCCGACAGTGCCACTGGTCTTCACCATGTCACTCTTGGTTTTGACCAGGAGGCTGCCGCAGTTCTCATGGCCCGGCTTGTTGTTCATAAAGCCGACGCAGATGATGGTGTCGATGTGATGCGTTGGACCGATCGAATGTTGATTCGTCTTTGTCAAAAATTCGGGGAGTTCAACAAGGATAATCCTGGGAGTTTTCGTCTTCCCGACAACTTCTCACTCTACCCTCAGTTTATGTATCATTTACGTCGGTCACAATTCCTTCAAGTTTTCAACAATAGCCCAGATGAAACATCATTTTATCGACACATGTTAATGCGCGAGGATTTATCCCAGAGCCTCATCATGATTCAACCCATTCTCTACAGTTACAGTTTCAACGGTCCTGAACCCGTCCTTTTAGACTCTTCAAGCATACAACCCGACCGAATTCTTCTCATGGACACATTTTTCCAGATCGTCATTTTTCACGGTGAGACCATTGCTCAATGGCGTCGACAAGGCTACCAAGACCTGCCCGAGTATGAAAACTTCAAACAGCTTCTTCAAGCACCAGTCGACGACGCCATGGAAATACTTCATACTCGATTTCCAATGCCCCGATACATTGACACGGAGCACAACGGCTCTCAGGCTCGATTTTTACTCTCGAAGGTGAACCCTTCTCAGACGCACAATAATTTCCTGAGTTTCGGCGGTGAGGCCTCATCGCCCGTTTTAACAGACGACGTTAGCCTACAACTATTTATGGAGCACCTGAAGAAATTAACGGTGTCGTCTCCTGTTTAGTGCTTCGTGGCCATTCCGTCCACTTTTTGAAAACGAAACGTTTTTAAGAGACTGTACAAAATGTTATCCTATCGAATTTATCTTAATAAAATATTTTATTGAGTTGAATCGTATTTTCGAATATCATTTGGATGACGGCGCTTTGACGGTTACGCTTTGATCGAATATTGACGTTTTCACGTTCAGGCCCACAAACGGTGACAAATTGTTGATATTGCCGACCCAGATGAAGGAAAATATCGTTACTGATGTTCAAAAAAGTCCCAAAACGCCAATGATTTTAGGCGTTTTTAGGTCTCAGTGGAAGTTGGAGCTCATTGGGCCATGCGCCTACTTTCAACCGCCTTTTTCCACGTTCCTCTTATAGCCTGACACTACTTGATGCAACCTCACTTTATCATCGGGCTCTCGCGTAGTTGCGTTTCGCAAGTGTCAGGTGCTTTTGGTTGTCAAATTTGTGAAAGTTTTTCCCCCCTGAAATTTATTTATTTACTTCTTTTCGTACTTGATTTCCTAACAAAAAGAATAATCCAACTCGCGAGTTCCATTTTTGTGACCGGCACCCTCCCGTCCCATCACCTTCTTTAATGTCCCCATCTAAAGTGCTGCCGATTTTGTCATGCTCGAAGGATTAGTCGCTTGGGTAATCAACAATTACCTCGGAAAATATGTGGAAAATCTTAACACCGACCAGTTCAGGATTGCCCTTCTCCAAGGTACTGTACTCATTCGAAATGTCACGACAGTTTTGAGAAGTTTACTTGTCACTTGGATCTTGAGACCCCCCCGAGGAGAGTGAACCGCCCCCGACAGGAGCATTGAATTGTTTTACGAGCATCATTTGGCGCTCTTCACACGCTCATGACTGTGCATTTTTAAATTGTTTTCCCCTTATTCGTTAATTACAATGTGTAAATGTTGGATGACTAACGCTGGTTACGTTCGTCTCTTCAGCATTAGAGAGCATTTGCGTGCAACTCACTTTTACCTTGAATTAATGCATACGTTCGTGCTTAAAGTGACAATTCAATCTAATCATGGGAATATTTTTAGGGTTTTCTTTTTGTGCAATCTAATAACCCCCTGCTTACTGACAACTAAACGTTTCAATCAAACAAAACGCACTCTGTTCGGTTCGACCGCTTACAATTTGTATGCCCTCAGCGCATTTTAGCGAACGTTGTTTAGAGCGTAACTGATTCGCTAATTATTATTTTTTTATAAGACAAAATCAAAATCCGAACTATTTATTTTTTTAAAACTCTAGTCAGATGAGTAATAATCATCAACAAAAATAAACAATTATTAGTGGGATGTTGTTCCACTACAACACTTCCCCCTAATGTCGATGACATTAGAAAAACGAACTTTCTTTTCGACTAGGTGTGACGGTCGAGTCTTTTGCGTGGCTCGTACGACTGGAGCAGGTATGTGCGAGGTGTCGACTACTGATAGCGGTGTCTGGTCGTTTTCATCTTGCATGAGATGCGCTGGTTTGAGGTGATCCAGCGATTCGACTGATGTGCGACTAGGATCGGAAAGTTGAATCTTGAAAATTTTCGGACCACGTTCGAGAACTTTAAACGGTCCAGAATAGGGTGGAGTGAGAGGAGGTGACACACGGTCTTGTCTGACAAAAACGTAGTCACTTGAGTCCAAGTCTCTGTGACGAAAAGTAGGTCGGGTGAAAGTTCCAAATTTTGCAGGTCGAAAATGAGACATTGTTTCTTCGAGCGATTTAATTGAATTGCCTCCAGACATTCACTAATATTGGCGTTTACTCAAGTTTCGCTCCTGCGATACTTGCGCACAAGAGCGTACCTTGACCAGAGGGCAAGGATCGGCAGTTGCCTGCACCATTTTTCAACTCAACTTTTGTTCGAAACCGTCTGTTCGGACTCGGAAACTGTCAATTTGCCAATTCAAAATGTCTTATTAGCATTAAAATTAAACATTTTGCCCTCCAATAACGAAAAATATTGAAATTTCGCCCAAAAATGGTGATTTTTCGCAATTTTTGCTTTGAGGTCTAAAATTATCTGGCTAATTGACAAAAAGTGATGGTTCATGGCTGAAATCTGAGGGAAAAACGCTAATTAGTGGCCAAAGTGGAGTCAAACGCCTATTTTCCTTCAAAACAGGAGATAACTCGCTCATTCACAGCTTAAATCGAGGCAAAACGATAATTCGTAGCTGAAATGCAGACGTATCGTCGTAATGCGCGGCGAAAATTGAGAAAAATTGCTGATTTTCAGCTGAAATGAGCACTTTTTCTCAATTGTAGCGCTTCGGCGCTGGCGAATTAAAGCGTTTTTGGATTCAAATTGAATATTGAGAAAACGCCAATTCAGAGTTAAAACTGAGAAAACGCTAGCTTTTGGCTTAAATGGGCGTCAAAAATTTTCGCGCTGTCGTGGCCTGCTTGCTGTTCTACACGCTGAAAATAAATCACTGCGAACCATGACTTGTAATTTCACGTGCATAAAGAACAGAAACTGGCAATTTAGTGAATGTTCTGACTTCTGACCAGAAATTTGCAATTTCGCAGACTTGGAACTCAGTTGTGATTTTATTTTGTAGCAGACAGCGTTCTGGTCAGTGGCGTGCCCATGGGCAAGGTTTTGGGGGTCAGAACCCCTCCCAGAGAACTACATCCCACCCTATGCCTAAGAAATAAAAAAAGTATTAAATAAATGAAAAATATATATAAAATAAATAAGTATAAAAAATAAAAAGAGCAAGCAAACGAAAGAAAAAAAAATCGGGATTTTTTTCGCTCTAAAAGTTCGCTATTTAGCCCCGCTGAGTAACTATCCAAAGCCACGGCAACAATGGTATTTATAACACTGATTGGCGAGAATTCAGGATTTTTTCAAAAGTGGTAGTTAAGAAATTGTGTGCTTCTCTCCCCTAAATTGACTTGACAGCTATTATTTGCTGCCTTAAAATAGCTGAATTAACTATTCTCAACGTAAAACCCCCTAGGCGAACGATACTCGCGCCCCCAAAATGGCAAAACTGGCTATTCACGTCTTGAAAATTGCTAAATTGACAAACGTGTGTCCTAAAAATAGCCAAACTGACTTCACGCGCCCTCAAAATGGCTAAATCAACGATTCGTGCGGCCCTGAAAATTCCTGAAAGATCATGATTCCTGCCATGAAAATGGCTAAATAGACCGTTGGCGTGCCAAAAATAACCAAACTGACTAGTCGTGTCTTGGCTTGACGGACTATTTGCAACCTAAAAATGACTAAAAGGCTATACATACTGGGAAAGCCTTCACATAAATTATTACTGTGAATTGAAAAATCGACCATTCGCGCACCAAAAATAGCCGTGCCGTTGATTCGCGCTCTAAAAATGTCCAAACTGACTTTAAAAGCCCTAAAAATTGATTAAATGAGAATACGCGCCCTCATAACACCTGTAAAGGTGATTCCTGCTCCAAAAAAAAAAAAAAAAGGCAAAATCGACTTTTCACGCACCTAAAAATAGCCAAACTGACTGTCCTGTCTTGGCCTTGGCTAGCGGACGCCCTTTAAATGACAAAACTGACTCTATGTGTCTTGAAAAAACTGCCAATATGAGCCTTGAAAACACGTAAGCATTCCTGAATATTATCCTGCCCTGAAAATTGCCCAATAATGACCATTCGCAACTGGAAAATGGCCAAACAGGTAATTCCCATTCTAAAAACAGCATAAAACTGACCGTTTGGAACCAAAAATAGCAGTTAACTGATGATTCGTGTCTTGAAAATATCACTCTGATTATTCACGATCTGAAAATGGCCACACGGACAGTTGACACTGTAAAAATGGTCAAACTGGCTATTCACGCCGTAAAACTGACAACATGACTCTATAAATGTGGCGTAATAAGTATAATAGTTATTCGCGCTTTGATGAAAAGGCCTAAACAGATGATTCCTGTCCTGAAAATCACTCGAGTCCAAGTCTCTGTGACGAAAAGTAGGTCGGGTGAAAGTTCCAAATTTTGCAGGTCGAAAATGGGACATTGTTTCTTCGAGCGATTTAATTGAATCGGCTGTTAGAGTGGTTGAAGACGACGGCGACGGTTCAAAAAATTCGCCTGGCAGACGGAGGGGTTGACCGTAAACGGCTTGTGCGCAACGAGCGCGAAGTCCGAGAAGAACAGTGGGGAGGGCTTGTGACCATTTCGACTGATGAGCCATGAGGGAAGCCTTCAGGGTCCGATGCCAACGTTCAACGCAACCATTAGCTTGGGGGTGATACGTGACGAATGTCTGTTGTGAACTGACTGATGAAATTCAAGTGTCGAATGCGTCGGGGAGGGGCAATGTCGACTTTTTGAGAAAACCCATGGATCAACGGTTTGTGGTCGGTCAAAATCGAGAATTGGCGGCCCTCGAGAAGTGGGCGAAAGTGCTTCACAGCCAGATAGACAGCGAGTAATTCACGGTCGTAAGCAGAATAACGTTTTTGCGTGGAGGTCAGAGCTGTGGAAAAAAAACCAAGGGGTTCCCAGTGGTCGTCTGACTTCTGTTGTAAAACGGCGCCGATGCAGGAGTCGGACGCATCACAAGCGAGGGAAATTTCGGCGTCGAATGAAGGATGAAGAAGTAGAGTCGTGTGTCCGATAGCTGTTTTGCAATTTTCGAAAGATTCTTCAGCTTCCGAAGTCCAAACGAGAGGCGTTTTTGGAGAAAGGGAGGAACGAGTCGAGTTTTGTCCCGTGAGCATTTTGTTGAGGGAAGACTGAAGTTGGCCAGCTTTTGGAATGCATCTTCGATAAAAGTTAAACATTCCGAGGAAACGGCGGAGTTCTTTTACTGTTTGGGGTTTCGGAAATGTTTTGATGACGTCGACTTTAGTGGTCATTGGCGTTATACCTGAACTTGTGACGTGGTAGCCAAGGAAATCGACGTCGGGAGCGGCGAAAACACATTTATAGTGGTTAATGGTCAAACCGTGGGTGTCGAGTCGACGAAAAACTTCGCGGAGATGCCCTCGTTGGGCGAGGCTACGAGAATATCGTCGATGTATGCGAAGACGAACGGCAGGTCGCGAAATATCGAGTCCATGAAACGCTGAAAGGTCTGCGCCGCATTTCGGAGGCCGAAGCTCATCCTGAGGAACTCGAATAAGCCGAAGGGTGTGATGATAGCTGTTTTTGGGACGTCGGTGTCGGCAATGGGGATTTGGTAATAGGCGCGATTGAGGTCTAATTTCGAAAGCCGACCCCAGTTTCTGCAAGCCAAG
The DNA here is from genome assembly GCA_038030265.1 of Corythucha ciliata. NCBI lineage: Eukaryota > Metazoa > Arthropoda > Insecta > Hemiptera > Tingidae > Corythucha > Corythucha ciliata. The sequence continues at coordinate 66,100,580 of CM075942.1, read as the reverse complement.
ACCGTCTTCACTGGTAACCGGATAACTAGTTCGACCCGCAAATTTCAAGAATGTGTAACCAAGTTCGACTACGACGTCCTGAAACAAATTGCCGATTTAGTTAAAAATCCTTCAACTGACCCGTACAGTCAACTCCGCAATCGTCTCATTTCGATTTATTCGGACTGAGAAAACGAGCGTGTCACAAAGCTTCTCGAAGGACAACGATTAGGCGATCGTAAACCCTCCCAACTGTTACGCGAAATGCGTCATCTCGCCAACAATCACATTTCTCAAGAGATTCTCAAAACTTTGTGGCTGAAGGCTTTACCCACTCGCATGAAAGACGTACTTGTCGCCGTCGATCCTTCCGATCTCGACAAATTGGCCGGAATCGCTGACCGAATGTTCGAGGTTTATGAACCAACTATTTGCACCGTCCAAGCACCTCAAGAGGCAACCGACCATGCACTCTACGCTCTCGTCTCGCGTTTAATCTGACCATTTTCTTATTGGTAAAACTGAAGAAAATTTGCGCCTTACTTGATATAAAAGCCCAACTGGTTATTCGACCCAAAAAATGGCCAAAATGACTGTATATATGCCTTAAAAATATAGCTTAACTGGCGATTCGCGCCATGGAAATGTCTGAACCGACGATTTGTGACTGATCAGATCCTAAAATGGGCAGCTGGCCTAACAGACAATTCTTGCCCCCCCCCCAATGGCTAAACTGACTTATTCGCACCTTCAAAAAGACCATTCGTGTTCAAAAAATGGCCAAATTGACCATTCGTGCCCTAACGGTTACCAAAATGAGTATTCACGCACTAAAAATTGTAAACTCAGCCAATGATGAGAATTCGGGTCTCACACTATGGATTTTCTAAACCCCTCTCTCCCTTGGCAAATGTCAATTTCGCTCGAACTGTCCATTTGGTCCTTAAAAATGTCAATTTCGTCTTTAAAGAACTCTCAACTTCACCCGAGAAACTGACAGTTTTGACTTGGAATCTGTCAATTTCCTTCTAAATAACAAAATATCACAAAACTTGATTTCGAGATTCAGCAGCAGACAATTTGGGCTCACAAAAGTGTAGTACTAAAAACTCTCACAACAATCCCGTCCTGTAAACTGTCAATTTCGGCCCGGAAACTGTCAATTTTGCTTCAGAAACTGTCAACTTTGTCATGAATAACTGTCAATGTTGTCCCAGAAACTCAATTTCGTCCTGGGAGGAACTGTAAATTTCCAGTTGATCAATCTCGACCTTACACTGTCAATTTTGTCCTATGAACTCTTGATTTCTTGCATGAATCTGTCAATTTCGTCCTATAAGGTCAATTTCGACATTCAGAACTGTCAATTTCGCCTTCAAAACTATCGATATTATTCTAAAAATGCCAATTTCGTCCTACAAACTGTCAATTTCGTCTTCGAATCTGCCAATTTCGCCCTAGAAACTGTCACTGCTTTCGGAATCTGATGGTTTCTCCCATTCACCGGAAACAGTCGAGTGCTAGAACCTGTCAATTTCGTCGTTCAAAACTGTCAATATTGCCCTATAAACTGTCAAATAAATGTTCAAATAAGTCAATTTCGTCCTGGAAACTTTCAACAGATAATTCTTGACCTGGACACTGTCAATTTTCTTCTTCAAACTTTCAATTTCGTCCTGAAAAAACTGTTAATTTCGTTACTTTAAACTATCAATTTCGTCCTAGTATTGTCAATTTCATGGAAATTGACAGTTTATTGACGAAATTGACAGTTTTTTGGGCGAAATTGACAGTTTATGACGACATTGACAGTTTTGACGACGAAATTCACAATTTCCTGGACCGTTTATAGAACGGAATTGACTGTTTCCGGGACAAATGTCCATTGATAGTTTCCAGGACTAAATTGACAGTTTCATGGGCGAGAATGAAAGCTATGAATGTTGAAGTTGGCAGTTTTGAATGATTCTAGAACGAAATTGACAGTTTCAGGACGATATTGATGGGTTTGGCGATGAAATTGACGGTTTCGTCCACAAATCTGCCAATCCACCGTAGAAACTGTCGATTTCGACATTCAAAGCTGTTATTTCCGTACTTTGAACTGTCAATTTTGTCTTACAATACTGTCAGTTTTGCCCCAGAAACTGACAATTTTGAATTGGAAGCTCAATTTCCTCCTCGAGGTTCATCTTTGAGCAAAGCTTGCGGTTGCAAAGTTTTGCGGTGGATTAGCGCGAAGATGTCAATCGGTCAAATGAGTGAACGATAGGTGTTCTCTCCACCACTAGTTTTTATTGAACCAAAAAAGGCCACAGACACAATCGTGTTCATATCACTGAGGATGCTCTAGTGCAGAGTGAAACCGGTCTGGTTCAATAAAAACTAGTGGTGGAGACATCGTTCACTCATTTTTCCAGTTTCGTCCTCACGGTCGTCAGCCCCGGTGAGCCGGGTCTCCGCCCTAACTCAATTTTACCAGGTCAGGTCAAGCTCTAGGGGCGGAGATCGTAGCGCAAAGTCCGTCATGCCTCCATTTAACTCAAAAACCTTAAATTCACCCTACTCCATGAACTAAGGTTTCAAATTTGACACCTTAAAAAACAAATTTCACTAATTTTTGTTGTTTCGTACACCATTTTGGTTGATTGTCTCGCTTTTAAAAAACCCAAATTTCGTGAGGTTAGCTCTTTGAATAACCAATTTTACGAACTTTCACTGTTTCTGAACCAAATTTCGCGGACTTCGCTCCTTTAAAACTCGATTTTGGGGGATTTTCGCCCGATGAACACCGGGGCTTTCTCTCTTTATAAAATACGTATTGCGGGTTCGGTAAATTCAAAAACTTGAATAAGTAAAAAAAATAACGATGAAAATACAAATTTCGTGTTTTTGGGTTTTTCAATCTACAATTTCGCTGTCTATTTAACATAACAAAATGTTTCAACATTCAATGTTTAAAATTTGGCACCTTCAAAACCAAATTTCACTGGTTTTTGTTATATGTATAGTACCCGAATTTAGCTGATTCACGCGTTAAAAAACAAAATTTCGTGGTTTTAGATGTTACAGAAATCAGTTTCGTAGGCTTGGGTAATTCATAAATTGAATTTGGCTCTTTCAAAAACTAAATTCCCGCATTTTCCATATTCCAAACCTAAATTTTGTAGATTTGAGTCTAAAAAATCCCAAATTTTGAGGATTTCTTTTCTTTTGAACTTTAATTTTGTGGATGCATTCATGCACAATTTCACAGATGTTGGCTATATTTACTGGCCAAATTTCGTGGGTTTAGCTCTTTCTGGAGTCCACCGTCGTACGGCTTTGTCCAATTCGAAAAACTAGCTAAAGGAAAAAAACTAATCAATCATTAGGGTACAAGCAAAAAACAATTTTCGTGATTTTGGCAGCTTTAACCAAAATTTTACCGAAAAGTTTTGCTCTTTCATAACCAATGTCGTGGATTTGCCTTTTTTTTGCTATTTCAAACCCTAATTTCGCGTTTCACAGAACAAATTCCGTGACCTAAGTTCTTTCCAGAATCAGTTTCGCAGATTTCGCTTGTTCGAAAAACAAATGTGCCTCTTTCAAAAAGGAAATTTACGGATTTGGCTAGAACATTGGCTCATTTTACAGAGCAACTTCACAGGTCCGATTCATTTCAAAAACGAAGTTTCGCAGGGTTGACCCATTCAAAACCAATTCAGCGGGATTGGTTCATGCTGAGCAAATTCGCGGGTTTGGGACACGCGAAAAAACTATTGGCGTTAATGATTTGTTATTAGGTTTTATACTTATATTTTCTTCTTATTCTTTCTCTGAGCTTCGCATCGTTAAAGAAAGCTCGAGCACAGGACGGTGATAGCTCAGAAAAAGAAGAATGTGAATAAGAAAATAGAAACCTCAACCCTAAAAACTACTCATCAACTAAGTACGGCTTAAAATTCCATAATAATAACTATCGACGTTCAACATCGGAGGCCCCCAAAACGAATTGTCGTGTTTTATTTATTTCTCGCTTATGGCCCTTCGGCATTCGTGTAACGAACTGCTTCCGAAGACGATAATAGCCGGTCAATTTTATTTTAAGCCAGAAGAGACCCTTCTGGGATTGACGTTTGAATGCATCAGAAAACTTCAAAACAGGTGTCTGAGTAGCTCTGGCTCACTCCGTTGTTACAAATATAGGATGAAGAGAACGGCGACGCTATTTTTACATTGTTTACCCTATGCAGCTCTAGCGGGAGACATCGAGGGGAAATAATACGTAATTTTAAAAAAAATAAGGAGAGCATTTCGTGATTATTATCGAGTTACCCTGGTTTTCTTTTGTTTTTGTTTTTTCCCTAGTGTCTAAAAAAGATATTGCATAATTATAGTTTTTATTTTCCTGAAGAAAGAAGAATAACCACTGAACACAGGCAAGAAACTAGAATAAATTGCCAGCCGTGATAAATAGAGTGAGAAAGGGAAGTCGCAGGGTCATCCACTGTACGAAGAAGGAATACATTCCTTTCGATTATCATTTGCGCTTTTGTGAACATATCATGCTACAAACTAGACGCATGAAAAGTGCACAATATATTTTTTTTTACAACAATTCTTCACGCCAAACACGTCTATGATAAATAAAAAAAACTAGGGGAGGGGGGAGTTAATCGTGCTCAATCTGACTAGCGACCAAAATATTCGGTGGCCCAGGGTACAACGATGTATTCCCTTTAATCTTTAAATACAAGGAATTTAATTTTTACTTAGCGTTAAGTTATGGCTTTTTAAAATTTCAGTCACGAACTTATTGCCTCTATGGGAACAGCTAATTGGCGCGTTTCCTTAGTTTTAGCCGAGAATTAGCACGTTTACTCAATTTTAGCAGCGGATTTTCTAACATTTTCCGCAAATTAGCGTTTTTCGCGAATGAACGTTTTATGTCAACTTTATCCGTGAATCAACGTTTTTTTTTGTTTTCAAACGTAGACGCGAATCGGCGCTTTATCACTAATTTCGCCGCGAATCAGTGGGTTTCCTCCGTTTTAGCCGCGTATCAGCTCAATTATAGGTGCAAGTTAGCGATTTTTTTCCACTTCTTAGCCATGCGAAATAATGCTTTTCTTTATTTTGCCGGCGTGAATTAGCGCTTTCACTTCCATGTTCCCGTAGGGAAGGAAGTTTGTTTCTCTAGTTTAGCTGCGAATTAGCGTTTTATAACAATTTTGAATGGGAATTGGCGGTTTTTCTTAGTTTCGTCTGAATATTAGCGGATTTTTTCAAATATACGAGCGGTTTTGCTCATTTTCAGCTGCTTTTCTTCAATTCTTGCCGCGCGTAAGCGCTTGTGTCAATTTCAGCCACACATTGTTTCTCAATTTTAAACGGGAATTACGTACGGTTTATTAATCAATTTTAGCCGCGAATCTACGGATTTTATCTAATTGATCCGTAAATTAGCGTTTTTCTTTATTTTATCCCCAAATGAGCGCTTTTACTCAATTTTAGCCACTTATTAGCGGATTTTCTCGTATTGATCCACAAATTAGCGGTTTTCTATATTTTATACCTTCGAATTAGCGCCCCTTCTCAAGTTTAACTGCGATTGAGCGCTTTAGCACAATTTAGTCCGGGTTTTTAGTAATTTTTCTCAGTGTCGCAGCCACGTATTAGCGGGTTTGCTCAAATAGATCCGCGCGAATTAGCGTTTTATCTTCAATTTTTTTCCACTAATTACGGTTTTTTTCCTGAAATTAGTCGCGAAGTTGCCCCGAGAAACTATGTGTTGATGTTTTCTCAATATTAGCTGGGCGTGTTCAGCGATTATTCGCCGTTTTTTCTCAATTTCATAGCTGTGACTTTGGTGCTTTTTCTCAATTATAACCGTGAATTGGAATATTCTCAATTTTTAGCCGCCCATTGGTGATTTTTCCGCCGTTTCCCATGAATTAGCGCATTTTCGCTATTTAGCCGTGAAAACACTTTTTCGTAACTCTTTGTCGCTGACTTCCTAGCTGATTAGCGCGTCTTATAACGGCATAGGGCCGTTATACATTTGGGGTTGGCCTATTTTCTTGAATTTAGCCACGAAGTTCCTTTCAGATTCAGATACTGCGAATTTGTGTATTCTTTGTTAATTTTAATGAGCATTTGCTCTCAATATTAGCCACAAATCAACGTTTTAAAACCTGAAAATCCCCGTTTTTTTCATCTTCAAGGTTTTAGGGATTTAGGAAGTCTCCCCCTCTGAACGGTGCCCTAGGACGATCGACCCCTCTCGCCGCTACGTCGGCACGCTACTGGAACCGCGCAATGCATGAATCACAAAACGTTTTAACCACGAATTGTTCGAACCACTCAAGACGCGCGAACCACCTGTTAAGACAGGTGGATTGAGCATTTTGTGGTTCAATAATTTGGTGGACCTATCCACAAAAGCATTGCACCACAAAACGCTCAATCCACACAATGTTCAGATCACAGACCGTTCTAAACTCAAATTGCTCGAACCACATTTCTGCGGTGACAGTCACGATATTTGTTTTTTAAAGGAGCCATTTGTTTATTCGTAGTGACCAAAATAATACCCACATAAACTTTTACCTTGAAAATGTATGCTCTTTCGACGACTAGGAAAGCAAGATCGTACGGGCGTGCGGAATTTCCTGGAGATTTAAATTTAGACCTTGAAATCTAGGATTGGTGCAGACATACGGCACCAATACCAATACATAGGATTGGAGGGGAAGGGGTCGAGGAAACACATGTAAAACTTCCCCTTAAGCCATGAAATACTGTTCCTCATCAAGCGTGAATCGCTGAAATAGGGGTTTGCAGGAGTCAATTCCAATAAATTTGGTTTTGAAAGAGCAAATGACCGTAAAATTAGGGGTGGAAAGACGTAAGTCTGCGAAATTTTGTTTTTGAGAGATCAAAACCCCATAGAATTTGGATTTGAACGAGCCAAATCCAGAAAAAAAGTGAAAAGGGGTTTTGAAAAAGCGAAATTTTGGTTCAAAACAGCTTCAATTGCGGTATTAGGTTTTTGAAATATTTAGACGCGCGTGATTCGTTTTTGATCTGATATGAAGCCAAACCCTCGACCACGCAGCGCAGCGCGAGTCGTCCGTTCTGGTTTTTCGGCAGAATTTTCTGGGTTTTGGGACCAAATTTCCAGATTTTGTTTTTATTTGTTAATTCAAATAATACCACATTTACCCAGATCACAGACACAGCAATAAAATATCCGGTTTTTTGCTATTGTGCTATTGTTTTTTTTATATTATAATTAAGAAATTAGGCGAATATGATAAGTGGGGGGGGGGTGAGAAGAAAGTTAACCGCCATTCCCGTCACTTGGGTATGAAACCGCCCCTGTGTTGGTGGCACGATTTCCAGTTTCTTTGCCTAAAGTTAGTTTTTGGACTGAATAGCGTGTTTATGGAAAAGTCTGTTCAGGGATGAAATGAAGTTTGTAAACATTTTCGGGTCAAGTACGTTCATCTTACGTGGTGCACCTACCAGTCGGCGTAGAGACAGACCGCTCTAGCCACACCATCTGATAAACATGCGTGCACTCACCCTGCCCTAGCCCACAGGGTATTTGAAACAATAAGCCACTGTGAAACCGTCCACAAACATGCCATGACTAATTTGGAAATGGCATGGTGTAGCACGTATTGATACCAAGCATGTACTAGCAAGACAAGGATCAAAGTCTTACAGGTTGTCACTGTTACTAATAAAGTGTTCTTCCTTGACCGTGGCAATCATGTCTTGGACTCATGGGGTATTGGACCTACTCAGGCCGTAAGCGGTTTATTTATATTTCTTTATTTGTATGCCTATCTTATTTTTATTTTTTTCTACATGACTGTTGACGCATTGTAAACCCGTAAAGTCTGGGACTAAGGGAGTCGACAGGGGTTCGAACCGGAACAAAGAAAGTGTTCTCAAAAGAGGTTCTTTACCCCGTGATGTGCATATTATTTATTTGATACTTGACTCACCTTTCCCCGGGCCCGACAGGTTTGTGGTAACGTTGACACGAGCCGGTGACCGGCGTGTCGGCTGGTCGCGAGGCTTCCCTCCCCCCGCACGGACATGCCCCTGCTGTCCCTGACTCAGTGGCTTCTCCCCTAACTCTTCCCAATTAGAGAATTCCCCGGGTTTTACATCATAACCCCGGGGGGGGGGGGGACATGTTTGTACAACCCTCAGTGTTGGATAAAATGCAGTTCCCTTAAGGATTTGTTGACGCTACCGGGCCATTCTCCCCCCCCCCTCGTCCATGGGCTCGCAGGGTTCACTCAGTTAGCGGTGAATTACCCCTGATCGAGCTCCTTTCACTAATATTGTATCATACATATCATAACGCCCCTTGTAGGGCGTTACAGTATCATGACGCGGGAGGGTAGCATCACAGCTGTATCTCGCGTTTAACGATTTCAATGAAATTTCAATCTTAACAGGAGCAGTCGAACTGGAAAATTTGCCCCTCAAAAAGGACGCCCTTCGCCAAGTCGGTCTACCCATACAGGTTCGAGCCGGTCACATCGGTCGGGTTAAATTAAAAATCCCCGTCAGTCAAATCACCTCGGCGCCATGGGAAATCAACATGGAGCAACTTTACTTGGTCGTCGGTCCACTTCGTCTGTCAGAGGTGAGAACATCACCCCCCCCCCCTCTCACACCACCGACCCATCCCGCATTTATATTTTTAGCTCGACGAAGAAGCGGAAGAGCAGTCCCTTCAAGATTTCAAACTGAGTCAACTGGACGCGGTCGAAGCTCTGTGGCGCTCGCAAACCGAGCAGAATCAAGAGGCGGGCTATTACGCGTCCAGTTATTCGTCGTGGCTTAGCTTAAGCATGGGATTTGCTGCGAATATTATCGAAAACCTACAGGTGAATAATCGCTGGATTTTAACTAATTTTAGTGGCCGTTGCCTTATGGATGTCAATGTTTTCGCAGCTCAAAATCAAGAACGTTCATTTACGTTACGAAGATGAAATTACAATGCCGGGTAAAATTTTCGCCGCTGGCGTACAAATTGAGTCACTGACTGTGCAGAGCTGTGACCGCTCGTGGAATCCGTGTTTCATATCGACGACTAATCAAGAAGAATCCTTTAAACTAATGGAAATGAGCGGGTTTTCCTTCTATTGGGACCCAATTAGTAAGGACGAAATGATGGGGGATTTGAGTCTTCCTGAATTAGCGGTAATATAATGAATTTGGACTTCTTTGAATGGACAACTTTTTTTTAAAAAAATGATTTGTTTCAACAGAAAGCAATGTCAGGAAAAGCGAATCACGACTATTTATTAAGTCCAGTAAAAGCGACAGCCCACGTCAAAAGGAACTTGAGCTCGTTGCCGCTCAGGTCGAAGGTGAACCCTAGAATTGTGTGCGAATTATCTTTGGAACAAGTTCCACTGTCCTTAACAGACGTATGTTTAAACCGTGAAAGGCTTATTTTTTTTTTGGAAATTACTACCATTTTGTCTTTGTTCGATCTCAGTGTCAATACAAAGAGATAGTTGGATGTAAAAATGGCTTAAAGAGTCTACAGCGGAGGCACAATCATTTAAGGGCTCGACCGAAGTGCACTGTCAAGGAAAATCCGATGTCTTGGTGGTTGTACGCTATTGGCCGGGTATTGAAGCCGAGACCGACGTGGGAATCGTCTTTGGTGAAAGCCAAGAGAACGTAAAATATGTGGAAATGTACTGCAAAATATTGGCTAATCCATCAGCCCCGCTTCTACCTGAAGTTAAAGAATTTAAAGATAAAATTGAGTGGGAGAGAGACTTCAACGTCTTAAAGGAATTGAGAGAGGTACATTAATTGTAGGTATATTTTTTCTGATTTCATTTTAATCATATTAAAAAATTCCGTAGTACGCTATGAGTAAAATAAGGCCGGCCGCCGACCCGGCAGAGATGAGCGGTGGCGTAGGAGTCCTAGCGAGTTGGTTCCCGCAGTGGTGGGGCTGGCACAGTCGGTCGACAGAAGCCCAGGCGAGAACGACTGATGACGCCGCTAGCCTTGCCCTCGAAGAAAAACTGTTGGATGCTTTGGCCGACACAGTCGAGACGAATACGATTCTCAAGCGCGACACCATTTTCGGTCAATTCAATTTCCTTCTCAAGCAAGGAAATATCAACTTGTGCTCAAGTTCCAAAGAAACTCTGATGGAATTGCAATTCGAGAATGTACGAGTTGGGTTTGAACTCCGACCGAGAACGTCCTCGCACAGTTTTTTCATCAATCTTGGAGGGCTGTACTTGAAAGACCATCTGTTCAAAGATTCGGCATTTCCAGTGCTTATCTCTCCTCAAAGTATACAATTTGCTTCTTTTTTTTTTATTATTTTTGAACTAAAATTTCAATTATTTTTCTCTAGAAAGTGAACTTGCACCATCCGGGCATCAAGGTCGCTCGTTACCCCCCAGTCTAGCACGTCTTTTAAGCTCCAGCTCTTCAGCCCTAAACAAAGAGGAAGCCCCTTTATTTCACTTGGCTTACGAGTACAAACCCCTCAACTGTAACGCTGATAGACGGTAATGCTTGCACAACGCTAAACTAAGCGTATTTTGTATTATTTTTAACGTTATCCCACGCTCTAGGCTTGAAGTCAGATCGAAATCATTGGACATCGTCTACAATCCTGGTGCAACCAAGTGGATTTTAGATTTTTTCACCAGCCCGTACCAGGAGAGCGACGTTGGCCTTAGACAGGCGGCCCGACAGAGCTATCACGCTATGAAACGTAAAACGAAGCAACAACTTTTAAATAACTGGGACAGCATTGTGCACGGACAAAAGGTAAGATGCCCAAACGGCTGGATCGCCCTAAGCCTACGGCTATCTCTCATTGTCTTCTCCCCACCCCTCGCCCATTGTTTTCTCAGAATTCACATCGCAGAGGCTGGGACGTCGAACTTGATATATCCGCCCCCCAGATATTTCTCGTCGAACATTTCAACGATAAAAACGCGATTCTTTTTGTCGTCGACTTCGGTAAATTACACTTCACCAACCGACCTCTAGAGCAACCAGTAACATTGCCCGCTCAAAGTAGCGTGGAAAATGATGACGACGACGAAGAAGAAGGTGCGGCCCGATTTTCTTTTCACGCTTTTTTGTTTTTTTATTTATTTAAAAATTTATTGAAACAATGAACAGCCTTTCAAACACCGTGCTCTACACCGCCTGGCAGCGAGGCCAGTTCGGTGACGTCTTCGCGAAAGCCGTCGGTGGATCAGAACAATTTGGACGAACTTTTATTGCACAATAAACTATACGAGAGGTTTGCTCAACGTTACAAAATTAAATTGTTGCACAATTTTTTAGAAAATTCAACATTTAGATACCGAATTGAATTGTCCGATCTTCAAATATTGGTGGGCTGCGTGAGGGACAACTGGAAATACGCGCATTTGAGAGGGACCTCTTCCTTGCACATAGTCGACAAATTTAATATTACGCTTCAAGTGAGTAGTTCTTTAAATTTTTCCAACTGAAAACTTAAAAATAATCCCGCCCCGCCCCTCTTTAATAAAATTAAAAGTTGGAGCGGCGTGTGGTGCACACAATAGATCCACAGTTCCCCAGTTTAACCGTGACTGGTAACCTGCCGAAATTAGTGGCCCACATAAACGAGGATAAAGTAAAAGCGATTCGAACTCTTTACGACGTCCTCACAGGAAAGGGACTAGTTTCACCGACCAGGTACTATTTTGAACGTTTACCCTCGACAAACATCTAATGTCTATGAGAAAAATCTAAAAAAAAATATTAATTTTTTTCCAGATCGTTTAGCACAACTCCCACCGAGGATACTGCTCCGGATCAACTACTTGAAGACGACATTCAATTTATCGACGATGATCCCGACATAGGAGCCAGGCTTTTAATGTTACACTTCTCCGTGGACCAGATGTCTCTCGAGGTGAGTCACTTTATTTGTGAACGCACTTACTAGGGCACTTAGTATAATGACAGGGTGAGGAGAGTGGGGGTAGGGCGTTCTTACATTTCAATTTGAAGTGACCATTAGCTCTAAAGGGAACCACATTGGTCGAATAGGGGGAAACTGCGCATGCTTGGGCTTTTTAAAAACCACAGTTTCGTAGGCTTGGCACTTTGAAAGAAGCAATTTCATCAATTCGGATTAAAAACAAGTATTTCGCGGATGTGACTCCTAAGACCAAAATTTCTTGAGTTGGGGGGGGGGGGGTCGAAAAACAACATATTTCGTGTATTTGAAACAAAAAACTAAATTTCGCGAGTTTCGCGCTCAAAACCCCAAATTTCGTAGCTCTTTAAAAAATCAAAGTAGGCTAGGACACATAAAAACAAAATTTTTCGGGCTTGGGCTTGATGAAACATTATTTCTCAGGTTTGGTCCCTTGTAAACTTATTTTGTGAACTTGGTTATCAAAAAAAGAATTTCGCGGGCCTGGCACTTGGAATAAACGCTGGTTCAGCCGTGAAAGAACCAAATTTCGTGGTCTTCGCTCATTAAAAAACAAATTTTGTGGTCAAGCATAGTAAATACCTTTTTAAATTAGTTGTGATTAGTCAGAGTAGTCAGTCAATAAACAAATTTCAGGGCCAAATAGCCGTAGATGAAGGGTTTGGGCAGAAGATGTCAGACGCACTAGAGACCCCAGCAAGGCAACTTAAATCGTCGAATTGTTCCCCAGAAACTGAATTTTCACAAAACTGGTCTGAATCCGCCAAAAACAGCATTTCCGACTGTAAAATATCGTTGTAGCCTTCTATTTAGGATTTTACGTCCAAAAACTGACAGTTTTTTTTCCAGAAATATTGATACTTGAGGGAAGGGCTTAGGCCTCCTATACAGGGTGTCCGAATTTTCAACTTTTTGCCTGAGAGACGTTAAAAACTGACATTTTTAAACCCAAAACTGAAGATTTTACTCTGAAACTGATTATTTTATTCTGAAACAGACTATTTCACGCAAAAGCCGAAGCGTTACCTACCTTAAAACTGAATTTTTCATAACAACTGGTGATACTTCCCCCCAAAATTTGCGTTATACACTAAAACTGACGATTCTATCCTAAAACTGGATATTTTACTTCATAACTGGCGACTTTATCTGCCACAATACTGACGATATGTTCCCATATAAGACGATATTACACCAAAACAGACGATTTCACGCCAAAAGCTGACGTGTTAAACCAAAAATTTTGGCGGTTTTACCTCATAAATTAATATTACACTTAAAAAATGGTCATTTTACCACAAAACTGACCTTTTTAAACAGAAAACTGGAGACTTTACTCTAAAACTGACGATTTTACACCAAACCTGAAGTGTTCTACCGATGGTTTAACTACAAAAACTGGTCATATTACCTAAAACTGTCGGTTTTAATCCCAAAAATAACGATTTTATAAAAAAAAAAACTCATGCTATGCCCATTAACTAATAATTTCACCCTAAAACCGTACGACCCCAAAACTGGACATGTTCACTCCAAAACTGACAATTTCACACTATACACGACGTTTTCCCCAAAACGGATGATTTTACGCCGAAACTATTTCGGCGATTTCTCCACAATACCGACGATTTGTTCCCAAATAAGACGTGACTACACCAAAACAAACAATTTCACTCCAAAACTGACGTTTTCCCCCATGAATATGATTTTACGTTGAAACAGATAACTCTGTCTTGAAAACTCGACAAAATTTTCAGTTTTGAGGAAAAACCACTAATTTTTGTTTTGTTTTTTTAAAGGGTAAGATTGGCAGTTTCTTAGTGAAAATTCAGTTTTCTGGTAATTGTTTTAAAGTAGAAACTTGAATTTTGGGTTAAAAAACTTCTTTTTTGGGGTAAAACCACCAGTTTTGGGGTAAATTTTTCATTTTTTAGCAAAATCTGACAATTTTAGTTCAAGGGTAAAATCTTTAGTAACCTTCGGCGTGAAATTTTTAGTATTTCTAGTTGAAATCCTCCAAAACTAAGGATAAAGCTGACATTTTATATGAAAACTGTAGATTTCAAGACAATACTAGTGATTTTACCTCGAACTAAAGACTAATTTCCATCAAAATGAACCGTTTATTCCCCCTAACTGATAGTTTTATTACAAAACTGGCTACTTTTCTTCAAAACTGACGTTTTTTAACCCGTTATTGTAGTTTTTACCCCAAAACTGCTAGGAAACTGATGTTTCCATTACAAATTGGCGATTTCACCCAAAAAATAAATAAAGCGGTTTTTTCCTCAAAACTAAAAATTGTACATCGAAACTAACGAAAAAACAAAAGAAATGGTGATTTTAGCTCAAAATTGCGGGTTTAGCACAGAAATGGCGATTGTAGCTAAAAAATGGCGACCCTAGTAGGTACTGGTATTGCGATTTTTTCACAAATCTGATAATTTAATCACTAAACTGACGATTTTAGATTTCGGAGAATCGTAATCCGAGACATAGTGTTTTCAGTGAGTTAAACCTGCGGAAATGGTCTATTTAGTAAGAAAAAGCTGCAAAATTATTTATTGAACTAGGCAACCTCTCAAAATTGATTTTCCAGCCACTGAAACTCGCGGCTTTCGCGGAACAAATCCGCGAGTTGGTGATTTTTAGACAGCGAAATTTCAGCAGTGGGTTTTAAGTGAGTCAAACGCTTAAACATGATTTTGAGGGCGAAATCGGTTTAAAAATTCGCGAAATTGGGGTTTTGATGCCATGTATGAGAAATTTTGTCTTTTAGTTGGGTCACATCTGGGGAAATGTATATTTAGGGCGCGGAAATACTCGAAATTGGTTTTTTTAGTGAGCGAAATTCTGGAAATGATTTTCTTTCGTGAGCGTGAACGTAACAAAACGTGGCGACCCTGAAGGGTGATTTGTAGTGTACATTTCGACGGTATCCAGGGGTGGGCGGCTGCCCCACTAGCGATAAGTCTTCACTTTTGAGTCTAACGGAGGACAACTGCTCGAGTCCTGCCCCCCTCTGGCTGCGCCCATGCCCTCAGGGTTAAGTTAAGTTATATTTTATTCGGTTTCTTGGGGCTGGAATGCAAGTTTTCAGGCTGAACAAAACGAGATTTTTCTGCCTTTAAGCGAGTTTTCGGCTTTTGAAAACAATACGACTGCGTAGGTAGCGGCCTTTTCGGCCAACGTAACGATTTCGGAGGTTCTTAGTCGAGATTGAAAGCAAAAAAGGAGGTCTAGCTGGTTTTCAGCTGGAGAAAATAACATGTAGAGCAGTGGCGTAGGTAGCTTGTTGAAAATGCCCGGTGTAGTGGTCCCAGTGCCCCCCTCCCTCTTGACAGGCGTTTTTAGAGGCCTAATATAGTGAAGAAAGGTATGCATGTGACCTCTGAGCGACCCAGGCGACAGGCTTCCTGAAAACATGCCTTGACGCCCGAAAATTGGTCCACAATGATAAGAGTCCCGCCCGACGTCATTGGGCGTTCCACAAAAATCAAAAATGATTAGAGCCTGTACAAAAGTGTTACCACGTTGACGGAACTACGGTTTTCAAGTTTTTAGACATTTTGTTTATATTTGACCGTGAAACTGGGCACATCAATCCCATTCTAGCGCGCGTCATTAGACACCCCTACGCCCATGCAACCTCGAAACTTGACATTTAACAGAGAGTTCGTAAATTTGATGCCCATTAGCCAACGGTACGTTGTTATGTACATTTCGTGCCCAGTTGCCCAATATTGAGCATTTTGTGTCTATTTAAATGTGAAAACCTATTCGCAAAGCCCAAATCAAGGTGTAGATTTTGACCGTCGAATTCCGGTCAACATTTTTCCGATCGGAAATAAATTTGAAGAGTAAATTTTTTGTAAGGGTTTCACGTTGGGACGATTGCAACCCTCGGTTCACTTCATAGTCTCTTCGGTCGACCTCATATTTCTCAAGAATTGTATTTAGCCCCTCTGTTTTCAAAACAATCTCCAAAACTATGGGCCTTTTGTAGGATGGACTTTTTTGATCGGTCTCAAGGAGGATTGTTGTCACTTCCGAACGGTCTTTACAGGTTCAGTCCCGAGGGCGCAGTGTAGCCGAACTGCAAGTGACAGGCGTTAGACTGACATTCACGAAACGGCCTTTCGACACGAGCTTTACACTCAGTGTTCACGGTCTTCTACTTGTTGACGCGCTTCAAACATTCGGTCCGGACTTTGAGCTCCTGGTGGCCAGCCACAAACACGTTGGGTAAGCCGGTTGTGTGTGTACAAGTTTGCTGTTTTTCTTCTTAATTTTTTGAATTTCATCAAACAAAAGAATGGACAGCGTGAGTGGAAGTCTTCAGGACAGCGAACCTACATCGCCCACATCCCCTGCCTCACCTGACCCTGAAATTCGGATGTCTCGATTTGCACCGAATTCGGTCTCCCCCGTCTCTATTTCTCAAGCCGTCAGCAGTCTTGACGCGAACCGAGGTACAATTTTTGTGGTTTTACATCGCGCTATCGGACTATAAACGTTCCGTTATGGTTTTAGCTAAATCTCCTCAAAGAGGAAAAGTGCCGTCGCCACCGAGAATTAAATTCCCCTCGCACGAATTCGCTGATTCAGAGACGTTAATTACAGTCGAATTTATTTTTGTTAATGCCGATTGTCCCACGAATGATGATCAGAAGGAACACTCACAGATTGCCAACATCCAGTTTAATAATCTCGATATTATAGGTAAGCATAATTAATACATTTGTTTATTTTATTTTAATGATCAGCCTCCTCATCTCTACCGGTCATCAACAGCCAACCAAGAAACTATAGTCGAGCTTGTTGGCTTTGCACACCGGGTTTTCCCGAAGCAGAAACCTCCTGTTCATGCTCCTGTGATTCAGCTACGCGGTAAATGAAGTTGAAAAATTGGTTGGATCGCATTATTTTCTCCTTATTTTTCTTCTTCTAGAATTTGAAGACCTAACTAATGGAACCAGCCGCAGTTCATCCACCACAAGTTCGGTGATTTCAACTAGAACTCAACTAACATTCGACTTCCATCGTTTGAACGTACTTTTATTAAGAGCCGTGGTTAAGGACTCTGTTGTAATCGGCAGGAAAATTGCCACTGCTACGATGACTGAAGCGAAAATTCTCGCCAACGTTGGTCAGTTTTCGGGCCTTTGACTGTAAATTTTGTTTAAAGCTAACCGATTGGGTGTTTGCAGGCAGTAGCCTTGAGGTTGAAGGATCTCTGGGAGGACTTCAAGTCCTCGACTTGACGCCGGAAGGGCAAACACACCAAAGAATTCTCAGCTTGGGTGAAGATCCTTTGACGGCCGAAGCTAAATCGTCCTATTTGTTGGCTTGTCTCACCGCTGAAATGTACAATATGTCTGGCGAGTCGCGCGTCTCGAGCAATCGCGCTTTTTGTTTTAGCGTCAAACGACAGTCGCTTGATTCAGACACAGGTAAGAAATTCGTTTTTATTATTTTTTTCTCGCACATTGCTGACTACAAATTTCAGATGTTGCGGATATTTCGATCCAAATGGCGTCTGTTTGGTACGTGCATTCGCCTCATCTTTTAACCGAGCTACGGTCATGCGCTGTAGAGTTCAAGCAGTATTTGTCGAATTTATTTTCATCCATAAAATCAGCCGCGACTGAAATGGCTATAGGCATAGTGCACGCCAGGTACACTCGAAAATAACATTTTCCAGTTATTCAGGGCGTCAAACTATAATGATTTCTACACAGGGCCGAAGCTCTCGCACAAAGCCTGTCAATGGGTGGAAGGCTTTACGGTTCGTCCAGCGATATTTCGCAAACTCCCAGGAAACGTCGAAGTTTTTCTTGTTCAACCGACCATTTAGAAAGTCGAGGCTCTGTGACACCTCACAGTCCCGTAGAGAACAGTTGCCGCACTTTCATCAAGTAAAATTGAAGTTTTATTTCGAAATTATCGTGGATAGTGTTAATGACGACTTTTTTGGTAGGTGGAACGTGGTACTAGCGTCTCCGGTTGTAATTGTCCCGAGGAAACCGTCCAGCACGCAGTGCGTTGTTGCCTATCTCGGATCAATATCGCTCACGAATTCCGGTGCCAATTCTCAGGCGACGACTCCTATGTCGGAGCCTTCGACTGCTTCAGAAAAATATGACTTGAATATTAGCGCCATCAATCTTTACACTATTGACATTTCTCATCGCCTCGTTTTGGCTTCGCACAAGTAACAAATTAATTTTTGATGAACTTCGTAGCTAAACGTTTCTTAATAATCCTCCCTGTTGCAGTTTGAACGAATCGTTTAATTCTTTAATAAAAGCAGAGGAACTTTACGGCAACAAAAGCGATGGCACACCAGTGTTACACAACACAAGTATACTTTTAAACGTTTTGAGGACTGTGCACCTTGGTAAAAATAAAATACAGGACGAGATGCTTCTGGATTCAATGACTGATGGGACACCTTTCGATGTAGAATCCTTTTCTGTGAGTAGTTTAAGCCAATAGCAAACGATGAAAATGAATAAATACTATCTTTTTCCGCAGATAAATGGGAGTGTTGTTAATGACGTCAAATTTTCGCTTAGTCGAGCTCAGTACGAACAGCTAATTGAAACCGTGAACTTTGTGCTGTCAACTAAAGACACTGAGCATTTTGAGTCTGACGTCGGAGGGCGTAGTGGTTTGGAAGACATCGTTGAAGAGCCTGAGCTACACACAGGGGTGTCGACGCTCAATTTTGACCAGGCTCTAAGGACGCGAATGATCGTACACAGTTCCAACGTTGGTGGAGCATCTCCTCCGAGCACTAGTAGTCAAAGCATTGCGGGTGTGTATCAAAATCTCGCCTCTCTTAACTCGTTTGACTCGTCTTTTAATTTCCACAGTTGGGTTCGAGTTGCCTGTGTTAACTCTGGAACTTATCGCGGACTTGGGTTCGGGCGAACAGAAATTCGTCGAACTATCCTTTAAAGATTTGATCGTTCAGTTTGAGAAGTCGCAAAACAACGAGACGAACGTTCAAATCTCCCTACATTCCGTGATGATGGAGGATCTGCAAAAACCGGCCGATTCGAAACATCGTTTTCTTATGGTGTCGTCCAACGCGTCCAGTTCAGATCCACTCGCTAACATGCCTGGATTTGTTTCGCGATCTTGTCCGAATTTGTACTTGAGCCAGTGCTCGACGCAGCCGTGGCAATCGTCATTGCCGGATCATTTAGAAACGGGGCAGGTTTTTGGTGACTGCTCCTACAGGCATCATCACGTGATTGGTGAGTACGTTTTTATTAAACTTAATATTACGGGGTTCTCTCTGGGCCTTCTGTCGCGTCTTCAATGCTTACGCCTGACCATTTGACCAGTGTGCGAGTACCAGCTAGGTGTGTGAAAGTACCAAATGAGTGTGTCGTGAACAGCAGCGTCTACGGGGCTCAGATATTATTCAAGGGTGGAGTTTCGGTGATCTCCCCTACCCCACGCTCAGCTGGGTTACCTGTGGGGGGGGGGGATCTCCTTGGCAGAGAGTTTCGTTAATAACTTGCCCGATAATACGTCAAAGTGAACAGTGCGCTGGGGTTTAAGAGCTCATCTGTTTCATTTGAGAAGCACTTCGCGAGATGTGCAGGTTCAGTAACTACCAGGCTTAGCGTAAATTGAGCATCCTCGGCTCCCCTCAACAAATACTACCTATACAAGGTATGCTTTGGTTCAGATAGGGTGACTAGACGTCCTACTTTTTAGAGCGTCCGCCGGGGACGTCCGGGCTCATTTAACAGGTGTCCGAGGAAAGGTCAAAATTGTCCTACTTTTCGCTTCCAACTTTTAATGGCCCGGTGGGTCTAAAAGTGCAGATCCAGTCGATCAATAATAAGACACCAATTTCTCTACCAGCGAATGACTCCCTTGACGGACCTGCACCTATCGGAGCCCTGGGCAGAAATCTCCAACAGCCCCCTAGTTGAATTTTCTCCACTTTAACAGCAAATTAACAATTATTTCTATATTTTAGCTGAGAATCAGCACTGTTATCAGTTTGAGCTGAAAATTAGCGTTTTTCTTACGTATTTTGCTCCATATTAGCCGCAAAATAGAGGGGTTTTCCCAATTTTTGCCAAAAATCGCATTTTTTTGTTTACCATGCGCGATGAATTAGCGGTTTTTCTAAGCCGCAAATCAGCGTTTTTTGTTTTTTTCCCTTTAAAGCCACGAATTGGCGATTTTTTTCTTAATTTTAACCTCCAAGTTGCCTTCAGAAGCCACGAATGGTGTATTTTCAATTTTTGATGCAAAATGAAATTTTTCACAACTTTGACCGCGAATTAGTGATTTTCCTCATTTACCCGTGAATTAGAGCTTTTTCTTAATTTTAGCAGCGTACTGGCGTTTCTTACCCGTGAATTAGAGAATTTTCTCAATTTTAGCCAAGAATTGGCGTTTTCCGCAATTTTAGCTGCAAATTGGCTATTTTTTTCCATTTTTAGCAGCGAATTAGTTTTTTTCTCAACATAAGCCGCAAATTAGCAATGTTTTTTTACATACTAGCACCGCATTCAGCAATTTTGTGTTACTTTTAGCTATTATATTAGCGCTTTTTCTCAGTTCCAGCCGCGAATCAGTGGTGTTTTTTTTAACTTGTAGCCATGAATTTGCCGTTTTTATCGATTTTAGCCACCAAGTTGGCCTCAGAAGGCGGAGTATTTAAGTTGGAAATTTTACCACTCTTTGTCCGCCAATTTTCCTCAAGATTAACAGCGCAGTAGTGCGCTAGCCCGTGACTTCGCGAATTTTCTCAAGTTCAGCCACGAATTGGCATTTTCCGCAACTTTAGCCGCAGATTAGCCATTTTTCCCAGCGAGTACTTTTTCTCAATTTGAGCTGAAAATTAGAGTTTTTCTTAATTTTCGCCGCGCTAATTAGTGATTTTTCAATTTTAGCTGCGTTGTTTTTTATAATTTAGTCCGCATTAGCGATTTTTTAAAGCTCTCCGCTATGGATTAGCGCTGTTTTTCAGTTTGAGCTTTGAAGCTTTCAGAAGCTTCGGATTTTTGTTTTCTCAATTTTACATGTTATTGCGTTAATTTTTCTCGAAAGTGCTATTGCCGGCTTTAAATTGAGGAAAACGACATTATTAGCTAAAATCCAGAAAATTCGCGAATTCATAGATTGGAAAAGCTTCTAAGCAGCTAAAATTGAAAAAAGCGCTAATTCGCGGCTAAAATTGAGGAAAATTACAAATTCGCGGATATTAGTGTGTTAAAATTTATAATTTAAATACGCGCCTTTTCTGAGGGCAGTGACTAACATTGAGAATAATGGCAAATTCATGGCTATAAGTTAAAAAACAATGATTCGCGGCTAGAATTGAAGAAGCGCTAATCTATTGCTAAAAGTAAAACAAAATTTGCTCATGCGGTGCTAAAATGTAAAAGAACCTTGCAATTGAGGAAAACGTTACACGCGGTCAAAATTGAGTAAAGCGCTAATTTTTCTGGTAAAGTTGACAAAAAGCACTCATTCACGGCTAAAATGGCGAAATTTGTGGCTTGAACTTGGCGTAAGCGCTAATTGGCGGAAATTTGGCATTTGGCTAAAATAAGAAAAAGGCCGTAGAGACGCTTTTTTTTTTTTTTTTTTTTGACGACTTAGGGGCCTCTTGGAGATTTCCGATCCATGGCCGTTTCTTACGCCCCAATGGTCGCTTTTTGCCATTTTCAGGACAGGAATAATCTTTTTAGGCCTTTTCAAACCACACAACATCAGTATTCATAGCTCACATAGAGTCATTTTTATGAATTTTAGGGCTTGAATAGCCATTTCGGCCATTTTTACAGTGTTAACCGTCAGTATGGCCATTTCTAGGGCGTGCATAGTCAGCGTGATATATTTTGTCGGAGTTATGGTGTTTTTTAGAGGAGGAATTGCCAATTTAGCCATTTTCTAGGTGCGGATGGTCAGTTTGGCCATTTTCAAGACAAAAATTTGCATTTTTTTTAATGGCACATAGTCAGTTTGGCCTATTTAATGGATTGAATGCCCAGTTTGGTGATTTTTCATGTGTATAGAGTCGTTTTTGCCATTTATAGGGTGTGAATAGCACGTCATGCCAAGGCAAGAACGATCAGTTGGGCCTTTTTTGCCGCACGAATGGTCGAATTGCGATGCCTTATGGGCCAATTTCCGAACGCAAATCGTCAGTTTTACCATTTTTAGGATTCAAATGGTCAAGTCAAAGCAAGAATGATTGGTTTGGCTATTCTTGGCACGCGAATGGTCGATTTTGCAGTTCACAGGAAAGGAATCATCTGTTTAGGCTTTTCCTAGGCACGAATAGTCAGTTTAGGCGATTTTATGGCGCAACTAGTCGGTCAAGCCAAGGCGCGTAGTATCAATTTGATCATTATTTGGCACGCGTATGGTCGGTGGCTCGGGGGTGGGGGTATCATGATTTTTTAGGAATTTTGAGGTCCGCACGAATTGTTTGTTTAGCCAATTAAGGCGTGTGAAGTATGTTTCGTTATTTTTAGGGCACACAAATAGTCAGTTCAGTTATTTTAAGGACGCGAATAGTCAGGTTTGCCGTTTTGTGGTGCGGTTATAGTCAGCCTGGACTGTGTGGGCATGGCTAATTTAGCTATATTTTAAGGCAGCGAATGGGCCAAACACATCCGTTTTTTGTTATTTCTTTTGTTTGTTTGTGTGTTTGTTTGTTTATATGTATGTATGTATGTATGTATGTTTATTCATATTATTTTTTAAAATTAATTATTTTATTTACTTTTTTAAAATTTATGTATATCTCAACTAAGCTGCTCAACTAAGTGCTCTGGGAGGGGTTCTGACCCCTAAAACCCTCCCCATCGGCATGACACTGCTTCCCTGGGTTGTGCTTCAAAAGTTCGTGTTGGTGCCACTTGTTGCACTTCGGATGATCTAAATTGGTCCAGTCGGCATTTTGAATGTATGAACTTGGGAGGTATCTTCCCCACCCCACATTTTCTAGAAAAATGAACTTTCCAGGCTTTCCCGTGATGGTACATGTGTCAAATTGAGGAGGGCAATTTAAAGAAGTGGCACTTTATACTTGTTTTTAAGGCTGTCCCGGATTTCACGATCCCAAAGCTGTTATTGTTTGAACGAATGAGTGCTCATTGCTCTCAGAGTCTTGTCCTCCCCTTCCCAGGGCATGCCTTGGGGCCTTCCAAACTTCGGAAGTGCAAAAAGAGGCCCTTCTAACCCAATTTTTTGAGGGTTACTTTTATAACAATGGAATATAAGGCGACCCTATTTTTTTTTATTTCAGCTGCTGAAAACTCCGTTGAAAATAGAATCAAAGGGAAAGGTCCAGCGTGTCCCTACACGCCTCCGCCGTCACCAAGGGGTAAAACATCTCCCAGCGTTTATAACGAGAACAATCTCGTTTACATCAATATCGTTACCAAGCTTCCTAATCACCCAAATCTCAACGTAAAATTTAAATGGCGCCCTTATTTTACTGGACACTACTAGAAATTCACGCGCTTTGCTTTTTAGGGGTCCCGTTTTACATCGATAGATTTCAACAGTTTGGATGTGGTCATTAACGTCGAGTCTTGGGTCGTTGTCTTGGATTTTTTCGGTATCAGCGACATCAGCGAGGAGACGAAAAAAGAAGATCAAACCCTGACAACTCCTACCACCAACAAACATTGTGACACTTTTAATTTTTTTCTCCTTTATTTCTTTCTGAAATTTTAATTCGAATTGTTTTTTTACCATCGCACAGTCGCGCCTCCCCCGACCGGTCTCGACTCAAATTTGGACATCACCATTAAATCACTCTCCTTACTGTTGAACAAGGCTGAATATGAAGTTGGAAAAGCCGTCATGTCCAATTTTAGCGCTCAACTCGTCTCGCTTAGCGGTAGTGACGTCACGAACACAAAAGCCAACTTCGAGTCGTTCGTCTTGTACGATCTAACGCCGGCTCACGGTTTTTTGTATCGCGAGCGTTTTATAACGGCCGGCCTTCAGTTATCGATGAACAAGTAAATTCGTTATAATTGTGAGTTTTTTTGTTTTTTCAATTGAAATAACTCGCGTTTTCAGGTACAACTCTCCAGATTTGACCAAAACGAGACCTTTTGATATTAAAATAAAAATGAATTTAACGTCATTGATTTACGTTCACTCGCAAAGATACGTAGGCGAAATTCAAGCCTTTTTTAATCTCTTCCCGCATCTTCGTCGCGAAGTGGGCTATTTCCGGGGCAAAAAGGTTCTCGATTATTTTTATTTATTTATTCATCTGTTAGTTGCTTATGACGGCTATTTTGCAGTTGGAAGACGACGAAGACGCACTTTCCGCGCGAGTACTCCTTGAAATTCACGCTCCGTCTCCCATAATTATTCTTCCCATGAGTTCGCAGTCGACACAAGTCCTTATCGCTGATTTGGGAAATCTGACTGTTAATAATTCGCTGTTAATGTCCGATTGTGACGAGATAATCAGCAAATCGTCCGATCCGATGAAAGGTGTGTAGCGTAAATTTGAACATGTTCCCTCTACTAAAAGTTCCATCGCTTTACAGAAGTGTTATTGGACGTCATGAAAATTGAAATGGAGCGAATGGATCTTTTCACTGGGGAGCACGTGACCGAATTGTCCAGGCACGGTGGAGATTCGATCCTGGTTGGAAGTTACGCAGTAAGGCGTAAAGGCCAGTCACTGCTTAAGGAGAAGTGTCACTTGAGCGTACAGGTCGAACGAAATCTTATGCGAATGATTCATTGCGGTAGGTGTTTTTTTTTTTCGAAGGCGAAATTGCCCTTAAACCACTCTTCTCGTGTCTTCTAGTACCTGACTTGAGCATTCACGGAACGCTGTCAACACTAGCAGCTGCCCTGACTTTGGAGGATTATAAACTCATTTCCGGGCTATTGTCTTTCAATATTGGGGAGTGTTTGGATGATTTACAGATGCCGAATAGTGTCCCAGAACTTAGCAATGACGAAGAGGTAACTCACACTTTTTTCCATTTCAACTTTTGGGGGTGACCGCCAAGTTCGTTTATTTTTCAGACTGATGTTTGGATCAACACTTACTTGAAATTCGACCTCGTCAACGTCAATATAAGCTTAATAACAAAACTGGGAGAGTTAGCTTGCGTTAATTTCATTAAATCGAGTTTGACAGTTGACAATCGGAGCAATCGCACTCAAGACATTGACTTAGTGTCTCAGGAAATTCTAATTACTGACATAAGATACTTGGGTGAGTTTTATTTTTAAATTTTTGGAAAATGGTGATAAAAATATTGTCTAATTTCAGACCATCCGGCCAACAAAAGGTCAAACGTATTTACCAACATACTTCAGCCGATACTTCAAAGTGACGCTGAGTCCGTTCAGGCTCAAATTCATCACAGGTGAGTGACCCAACCTCCGACCTCATACATTGGCGCCCGTGACCTGACTTCTGCACCTTTTCTACGTCCGTAGAAAAAACTTGGATTCTTCAAAATTCACGATTCTTCTCAATAACATGAGACTAATGGCCGTGTTGGACTGGTGGGAAGCCGTCAGGGATTTCATCATGACCAAACCGGATAGCGTTCCCCCTGTGACGGCGTTCAATAGAAAAATCGAAGAAACGTCGCTGGCTCCTAAGGAGCAACAACAACAGCAGGAGCAACCGTTTGAACTGAAGCTCAACATAACCGACTCGGAAATTGTAGTTCTTCAGGATACGTCGCAGTGGGACACTAATGCTGTTATATTGAAGGTAACTGTTTAAGTTATTTTTATGGTAAATTTAAGCCGGTGTACGTAAGATTTAGTTCTTTTAGGGGCCAAGAATAGGGTGGCCAACCGTCCCTGTGTGCGCGGGACGGTCCCGGTTTGGATAATTTTGTCCCGGGTAAGTTCATCGCGGGACGTACTTCGTCCAGGGTTCTGTTATTCATATGGTCATACTAATTTTCGTAAACTCCAAACAATTGAATTAGAAGACTCACCTGTCCATTTCAGGGCTCAGGGGTAGTTTTTTGCCCATCTGATGTAGCCTCACCTGCCGGGCGACGGGTGGGGCAACGGAAGAACGGTACCAAATGTAAACTGAACATCTGCGCGCAAATATCTCGGCTGCTTGCAGTCGAGCGGCGGGTGAGACCAATAGGTCAGGTACCGCCGTTACTATGCTCATGGCACAAGTCATGACCATTCAGGGCGTTCAATGTCCATTTCAGGGCTCAAATTACCACCCGAAAACAACCAAAAGAAAGACCCAAAACTCGCGAAAACCTTCCCAGTGGGTGGGTGACAAGGGTCCGTAATCGAGAAGATAAATAACATGGAAGTAAAAGGGAGGAAGAAAGGGTTAAAAAGGCCCCTAAACGTGCAATATTGCTTGAACTATAAGGCCCTGAACTAGCAATTCTGCTTAAACTGGCTCCCGAAGACCCGAAACTTTCAATATCGTGGGCGTACAACCAGGAAACTTGCATTTTTGCTCAAATTAGGACCCGAATTAGGGCAACCTTATAAATATTTATCACTAAATCTTGCCACGGCTATTCGTCAGGTTATGGTATGGGCTAGCCGGCTCCGGCTTGCCGCGGGTCCGTGACCTTTAAAACAAAATTGACACTGAAACTTGCAAGTTCGCTGAATTTTTTAACTTGAAACTTGCAATTTCACGAAAATTTGTGCCCGAAAAGATCCGATTTCACAGATGTTGTGAATGTTGCGTATTGCCCTCGTCAGCCTACGTCGTGTTCCGTCGAGGCCCGGATAGCCCAGAGTCTGAGCCCCCCCCCCCAACCCAAAAAAATCAATTACAAACTTGCCTTTTAACGGAGATTTAGCACAGAAACGTGCAGTTTCTTCGGAATTAAAGGCTCAAAACTTGCAATTTTGCTGAAATGAAGGCCCGAAACTTCCAATTTCATGGGTATGGTAATCGTCAGGCTATGGCCTCAGTCCCCGGGGCATGCGCCTGGGTTCCGCTGCTACAAAAAATGGTCTCGAAACTACAATTTTTCTTCAATTAAGACCGTAATTTCGCGAAAATGAAGACCGGAAACTAAGCAATCGAATTCTATGCACCAACCTTCAACGAATATCGCGAATATTCATCCAGTAAACTTCCAATTTTTGCGAATGTTTGCCTTCAGAATGTTGCAATTTTGTGGCTATTCGTCAGGATTCAAATCGAGGGATGTTTGGGTTGGCTTGCCCGAGATCCATGACCTTCAAGAAAATGCCCGAAACTTTCAATTTCGCTGAAATTGAGACGTTAAACTCGCAATATCGCAATTACTCAGCAAGGATAATTCCAATTTCGTGGATATTTGATTTCAAAATGTGGCAAATTCCAAGACTTTAACTATCGTTAACTTTAGCTAATGTCGTAAGTCCACTGCTACAAAAAAAAAAAAAAAAAAAAAGCATGAAACTTGCAATTTTGGTGATATTTAGCCGTGAATGATGTGATTCCTCGGTTAAGTTTTCTCCATTTTACCTGGGCATTGCAGGAAGATTTTTGGTCCTCAATTTAAGTGTGAATAAGCGTTTTTTCTTAATCTTAGCTGCGGATTCGACCATAGAACAGCCTATTAGCGCTTTTCACAATTCCACCCACAAATTAGCGACTTTCTTCCATTCATTGCCATGAATTAGCGCTTTTTTCCCTTCTGCGTACGTTAGCCACGAAGTTGCCTCCAGAAACCACGAATAAGCGTGTTCTCTACTTTAGCTGTGAAGCGACTCCGCTATGAAAATTAACAATATTTTCTGTGGAAAATCGTTTTTTAGGGCGACATTTATTTCAGTCCACTCCACTCCCCGTACCTGTTGATGTGTCGGGTCAATCCGAAGACCGGGAAACGTAACGAATCTCCCCCTTCCCCCTTAACCCTTTAGGGACATCACTATGAGTGGGTGGGTCCTTTTTCCAGAATTCTGCTACACCTTATTAAAATCGTTTCGGCGCCACTGAGTGAGATTTTGGGGATCGTAAATTGAAATTAGGTTTCATGGGGTGGAGAGGGGGGGGGGAGACACTCGGACCAATTCATCTCTCCCACGGTACGAACCCGGTGCTATAAGAAATAAAAATTGTTGATGGGTTCATCTACATTTTTTTCAAATTAAATTAATTTATAGTAGTAGTGCATTTGGAACGCCAATGATTCCAGCCCCTTTCTCCTTAAATTTTTATTTCTCCTACATGGCAGAAGAGACGAGGTTAAAGATTTCGATTTTTATTTTCAGAGTACAACTGTCATAACGTACAGGCCGACAGAAGTATTCAGGCCTGTCTCATTCAACTTAAATCATTGCGAGATGTTTTCGTGTATTTTGGGCCTCGAGGACGAAACAGCTTTATCAATTATTGACCCCGTAACTGTCAATATGGAAATAATTAGAAAACAGGGAAGTGACGGCACTGTTAATCGCGTTTTGAGAGTACGTATTCCTTTTAAACATTCTTGCAAACATTTGTGACGGTACGCTAATTTCCGAGTAGGTTCACATGGCTAATTTAAGCCTTAGGCTGTCGTATCACGATTTTTGTATGTTTATGCAAATGATCGACTCGTTGCCAAAGCAAACGCAGGCGGCTAGAAATCGCGCTTCTTGCGAGCATCCAGTTAATTTTAGAAGTAAGCGGCCTCTCGTGATTAATAATTATTCTTTTAACGAAGAATTTATAAACATTTTAATTCGACAGACCAATTGGAGAAGTTGCAAGCCCTGGGGTTTAAAATCGAAGACTGTTCGGAAGCCCTCGCTAAATCGAACGGTCAGCTCGACGAGGCGGCTCTGTGGTTAACTCAAAACGCTGTTCCAGTCAGTTTCGACTGTGAAGTCGACAGTTTGGTACAATCTTCAGGGGACGCTCCATTCAGTTTTAACGACGTTGAAGTATGAACCCCCTCCAACCACATCCGTACGGTCCAGTTTTGAGAGAGAGAAAAAAAAAACCTTAATTTCCTCATAGGTTGAAACTGACAGCGTATGCCTTTGCGTCATCGACGATTGTCGTGACGCCGACGTTCCACTCGCCGAATTTCTGTTCAACCAATTGGAAGTGAGAAAGAACATCGAAAGAAATTCTGGTTTTTGTAAATCGACCATTTCCGTTCACTACTACAATCGTCTTTTGTCGGGCTGGGAGCCCTTCCTCGAGCCCTGGTGTTTCTCGGCAGATTGGGACCGTATTTTCTGCAGTCGGTCGAACAATAATGGACTCGAATTCAATCTTTGCTCTCAAGAAACTCTCAATATCAATATGACGAGCTCGTTAATCGATCTGTACAAAAGCGTCAAAGAGATTTGGACTCAGGACTATTACAACCCAAAAGAAGGGTAACAATTTATTTTAAGAAGTTGATTAGAGGAAATGAGTCTTTCCTTCGCATTATCGTCATTATATTAACATGAAAACATTATATTGAAAGGGGAAGGCATGATACCGAAGGGAAACATCTAACAAGTCCTCCTGGTTACCGCAGACGTTCCCCTTTCGTACCATTTGCCTTGAAGAACGACACTGGTTCCCGTCTGTATTTCACCACGGTCACTACTACCGAAACTGAGTAAGTTTTATTTGTTTTTCACTTATTTATCGTATTTTTCTCATAATTTTCTTGATTTTCCTAAAGTCTTATCGAGAAGAAAATGCCCAGCACCAATATTGCGTGGGTAGCTGTTGATCCTAATGCAACTATTCCGTTTTCGTTTCATGAAAGAGGTATTTTTCAAATTTAGTATTAGCTCGTCATCAGCTACATTTAAAGCGTCGTTTATTTAGGCAAAGAAAGACATCGTGACTCGCATAAACTTCTGTCTCATCAAATCGCTATTCGTGTTGAAGGATGGCAGCCCATCTCTCCAGTCACAGTTGACAGAGTCGGCATTTATTTCAGGCAGGCGTTTCCAGACTTGAAATCGTCATCATCGGTAATTGTACTGCTCTAAAATTAAGGCTTTCAAGGTGCACGGCTTGTTTTTTTTTCCCCCTACCCAGTCATTCGATGTTCCTCAAGCGCGTGTCGTACTCGAAGTAACTCTTGAAGGTTCAGCCCGTAAACTGGTGACTGTTCGATCCGCCCTTCAAGTGAGCAACCAGTTGGATCATGTCGTTGAAATCAAACTGGACAATACTCATCTGTCCGCAAAATGTACGCTCAAATCGATTATTTCCTCAGTTTTCCAACAAATTTTATTAAAAAACTTTCTTCTTCTTCTTTTTTTTTTTTTTTTTTTCGTGCGTCCCCGTAGATCCGATGCACTTGACGGTAATGAGCGGACAAATTCTGGCCGTTCCACTCAGTCACGCCATGGCGCAAATGTGGATTCGACCCTTAACGTCGGTGCCTCCGCGGAATTACGCCTTTTCAAATAAACCAATTGGCTGGCAGCAAGTTGACCAACCCGGTCAAATTTTCCACGTGACTCGGATGTGCGGGACGAACCAAGGACAACCTTTCAGGTTGGTGAATTTTTTATCTCTGGGTAGCAGGTCAGTTGATCACTGTGAGAGGGAGGGAAAAGACGAGTTACGCCATTGCTAGTTTTAGTGTGAAGGAGTGTGCATTATTCATCATTTTTGTGGTTGAGTTCATTTTATTCTGAGTTTAAGTATCATAAACTCAGCTTTAATAGGGCACTGTTCCTGTTTTGGAGTTTCTCCTCAGTGTACCTGGAACTGAGGTCTATTAACATGTTCCGCGACCATTAGATATTTTCAAAAACTTTGGGACTGCACTGGGAAAGCACAGTTGGGGTTTGGGACTTTGCTTTTACTGTATTATACCACCACCGGAACCGTTTGGAACGCAATATTTACCTGGTTTTCAGAAATTTAATTTGCGCAGTGCAAGTTGAAGTTTTTAAGTACGAAAGTCAGTTTTGAATGTCGAAATTGACAGTTTTCAGGGAGAAATTAGCAGATTCGAGGAC
The DNA here is from genome assembly GCA_038030265.1 of Corythucha ciliata. Classification (NCBI taxonomy): domain Eukaryota; kingdom Metazoa; phylum Arthropoda; class Insecta; order Hemiptera; family Tingidae; genus Corythucha; species Corythucha ciliata. The sequence continues at coordinate 66,069,694 of CM075942.1, read as the reverse complement.
GAAACAGTAATTTCGTCACCGAACCCATCAATGTCGTCCTGAAACTGCCAATTTCGTCCTAAAAAATGTCAATTTCGTTTTGTGAATCATTCAAAACTGCCAGCTTCATCATTCAAAACCATTAATTTCGTCACTGGAAACTATCAACGGACATTAATGTCCTTGAAACTGTCAATTTAATCCTGGAAACTATCAATCGATCTCGATTCCGTTCTAGAAACTGTCTACTAGGACGAAATAGACAGTTTAAAGTATACGAACTCGAAAGTTTCTAGGACAAAATTGACAGTTTGACGAACAAAATTGACAGTTTTCAGGACAAATGTCTGTTGATAGTTTCAAGGACGAAATTGACAGATCAGAACATTTATTTGACAGTTTATAGGGCGAAATTGACTGTTTGGAACGACTAAATTGACAGTTTCTAGCACTCGACTTTTTCCGGTGGAGAGAGAGAGAGAGGCTTAAGAAACCGTCAGTTACCGCGTGAAATCCGTTGTCAATTTTTAAGGCGAAATTGACAGATTCGAGGACGAAATTGTCAGTTTGTAGGACGAAATTGGCAGTTTTAGAATGATATTGATAATTTTGAATGACGAAATTGACCTTCATGGGACGAAATTGACAGTTTCATGGACGAAATCAACTATTAGTAAGACAAAATTGACAGTCGACATTGATAGTTTCACGAAATTGACAGTCTCGGGGACAATATTGACAGTTAATTACCACAAATTTGACAGTTTCTGGGGTAACATTTACAATTTCCGGGCTGAAATTGACAGTTTTCAGGACGGAATTGTCGTGAGAGTTTTTAGTACTTCCACTGTTTGTTTGAGATGAATGGGCTCAAAAATCTCTTGTTGAGAGCCCGAATTGTCTGCTGCTGAATCTCGAAATCAATTTTTGTGATATTTTGTTATTTAGGAGGAAATTAACAGATTCCAAGTCAAAACTGTCAGTTTCTCGGTTGAAATTGAGAGTTTTTCAAGACGAAATTGAGTTTTAAGCATGAAATGGACAGTTCGAGCGAAATTAACAGTATCCCGGTGGTTTTATTTTATTTGCGCCAATCGTCAGTTTAGCTATTTTTAAGGCACATACACCCATTTTTGCCATTTTTGTGTGCGAATAACCAGTAAAGCGCGTATTGTGTTTAGTTTTACCAATTTTCACACGTTGGTTATTTCAGAAGCGCCAGTCGTCAATTTCGCCATTTTGAGGTGCGAACCGCCAACTTGGCTATTTCTAGATCATGAATTGGCAGTTTAGCCATTTTTAAGGTGTGAGTCAAAGTTGTATCAAATCTAGTTGTATCTATACAACTTTGGTGTGAGTCATCATTTTAAGCATTTTGCAAGGCGCGAATCGTAATTAGAGCCATTTTTAGGGCGTGAATAGTCCGTTTGACTATTTGCAGAGGACGAATCGTCAGTAAAGTCAATTTTAGGGGTGCGATAGGTTAGTTTAGCCATTTATAAGGCACGAAATCGACAGATTCACATTTTATTTGTACAAATGAACAGTTTTGCCATTTTAGGGTACAAATGGTCATTTTTCGACCGTGATTTACCAGTTTGGCAATTTTCAATTTAGCCATTTTAAAGTAGCGAATCGTCAGTTATACTATTAAGGGGCGCAAATAGTCAATTTAGCTGTTTTTAGCCATTTTTAGTAGAGCGAAGCGCAAACAGTTCATGAAAACGTACGTATGGTCATTTTTTTTGGTCGCAGATCAGTCAGTTTAACCCCCCCCTCCCCAAGTCACTGGCGCTTTGCAAACCCCCAATTTGCTATTTTCCTTTATTTTAGCGCTAATTTCCTCATTTTAGAAGCTAATTATGGATTTTTTTTTCACGTTTCATCAACGAATTACAGTTCCCCCAATTTTCGTCGCGAATTACCTAAATTTGGCCGCGGATTTGCGAATTTTTTAACTTACTGGCACGAGGTTACCTTCAGAATCCGCTAATTGACGTTTTCTCCATTTAATCCGCGAATTAGCGTTTTCCTTACTTCAGGGGGGCCTATTCTCTAACTCCGAAGCAATAGCTTTTCCGCAGTCATATGTTTATTTCATTAATATTCTTCAAACAAATGAATGAAATGGACACATGGCTGGCGAAAAAAATATTGCTTGTTGTTAGAGAATAGGCCCTCAGCGCTTCTTATCAATTATATCAATGAATTAGCAATTTTTTCTCCATTTTAGCCGCAAGTTAGCGATTTTCGTCATTTTTGCGATTTTCCACCATTTTAGCCGTGAATTAGCGATTTATGTGAATTTTGCAGGGAATTCGTGTTTTTCCTGATTCCAGCCGCTATTTAACAATTTCCCCCAATTTTATTCGTGAATTAGCAGTTTTTCTTAATTTTCCTCGCGAATTACCGTTGTTTTTTTCACTTTTAGCCATGCATTAGCGTTTTTTCCAGATTGAGCCACGAACTTTCGTTCTGAATAACCCGAGAATTCATGTTTTTGTATTTTTACGTGCGAATTAGTTCGTTTTCTCAAAACCAACGGTGAATTATCGATTTTTCACCATTTTATCCGTGAATTACCAGCGTGTTTCGTAATTTTAAACGCGAATTTCTGTTTTTTACACTTTATCCGCGATTTTAGCGCTTTTTCTCACTTCTGTCCGTGAATCAGTTATTTTTCTCAATAATTTCAGCCGTGAATTAGCCATTTATCTCAATTTCAGCCACAAATTAGCGTTATTTTCAATTTTGGTCTGGATTATGAGGGCACTTAGGGGGGGATTAGCGCGAATTGTAGCGTTTTCCATTTGCACAAAAATCCGTGGGGTGCCAAAGTCCAAAATTGAAAATAATAATTTACCACTGTAGGCCACGGGCAGGCTATTGTGAAAGGCTCAGCGGGCCACTTCTTGGATATGCCCCCCCCCCACTACCACAGTGGTTTAGTATTGCGCTATAGTGGCTAATATATTACACCACTGTGGAGATCAAATCCAACCGCCCAAAGCTCCAACCACAGCAAAGTCCCAACCCACAGCAAAGCCCAGTAGACGCTCAGAGCGCTCTGTCTCGGCCCGCAAGTGTATTCGAAGCTTTAGAAATGGTGCGGGACATTTACTAGAGGAGTCAACCAAATTAATTCCTAACTGTGTCGTTTCTCCCCCCCCCCACCCAAGGTTTTGCGCTGCGATTCATCGAGAAAATTACCCAGTGGATCGGCATCCTCCTTTAACGCCGGCTTTAAGCGTCTCCATGATTAGACCCGCTCATACCATCACTTTAATTCCTCCGTTGACTATTGTGAATCTGCTTCCGTACGAGTTAATTTACAGCTTAAAAGAAACAGGTCATAAGCACGTGATCAAACCTGGTCAGCAGAACTCTTTGTATACGGTAATTATTCAATTTTTTTGGGCCCAGCCCTTTTAGCTAATTTTATTTAAACTAAAATAATGCAACGACCTAATTGAAAGGTCGATCTCGAGTCTCTCATAGAACTTCATGTCAATATGGAGAATTTCACAACCGCTGGTATCCTTCAAGTTCCGCCATTTACGGCTAATTTCACTACACGGTTGAAACTGTACGATCAAGAGAAGAGGCGGCTATATTTACACGCCGGCGTTCATAGCCAGCCGGGAGCTTGCATTAAGGTAACTTATTTGCACTGTTCAAAAATGGTAAAACTTACGTGACAAACTCGCAGGTATCGATCTACGCTCCTTACTGGTTTGTAAATAAAACGGCCATTCCACTGGTATTTAGGCAGGAAGGTGTTTCATTGGACACTGCAGGGCAATACGAAGAGCATGAGGTAAGTCCGACGTCGCTTTACTCGGTTACACTTTTTTTTGTGTGTTTCCCACCTAATTTTTCAGGTTGCGAGGATGGTTGCTCCTTTGTTATTTTCGTTCGCTGATCAGGACTCTAGCCCAACTGTAACTGCCCGCGTGGGAATGAAGGTACACGACGATGGAATACCGCACGTAAGTCCCTTGATCTCAACTGTCCCATAAAAAAACAAATAGAACAGTTAACCGTTTTCTACTCTTCGGCCCTTAGTTCTGTCGAGCCTTCACCCTGCAGCCAGGGGTCCTCGTACGACGACTCAAGGTTAGCCTTAGAGACAATCGACCCGATCTCGTCTACATGATCGGTATCGAAGTGCGAAAGGGTCGCGGTCGTTACAGCATGACCAACATCGTCACTCTGTCGGCTCATTACCAGATTCACAACAAGTCGTCTTACAGGCTGCAATTTGCTCAGAAGTGTTTTGCTTCTACCGTGGTAGGTTTGCAACGCGTTAATTCTGTAGTTTTTCGCTTTAAATAATATTTTATCGCGTTGCAGAGTGATCCTGGTGCCCAAGCGACTTATTTAAATGCGGTTCCTCACTGTTCGCTGCCGTTTCATTGGCCGCGCCTGGACAAAGATCAGCTGCTATGTGTGAAAATCTTGGACGTATCTCATTGTATGTGGTCCGGAGGATTCTGCATTGATGGAAACAACTCTTTCCACTTGAATATTAGGTTTCAATATTTATTTAAATCCCCCGTTTTTACTTTTTGTTAAATTTTATTGTAATTTATAGAACTCCAGATATGAAAATGCACTTTTTACGAGTGGAAATAGTTCTACAGGGAGCCACTTATTTCATTGTTTTGTCAGACGCGGACACAATGCCGCCTCCCATAAGAATTGACAATTTATCTCATGTCCCGATGCAGTTTAGTCAGGTAAAGTTAGCACCTGTAAAGCTTTAATGACTTTAGACCTAAACATGGGGCTTCAGGTCGGCCTAACTGGACTGCTAACAACGCTTCGCCCTCAAAGCTCCACACCGTACGCCGTCGACGAGCCTTGTCTCTCGTCCGAAATCACCGTCACTGCTCCTGGTGGTGATTGCGCCAATCTCGACTTGAATAATTTGGGCGAGGGACCCGTTTTGACTTATGAAAATTTCATTTATATCGCTTTCACAGGAACTTTCAAAAAGTAAAGTTTACGCTGTTCACTTTCCCTTTATTCGCGTTATTAATTTTTTGTTGTTGACAGCATTCGGGAAGACATGGACGTCCTGGACGTTGAATCGCAACAATTGGTGCTTGAAGTTCCCGATCTGTCCACCGGTAAAGTCGTTTTAGCCCGAAAACAACAGGGAGCCAGGTCGCAACTTTGGCGAATGACAGCCGATGGCCAGCTTCATCACGAAGGGTCGAGTCCTCCTCGATCGAAAATAGACAAAACAATGGTACAATTTTATCATTAACGGGCGCGCCCCGCAATAAATTTGCACATTTTTTTTTCGTTTATTTTACATGGAAAGGTCTTGGACATTGCCGGTCCGGCTCCTCAACCCACCCAGTACGTTGGACTCATGCTCCGTCGACCAGACAAACGGCGAAGTTCGACGCAAAGCTGGAGATTCACAGAGGACGGCCGACTTTGCTGCGCTCATAACAGCATGTGCGTTCAAGCCAAAGATGGATTTTACGGGTTGAAGAAGGGTAAGTGAAATTTTGTCAACTGACGCTACAGTCAACTTTCGTGTATTCCAGAAAATACTTTTTTTTTGGCTGGGCTGGGGCTCAATTCGGCCTGCATTTCGTTAGGATTTTGACAGAATTTTTTGTTTTGAGGCTGGCATGGTCACCTTTCTTTGAGCAAACACGTTGTCCCTCTTACTGACGTAATGAAGGCATCACGAGTCCTTAAAATTCTTGAATATTGGCTTCTCAAAGCCTTCAATCGGAGGCTTCCCGAAATCTCGATTGCTCACCTTCTCGGAATTTCCAATTTTCGGATGTTTAAAACACCTCAGTCGGCACTCTTCCCCGTACCTTAATTTCGCGGCTTTTTAGAACTTGGGTTCGTGAGTTCTGTAAACCCCCCCCCCCGTCTTCGCGTTTTACAAGCATGAGAACACTAACTTCTATTTTTAGAGATTTCAGAACCCTCAGTGAGCCCCCTCTTGAAACCTTGATTTTAACAATTCCCAACTCTTCAATTTTCGGTCTCTTCATTTCTCGATTTCAAGGCTCTTGAGCCTTTAATTTCACGAAATGTGCTCTGAGGGGCTCTAAAAACAAAAAATTAAATCAGTTTACAGCGTCTCAGAGGGGGGGGGGGGTAGCGAGAAACTTCACTATGACCCCTCCCCCGCCACTGCACGGAAACATTTCTTTCCTTCCGGCTGAGTTGACAATTGGCAATGTCATTCAAGTGGTAATTCGAGGTGAAATCACCATCTTAGTGGAAACATGGCCGTTTTTGAGAAAAATTGACTGATTTTTGATTGTAACAATCCAAACCAAATTCTTAAATTCACAGTCAAATCGTGCGAGTCGTTTGTTTTTTTTTTTTTAATATTATTTTTGCTGCCTACAAACTTAGCTTTTTCTGCAGTGGAAGTCATTGTCACCGCATGGTTCGCCCATGTTTCTTGCATGCACGCTTTTTTAAGGTTGCATAGCACACATTAAGGCCGATTCACACCTATCAGGCACGTTTACGATCCGATACCTGTCATACATTGAAGGGTGCTCTTGGCGGGGGGGGGGGACTGGTGTCGAATCCGAAGCGTGCATGATTATAGGTATGAATTGGCCTTTAGTGTGGTTAGGACACTTCGTTAAGGGGAAGTTGCATGGGTGATTCCTCGACCCCCCCTCCAGTCATCCTCGCCTAATACTCGGCGTACACTTTTTCGCCCTATTTCTGTACCAATCATGGATTTTAAGGACTCGTTTTAATGTTCAGAAAATTCCGCAGATGCGGTAGTATCACTTTTTCAAATTTCATCCCAGAAGTTACTTTAAATTTTCCTTGAACTTTTACCTTGAAAAAGACGAGAAAGTGTATGCCGAGTAGTGGACGAGGGTGATTGTAGGGGGGGGGGGTCGAGGAACCATCATCACTGCAGTTTCCCCTTAACTCACGTTAGTGTCCTCCCATCCAGTACTCACTGTCTAGCTATAAACCCCCGAAAAACTATCTTTCCGACATCCGAGTGTGATGGAGAGGGGGGAGGGGTTAATTGCTGTTTAATATTTTGTTTTAAGCTGAGCTGAAATCCCAGGAATTTTGTTCCTTCTGTTTTCAGATGCGTTCAATTCTGCTGCTCCTTGGCAGTTGTGTACGTATTCAATTTGCTATTGTTTTTTCTAACAAAATTTTATCCACTTTCATCACATTTTTACAATTTTAACGAAACGTTTCTTATTCAAAGCGTCTATTAAATACGACACCTTGAAAGTAAGGAAAGTGAGGGAAAATGTCTGATGCGGCATTCGCTTTTTTTCCTGGTGAAACACTTGAAAGGCGAAACCGCACCATTTATTCCCCTCTGATTTTCCTCGTTTTAAAGCTTATAACGATGGTGGCTTGTTGAACTCCCATTTGACGGGTATCAGCTATTTCGCTTGGGGATGTGCTTTGTAACATAAATTCCACGCTTAATTACTTATTTATTTCACCAACCATACAAATATCGGAAACTTCAGGAACGTCACATTTTTGTTTCTTTACGCTGCCCCTCAGTCCCTTCAGGCCATACTCAATTGAGAAAAATGCAGTCAGCAGGCCTGTCGAGAGGGGGGGGGGCTGGGTCCTTTTTCCCCGGGCCCGGTTTTCCCTGTGGTTGGACCTTTGCTGTGGTTGGACCTTTGCTGTGGTTGGACCTTTGCTGTGGTTGGACCTTTGCTGTGGTTGGACCTTTGCTTTGGTTGGAGCTTTGCTGTGGTTGGGCCTTTGATTTGGTTGGAGCTTTGCTGTGGTTGGGCCTTTGCTGTGGTTTGAGCTTGGCTGTGGTTGGACCTTTGCTGTGGTTTCAGCTTCGCTATGGTTGGACCTTTGCAGTGGATGGACCTTTGCTGTGGTTGAACCTTTTATGTGGTTGGTCCTTCGCTGCGGTTGGACGTTTGCTGCGGTTGGACGTTTGCTGTGGTTGGACTTTTGCTGTGGTTGGACCTTTGCTGTGGTTAGACCTTTCATGCGGTTGGAGCTTCGCTGTGGTTGGGCCTTTGCCGTGGTTTGAGCTTGGCTATGGTTGGACCTTTGCTGGGGTTGGACTTTTGTATTGGTGTGGACCTTTGCTTTGGTTTCAGCTTCGCTGTGGTTGGTCCTTTGCAGTGTTAGGGGTTAAGTGAAAGTGCCTCATTGAGTTTCGTCCCTGGTCTCGAATATTCTCTCCGCGGTCCTGGTAGTTGGGTCCCGATCAAAATACACCAATGGGGCTGTCATTGCCCGTAAAAGTGGTCATAAATGAGCCTCTGGCCTTTCCATTTCTGTCAATTTTCTCGACTCCAAGGCGCTCAACCGTGGTCCGCGGTCGTGGACGCTCTTCGTTGCACTTACGAGTTTTCGATTACGTGACCACATCCTTTATACGTTCTGAAAAGTGTGCAAGTGGCGAAAAACGGGTGCGTCCCTTCGTGGTTTGACCAAAATCGCTCGGCTCAAGACACAAAAATGGTCATATTTGCAATTTCTCTGAAATTTAGCTTCGAAACAAGCTTTTCCGCATGATTTAAGACCCGAAAGTTGCATTGCCGCGGATATTCAACCACGGAACGTCCAATTTCCTAGGTATTCGTCACCCTTTGGGTTCAGTTAGAGTCCGGCTATAGCTAGACTATAGTCTGTTTGATCCACCGCCACGAAGAAGGCCCCAGACTTACAATTTTGTTTGAACTAAGACCTTGTCCTGGACTTGCAATTTCGCTTGAATTAACACCCGAAGACACTAGACTATAAATTTTTCGCGGACATTCAACAGAAAACTTGTAATATTGCCCAAAATCGGTACCCAAATTTGTAAAATCACAAATATTTATCTGCAAATGTTGCGATCACATGGCTATTCATCAGGGTATAGACCGGGTAAAGTAGGGGCCGGCTAAAATAAATCTCACGACTTCACAATTTCACGCAAATTATGCCTGGAAACATACAATTTTCTAGATAATTGCCTCCCCCTCCACAAATGGTGCAATTTTGTTGGGAGTACCTCGTAGGTCAGCCTATGACGCGCCTACGAAAAACAATAGCAAACTAGCAAATTCATGCAGATTTAGCACTGAAACTCGCAATTTCCCCGGAACGCTAGCCTGGGTTCCGCCACTTCAAAAATGTTCTCGAAATTGCCATTTTGTTCTAGTTGAGATCCTAAACTTGCAATTTTGCTGAAAGTAAGACCTCAACTTTATACAAACTCATTCAATTTCAATTGCAAATAAATGCCCCGCGTTCACGCCCACTAGAAACCAAAAGCCGTGAAACTTGCAATTTGGCGGAAATTAGGTGAAATTAAGACGTGGAACTTGCAATATCGCAAATAGTTAGCCAGGAATAAACTATATTTGTCGGACTTTGTGCGCAGTCGCGGCCAACAAACTCTGAACCCAAAAACTCTCGACGTTTTTTCCATTTGGATAAAATTTAGCTCTGTAGGCGAGTATTTCCACCCGTCTTCTCCGTTATTATTCGGAGAAGACTAGTGGAAATGCTCGGTTCCCAAGCTGAATTTTATTTAAATGGAAAAAGCTATAAATTTTGAAAAATATGGAAATTTTGTAATCAGGCGCCTTATTCAATAAAAGTTAGCGTCAGAGCTATCCACTCGTCCTCCCCGGAATAGAAGATAATTATGTTTTTCGACAAGACGGTTGCAAGACGGGGACGCCGGCGCTTAATTTTAGTGAATAGAGTCTCTGATGTTTTAAGGTCGGTCGTCTTCCGCTGGAAGCGTTTTCGAGTGGCGCTACAACGCGCGTACATCCCAAAAGGCTCAAATTGAATGTGACATCGTGCCCACTGCAGGCTTACCTGCGGTGAATTCAATTTGAGCCTTTTTTGGATGTACTCTCGTTGTCGCGCGTTGTAGCGCCGCTTGAAAACGCTTCCAGTCAATGCTCCATTTCTAGCCAAAAAAAAAACAAACTATTTTTTGGAAAAATCCTTAAGTTGAGCAGTTTCCTCCATGCGTGTAACGCCCCAAAAGGTAAGGGGGTTTTCTACAATTTATCCGCGAAAAAGTAATTTTCCCCGACTTATTTAGCCGCGAAATTAGCACTTTCCCTCAGTTTTAGACGAGAAGAAGCGTTTTCATCCCGTGAATTAGCGATTTGTCTCCATTTTAGCTACAAATAAGCGTTTTTCTTAATTTTAGTTGATTTCTCTCCATATTAGCTGCAAATTAGAGGGTTTTAAAAAACGTGTTCGCCCTGCTGCATTATGAATTTGTTTTCTCTTTTAGCTATCGAACCGCTTTTTCCCAATTTTAGCCCAGGAGTTGCCCTCAGATGCCAGGGATGGGTGGATGTATTTTCATTAATAGCAGAAAATTTGATTTTTTTTTTTCAATTTTAGCCGCTAATTAGAGCTTCTTCTACACTATATACCTGAATTTGCGATTTTCGTCAATTTTAGCCGCAAATTTAGCACTTTCTCTTAATTTTAGCAGTGAAAAAGTAGTTTTTTCATCCCTTGTGTGCAATTTATCCCACTTTCTGCAACAAATTGGCATTTCATCCAATTTGCGGGAAAAAATTAGCGATTTTTTTTACATTTTTAGCAGTAAATTAGCAGTTTTTCTCAATTTGAGCGGCAAATTAGCGTTTTTCTTAATTATAGCCGCGCTAATTAGAGATTTTTCTAAATTTGAGCCGCGGTTTGTGAACTATTTTGTCCTGGCATTACCAATTTTTCATGCACTTTTAGCTTTTCTCCGTTTTAGGCCCGAAGTGTCCTTCAGAAGCCACGAATTTACTTTTTCTCAAATTTTAGCCGTGAATTAGCGTTTTTATCAATTCTATCCGTGAATTAGCGGATTTCGCTCATTTGTGTCCGTGAATTGATGTTATTTCTGGACTTTATTCATGAATTAGCGCTTTTCCCCAATTTACTATCCACGAATTAGCGATTTTTCTCAATTTTAATCTCAAATTAATTATCAATTATTTTCAATTTTATTTGCGAATTAGGATTATCTAAATTTTAGCTGCTCATTAGCGTTTTTTTGTCAATTTGTTCTGCTAATTTGTGATTTGTCTGGCGATTGGCCGTGGATTAGCGTTTGTCCCAATTTTAGCTGCTACTTAATTTAGACTTGGCCATATTTCTAAATGTCAGCTGTGAATTAGCGTTTTTTGCAAGTTTAGCTGCGAATTAGCGTCTTTTCTTCTTTTTATCCGCGAATGGATGATTTTTTGAGGATTTGTCATCAGTTTTGTTTTTTTTTTTCATTCATTCATCCATTCATTAATTTTTATAGTTTTGCAGTACCTTTTTCTGTATTTTTTGGCTTTTTTTTCTTTTTTGCGCTTGCAAAATGGTGAAAACCGGGGCGCGTCCCAATTTAAGCCGAGGGCTTGACCAAAGAACAGCATTTTAGGAGTTTTTCTACATTTTAGGCATTAAGTGGCATATATACACCCGTGAATCAGCGTTTTTTCCCTCAAATTTTGGTCTGGAAAGTTTTTACCGCGAATGAACGCTTTTTCGCAGTTTCAACCACGAATATGAGCGCGTTTCCCACACTTTCGTGTTCCCATACACAGTTCGCGTAGTGCGCTTTTTATGGTTCCTAGGAGATGACACTTCTGAGCTCGCCAGACATTTTCCGTGGGACAGGGGCTCAAAACAGTGCTAGCTGTTGGCAAACAAAGTTTGAAATTGTTTTTTGTAGGCTGGACAGCTCATACACATCTTTCGGGACTTTTTTCCCCCCTCCAATTTGTATACTTAAGAACCCCGAAAAGCCCATGGTCCTTCTTTCCCGGTAGAAAAATCTGGTTACATCAGTTTATAGGGGACACTTTTCAATTTTTCAGTTGGAATTGTTTTAAATATGCCCACCTCGATCAGTCAGGGGGCTAAGTTTTCACCTTGATTTGCCAATTTTTTTTAGCGGAATCACCAGTTTCCTTGACAGGCCTGTTTCTAGGGGTACAAAATGAAACGTTTCCGTGAGGGGGGGAGGAGGGGTTTCCAAGCATGAAAAACGGATTTTGTCACTCAAAATCTGTGCCTCTAGCTAAATTTCAATTTTGTTTTTGTTTTGAACGGGCTAAATGTGGGGGAAAAAATAAAATGTTTTCAGGCTTGGTCGCATTCTGTGAGTTTCTGACGAGAAATGGACCTTTGTATTGCCATTTTGCCAATTATATTGAACCAATATCAAGTTTTAAAGACAAACTGCCCAGTTTTGTAAACGAACAGCAAGTTTTTAGGCTGAATCGCTGGCTTTGGTCAGTAAGAAGCAATTGGGGGAAAATTGACGGTTTCCTACTATCAAGTTCTGCGTTTCTGTTATTTTTATGGTAGATTTGACAATTTCGTGTGATTTCATTGACTGTGTGTGTGGGTGGAGGAACACAAAAATACTGTAAATTTCGTTTACTTTTGTGATAAAAAGAGAAGCTCAAGGGATTAACTGGTGACAGAGAATGATGTCAAATCAGGCTCGAAATCTGAATTATTGTTCGAAAACTCATAATTTTGACTAATTAACGTGTAAATACACGCGTAAACTAACCCTGAAACTTGTGAATAATTTCGGTCTGGCCTTGGAAATTGGAATTCACCGAGCTTGGCGTACATTTCAACTGTACTTGTCCATGGGCGGCTGGTGATATTTACCATCGAAGCTCCCCGGGTGATCTCCCACCGCTCATTTCGCTGCGAAATCTTAAATGCTCACAAACTCAAGGTTTTTTGTCCGAAAACCGAGAAACAGACTCTTCCGTCTTGAATACTAGAACCCCTCGATGTCGGGTCCGAGTATTGGGCCGAATATCCTCCCCCCCCCGCCCCGAATGTTTTTTGTTGAACGGATTCTTTGTACATAAAATATTTATGCAAATATCATACATTAGTTTCACTAAAGGAAGGTACACTGTGGCACTGTGAATTTCTAGGGAGTGAAGCGGTTCTGGGCCCACCTCAGGCCGTCACTTATCAAACTACCGAGGCTGGCCTGCCGCTTGAACAGGCTGTCAGTCGTCAACGTCTCCGACCCGGCTCTGGATTTTTGTCCTTGAGCATTGAAACCGACGGTCCGACGAGAGTTTTGAAAATTTCTGACATTAAAGAAAAGGTAAACCGTTGTAGGGGGTTGGGTGGGGTGGGGTGTTATTTTGTAAGAGTTGAAAGAAGAAAGAAGAAGAACCTGGCCTTTTTTTTTGTAGAAAAAACTAGCCAACATAAACGAAACTGGTTGGAATAAAGCTACTTCTTCACCTAATGACAGTCAATCGAACAAGGAAATTCAAATAAACGTCGACCTACCATACTTGGGCGTTAGCTTAGTGTCGAGGAACCCGCCGGAGGAATTGATTTATATCCGTTTGAGTGGAATTCGTCTCGCGTCACTTGTCAGTCCCTCCGTTGAACTTCTTGACGCCTGCATCCACGACATTCAGGTACATTTAAAGGCCTTGACCGACTTAAGGCCACTTGAGTTGCCGCCACCCTGGTCACTAATAGACTTTTGTATCGAGCCTGTCACACGGGATGACGTGACGAGGCACCACTCAAGTAGCCTCGTCTTGTCAGGAGGGGGGGGGGGCATAAACGCATCTTAGCCTCTCTCCCATCCCCTTTATGCGTTCATCTTCACGCTATTTTAAGGTGGATAACCAAGTTTTTGACGCTCAATGCCCCGTCGTATTGTACGTGACACCCATCTCAAGAACTGGTGATCCGGAAGAGGCGGCCAAACCTGTCATTCATATTTCAGCTGAAAGAACTCCATCGAAGCATAGCTATAACGCAGATATTTATAAGGTTTAAGCTTATGAATTTACGCCTCATATTGATACAAACTAATTGATTCATTAACTTTTGTTTTAGCATTTAATAGTTCAAATTAAGAATGTTTCTCTCATTATTGAGGAACGATTGTTACTTAAACTATTCCTTTTCATTGGGTGGAAAACTGGGGAAGAAAAAGAAAATTCTGATGAGAGTGACTTTGAAACACAGTGGATTTTGGCTGAAGCAGCTTCAGTTCATGCGAGAAGATTTTATTTCGGAACTCTGGCCATTATTTTCACTCAGGTTTTGAACTTGTTTTATTTGTTTGCTCTTCGTTCCTTTTTTCAACACTCTCGCCACCTCCAGGTACGACTGAGTGTGATGACGACGCCTCAACTCAGTCCCCGACTGGCGGCCATGAAGAAAAAACTCGGGCTCACGCTCATTCGATTTGAAAACGCCACCGTCGACTTGGAGCCGTTCGCCAAAAAACACTGGTTCGAAAGTGGTCAGTTCATCGTCAATTCAATCACGAAACACTACAAGGATGAAATGAAGTGGCGAGCCGCCGTCATTTTGGGCTCGGTCGATTTTCTGGGCAATCCGCTCGGTTTTATGAATGACTTGTCCGAGGGTATGTCGGGCCTTCTGTACGAATTGAATCCGTCGGTTCTGGTGAAAAATGTGGCTCACGGTCTTTCTAATTCGGCCGCTAAAGTCACAGGTAAAAAAAAAAACAACGCCCACTTCGTGCCACCCTCCCTCCTGATCTGTCTTTTTTTTTTTTTTTTTCAATCTGTAGAAACCTTGGGAGATGGACTCGGTAGAGTAGTCTTTGATGAAACTCACGAAGAAAGACGGCGGAAAATTCGAGTGGTCAAAAGTGGTTCTAGTAGTGATCACCTGGTAGCTGGTTTCAAAGGTCTTGGCTTTGGAATTTTGGGTGGAGTTACGAGTGTGTTTAAGCAAACGTACGACGGCTACAACAACGATGGTTTGCAAGTACGTGGCAGATTTGAATGGATTTCGAGGGGTGGGGTAGGGGGGGGGGTACAACAAATTTCACTTTTGATGCCCTTTTTCAGGGATCGATTTCTGGCCTGGCTAAAGGACTCGTGGGAACTGTCACGAAACCGGTTGTTGGAGTGCTGGATTTGGTTTCGGAGGCATCTTCAGCAATTCGGGACTCTAGTCGAAGGTAATAATGACCCTGGGCCTTAATTCGGGGAAAAATGCCGCAAGCGGGTTCGAAGGACTCCGAACATTATCCCGCCATAGCAACCGCATTTGCGGCATTTTTTCCTCGCTGTGAACCCTTCAGGGGTTTTTTTTTTCTGCTAGGCATAACTTCCATTTCTTTTTTCAAGCTCTAGCAAACAAATACCACCGAGCATAAGGCTTCCAAGATGTGTGTCCAGCCCAGCTGGATTCCTACCTCCTTATAACGCGAAACAAAGCCAGGGGCAGGAGTTTTTGTACAATATCAACAGACGTGATTACTCGGACTTGTAAGTATTCACATATCGTCAATTTTGAATTATTTTCCAGTTAAAAAAAAAAAAAATTCTTCGCTCTCTTAGATTCATGGCCTACGAAATTTTACGAAGTGGCTCCGAGGACCTTCGTGTAGTCATATCAAGCGAAAAAGTCAGGGTTTTTAGTTACAACGCGTCTACTAACAACGTCGCGCCTGTATTTGAAGAGTCTTTAGAGTGAGTTGACTCGAAACATTTTTCCTTTAAACAAAAAAAAAAAAAAAAACCAAACACAACCCCTCCTCACCCCACGTCACCCATTTTGCAGGGATTTGGTTCACTGTCTCCCGCAGTCGACAACGTCAAGCAGCGTCAGCGGAGGAGGAGGCGGCGGCGGCGGCAGCAGCTCCGTCGCCCACTACATTGAACTTGTGATGAAAGTCGATCACGTCGGTCGGTCGACAACGAGCATCGCCGGTATGGACAATATAAAACGTCCGAGGGTGCGGTGTGACAGCGAGGCGATCGCTTCGTGGGTGAGTACCGGTCTACATTTTTTTTTTTTTTTTTTTCTTCTGTGGTTTAAGACAGTCGAGCGTCAGGTTAAAAAACGTGTAAAATATTCAGGTTTGTCAGCAAATCAACTACGCTAAAGCACGTTTTGTTGAAAGACAACACACTCTAGTGGCGGCTAACGACTAAAAAAACAATTTAAAAATAAAAATCAGGCAAAATCAAAAGCTTTAATCCAAGCATTAGATACTGCTGTGATATTGAAATGAATACTTTCAAAAGCTTAACGCTGAAAGCACAGAACTTTACTTTTCTATGAAGAAGAAGAAAAAAAAAGTTATGCCTGTTTTGAGATTATCTACACAGTTCCTTTTCAAACCAATGTTTTTTTTGTTTTAATAACTTATTTGTACCAAAGTTCTGTGATAGTTAATTAATACGGAATCGAATAAGACATCTAATAATTATATTCGATATTTTTCACTTAATTTATTTGGAACGGTGAAGAATGCTGTTATTTAATTATACGAATGCTAAAATCGTTTCCTTTGAGTGTCCCATTTATGGCCGCTTCCCCGGGCCCCAACTGTGTTTTCCCGTCAATTAACGGCTCTCAATTGACTTCCCCTTCAAGTACGGTAATTTCCCAATCGCGCAGGTCACTTTAACAATCGCAAAATTTGGTTTTACCCAGTGTTAAACTTGTTAAATTTGGTTCTTCGAGTCTACCAGCCCTGCGAAAAGCTTTCAATTGCCTTCCAGGATTGACACCCATCCCCTCCCCTCCTGAAGAGCACACCCCCCCCACCACACATCACCAGCAAAATACGGGGTTTGGAAGAGCTAAATATTTTGTTCTTTGTTTTTGGTACGCCAAGCCCGCAAAATTAGGTTTGAACAAACTAACTCCACCAAATTTTTATGTTTTTTTTAGAAGCCAGACATCTATTTGGCTTTTTAGAGTCGGCCAAACCCCGCGAAAATGGGTTTTTGGGTTACTCAAACATTTGCTTAAAGGGAGCCAGACCCTTGAAATTGGGTTTGAAAGGAACAAAACCTTCGAAATTTTGATATTTTAAGAGTCAGACCAGTGAAGATGCTCTCTAAAATTGAGAAAACACCTGAAATTGCCATTTGAATTGGTTAACAGCACGAAATTATGATTTTGTGGCAGCGAGATGAGCCCTGAAATTGTTTGGGGGGGGGGGGGCGCGCGAACCTGTCCCACGAACAGAGTTGTGGATTTAGGGGGGGGGGGAAGGTGGGTCATCGCTTCCTTTGCGCCATTTCTAGTCTAAAAATCGTTTGTTTAGCATCAATTTTCATTTGATTAGCCTTTCAAGTAGGTACTTTGAACAACAAACTAACGTAAACGTACGATTTTACGTTCAGATATGCCGCGCTAAACTTTGTATTATCAACTTAGTTTTAGTTCTAAGAGCCAAAAACTACGGAATTCAACTAGTGGCGTCGAAACTGTTTCAATAGGGTGTAAAAAGTACCGTTCCACACCTAAAAGGAGCCCCCCCCTCTCCCAAATCACACCACACCAAATTGCCATCCACCAACCTTGGCTAGGAGTAAGGCGAGAAGTCATTATGTAGAAAAACGTCAATTCACAATTTAAATCGTTAAAAATATCTACTTAGTGGCCTCAGATTGGGGAAAAGCGCTAATTAGCTCTAAGAAAGAGGTCTAATTCGCGGATAAAGTGTAAAGAAAAATCACTAAAACGCCAATTCGCGGCTAAAATTATTGGAAACACTAATTAGCGACTAAAATAATAGAAAAATCGCTAATTCGCGGATATTAAATTGAGAAAAAGCAGTGATGAATCGATCAGCAGGCTAAATAATATACAGCAGGCAAGACCGAAATAATAAGGCAATGATTAAAAAAGTTGATTCGCAGATAAAGTTGAGGGACAAGTGCTAATGGACGGCTAAAACAGAGAAAAACGCTAATTCATGGCTAAAATAGAGAAAAATCGCGAATTATCGGATAAAGTACGAAATAGCGATATTTTGCGAATAAAGGGTAGAAAAACGTCAATAAAACAGCTAAAATTAACAAAAAAACACTAATTCACGGCTAAAATAAGGAAAACGCCAATTCGCGGCTAAAATTGAGGAAAACGTTAATTCGCGTCTAGGCGCGTCTCAATGGTGTCATAGGGGGGCCGGCCAACCTTTTTTGGTCGCGGGCCTCAAACTTGGTTCAAAAACTTCAAGTAGGCCAGCCATCCCCCCTCCCCCCCTTGAGCACAACGATGAGCGATTTTACCCGTGAGATAGCGCTATTTTCTAATTTTAGCCTCGAAGTTGCGTCCGGAAAACGTGACTCGCCATTTTTTACTCAACTTATTCCTGTGAATTGGCAAAAGTTATCAATTTTACTCCTAAATAGCAATTTATCTTTCTTTTAAGTCGTGAATTAGTGTTTTAACTAATTTTAACCTTCTATAGCGAGCCACGAATAATAGGTATTCCCAATTTTTCGCCGCCTGTTGTTTCGGAAGTCCGGTCGGTACCGCGCTCTTCTGGGAAAGAAGAGAGTTTTTTTTTTTTTTCTTACACCAACTGTCGCTCGGACGAGACTTTTTTTTTCTCTTTTCGCTTACAAAACAAAGTGACGCATTCAATTTGACGACAAGTTCTCGCGTCTTCATAGTTCGACGATACCTCTTTAATTGAGTACTCCAGATCAGTGCCGCGTGGTAATTCACTTAACTCTTCGCCGTGTAAAAAAACAATTAAATTTTATACATACTTCTCCCTACTGCTTACCAGTACCTAGAATTCAAATACAGTCCACTAAAGAAAATAAATTAACTAAACAAAATGGTCCTCCGGGCCGGATATTATAAGTTCAATTAAAAAGTGCGTAGGCTGGAAGCACGTTAAAATCAATTAATTAATTATACGGAATCTATTTCTCATTCTTCACGGGTTCAAAGTCGAACGCAAGTAAACAGATTTACAATATCTTTTTAACTCTTTAATTCTGGTGAAATACAATTGACCAAGGGGCAAATTCCTCTTTAAAAATAAAAAAACGGACAGTTTCCCCTTCATTTCCCTTTTTCTTTTCTTTCAATTCATTCAATAAATCAAAACATTTCCATTTTTTTATCCTTCCTCTCCTCTCAAATAAATAAAAGAAAAATAAATAAAAGAAATGCCTCTATCCCCTCAAGCACGTTTACAAGTTCTTACGACCCGCAAGGAGCGATTATTCACACGAGCGCAGCAGGCTTATGACCTAATCCAATCGCTTCCTATCCATCGGGATATCTTTCTCCAAAGAGCTGCGAATCTTGAAGCCACTCATCTTGATCTTGACTCTACTCTCACCGCTATCCAAGAGTTAGAAATCAGTACAGAGGTTGAGGAAGAAAATCGGACCAATATTACCGCCGTTTGTACGGCGTTCGAAGACCTATATTTCTCTGTAAACGCTAAGGCCGCCCAAATACGCCAAGAATCCGATGCAGTCCGATTTGCAGAAAATCTCATAGAATTCTTCAGTGCTCCACGTTTATCAAGTCCAACGTAAGTGGCCGTTACGAACTGCTCAAGAAGTTCAAACGTTGTTTTTCCTTTGGAGGAGCCCACAGCGCTTCCGAATGCGCGAGTCGCGGAGCTTGTCGTGTTTGTAGTAGCACGAAACACAACACACTACTACACTCATCACAGGAGGGCTCTAGTAGCAGCCCGATCACTCCCCGTTCGTGCACCGTTGGACTCTACGTCCGCTCATCCTTCGCCTTCTAGCCCTTCAGCTCCTACCTCTGGTGCACCAACCGAAAACTCAGGCGCACATTCTCTTGCGGCGCGGGTAAACTCTAATCCTCACGTTCTTTTGAGCACCGCTCGGGCGAAAATTCGATCATCTTCCGGTGACTGGATAACTTGCCGCTTACTCATTGACTCTGGATCGCAATCTAATTTTATTACTCACAAGATCGCAAATCATCACGTCCACGGTTTCTGGTGTTGGTAACACGCGGTTGCCTACTTCTCAGCACCAAGTCTCGTGCACTCTTCGTTCGGTTAGCAATTCTGCTACAACTTTCTCACTTTCAGCCCGGGTTTTGCCTACCATAGTTTCCTCGGTACCTTCGACGCCTGTTTCTCGCGAGATAGGTCAGCGCTTCTCTACACTTTCGTTAGCTGATCCAGACTTCAGTACTCCGGGACCTATCGACTTACTCGTTGGCGCCCAGTTCTACGCCGAAATTCTGAGCGATCCACCTCTCTTCATTAAGGGTCGACCGTCAGTCATTCTCTCCGCACTGGGTTGGATCATTTTCGGGGAAACGGACACTGAAGAAACATCTGAAGAGGTGCAAACCTTTCTTTCCGTAGACCTCATTAATGAGGAGCTCAAGCGCTTCTGGGAAACTGAAGAAGTCGAAGTTCAAATTCCAGAAGATCCTAGTTACAGTTATTGCGAGAAACACTTTCAGGATCATGTTCAACGCTTCGTGGTGTCCTTACCATTTCGAACGGACCTTCCGTTACAACTTCATTCGACTCGGACTTCGGCGTTAAATCGCTTACACACTCTTGAGAGAAGATTTTCAAGGGATTCCAATTACCGATCACTGTATAGTGCACAAATGCAGAGCTATATTGATGCAGATCACGTATCTCTGACCAACAGCCATGGTGACTATTTGATGACTCATCACGGGGTAGCAAAACCTAACTCGACTACTTCACTGCGAATCGTATTCAATGGTTCTGAGCACACTACTGGTTTCAATTCTCTAAATGATTTATTATTGCCAGGAAAACCGCTTCAGTCAAATATCGGTCAGATCATTGATAACTTTCGATTATTTCCGGTCGCAATCTCGTGTGACGTCAAGCAAATGTTTCGCTCAATTCGGCTTTCTTCCGAGGACAGGAAATTCGTTCATTTCCTCTGGTGGTTTGACTCCTCCCTGCCCATAGAAGAATACGAGCTGACCACGTTACCTTTCGGATTGAAAAGTTCTCCGTTTTTGGCTCAACGAGTGCTTATCGAACTCTTTGCTCTTTACAGTGCTCAGTTTCCTAACGCATCGCGGTGCAGCGGCGATATTTATGTCGACAACATTGTCTCGGGAGCCTTTACAACCGAGAGTGCTATTCGGCTCTGCGAGGAACTCAACGAACTCTTTTCTCTTGGAGGATTCAAGCTCCACAAGTTCGCCGGCAATGACTCTACCGTCTTAAGTACCATTTCGGAAGTTCAACGGGACAATCCGTTATCCTTCGATTCTTCGTCGTCCTTTAAGATATTAGAGGTCCAATGGAATCCGAAATCAGATAGCCTTAGCTACGTAGTCAACACTTCTCAGTCCGGTTTCACCAAACGAGCTATTTTATCGGTCGTTGCTCGAATTTTCGACATAAATGGATACTTACTCTTCCGCAACTACAAGAGTTCTCACTTCCTCGTTTTACACTTTGATCTTAGCCAAAAGGCCGAGATCAACATCGTTCGGAGCTCTCAAAACAAAAGTAAAACAAAGGAACAATAACAGTGATTGCATCATATTATTTCATTATGGTGTGATGACCTTATGCGGTGATGGATGAGGAAAGGGACACCGGTCGTTCCCCCGCGGAAACGCTCGAGGAAATTGTGCAGAAAACTAAACTCGCGGTTGTGAAACACCGAACTACAACCGCGGCGTTTCGCATCCAGGACGAAAACATCAACGTTGCATTCAGTGAGTTGTATAATATAATTCTAAGTCTATGCGACCATTTGGGGCAAGCAGAACTTAAAATCAAATCTCAGATTATCGAAGCAAATGAACGTTTGGACGTTAACCCCCTCAATAATGAACGCGTTGAGTACGCTACGGACGAGGAGCAGCTTGAAAGAGAGACGAACTGGATCCTCAAAAGGAATAAAAAGAAACGGAAAGCATCTTCCTCACCGGACATATCCGATGAGGTCAGAAAGAATAAAAGTAATGATACTGGACCTGCTTCACATGTTCAGCTAGAAAAAAGTAAAAAAGAGGCACCGCCACCCCCAGTAACGGTTATTGGTGTTACTGAGTACAGTACGATACATAATTTCATAAAAGGTGTGGAAACCACAAAAGAGTGTTCCATCAAAGCGTTATCCAACAATGTCTGGAAAATTTTCGCCCAGGATAGCGACTCGTATCGTGCTCTTACTAATGGCTTAAGGCAAAAAAAATTCGAGTGGTACACGTATGAGAATAAAAATGAGCGCCCCTTCAGAGTAGTCGCAGTGCTTACCGGAGGATATAGTGACCGACCTTAAGGAAAAGGGGTATAAAATTACAGAGGCTGTTAACCTAATTAAAAAAACCAGGGAAAATGACGACGAGGGCAACCCAGTCGTCATCAAGAAGAATCTTCCTCTTTTCGTACTTAGCTTCGATAACATGGAAGAGACTGAAAAGATATACTCGATCCAGTCGATTCTTAATATAAAAGTTAAGATCGAACCTTTGAGAAGAACTACTAATCTCATTCCGCAGTGTAAGAACTGCCAGGGGTTAAACCATACACGAACCTACTGCCAGCGAGAAGCGAGGTGTGTTAAGTGTGCTGGGAAGCATGACGCCCAAAAATGCCCCCTCACGAAGGGCCCAGCAAAATGCGTCAACTGCGGAGACGCCCACCCAGCGAGCTATCGTGGATGTGAGGTAGCCAAAGAGCTGCAGCGTATGAAAGAAAAAGCCAATAACTCCAAGACCGGAGGGGCTGGGAAAAGGCAAGCAGCAAAGATCATTCAGAAAGTCCAACCAGATGCTAGGGAAACAATTGTTCCGACTAAAAAACAAACGTCCTATGCTGGGGTAGTTAGCGGCCATCCGGCTCCATCCTCAGTTGATAAAATGCTCACTCTACTATTGGAAATTGTGAACGAGCAAAAAAGAACCAATAATCTGTTGGCTGAGAGGGTTAGCAACCTCGAAAAGAGCCTAAAAGTTAGACAAAAATTATGAAACGTCAAAATACTGTGACAATAGCAGCATGGAACGCAAATGGATTGGGGCAACATGCTTCAGAACTTGAGTTATTTCTCCATCAAGAAAAAGTTTATATCTGTTTGATCTCGGAAACTCATTTCACGAGGTCATCTCACATGAAAATCAAAGGCTACTCGTGCTATCGTGCGGACCACCCAACAGGTAGACCGCGAGGAGGAGCAGCCATCTTCATTAAGAGCACCGTACAACACTACGTGGAACCCAGTATCCAGGAAGAGTTCATGCAAGTAGCAACAGTTAAAGCATCCGTAAATAGCAAAAGCTGTAGCATTTCTGCCATCTACTGCCCTCCCAGATACGCACTGAAAGAAGAGGACTACTTATCGTTAATGGATAGTCTGGGTGCTAATTTCGTCATCGGCGGGGATTTCAATGCAAAGAACACATATTGGGGCTCGAGGCTAACAAGGGAGAAGAAAAAATTGCAGTTTCCATTCATCAGGAAAGCCTACGTATTGGCCCAAGGACCCATTAAAGACTCCAGATCTCATTGATTTTTTTGTAGTCAAGGGAGTATCGGACAACTTCATTCACGTAGAAGACTGTGGCAGTCTAATGTCAGATCATTCTGCTATCGTTCTTACGATTAGCGGCTCAATCATTTTGAAGGAAGACCGGCCAAGGCTAGTCACTCAACGCACTAGTTGGGATGTTTTCAGGGAATACGTCGCCTCTAATGTTAACCTTTCAGTCCCTCTAAAATCACCGGAACAATTAGAAGAGGAAGCTGGGAACTTCGTCAAATGTATTCAGCGAGCTGCTTGGTCTGCCACGCCTAC
Source organism: Corythucha ciliata (assembly GCA_038030265.1). Classification (NCBI taxonomy): domain Eukaryota; kingdom Metazoa; phylum Arthropoda; class Insecta; order Hemiptera; family Tingidae; genus Corythucha; species Corythucha ciliata. Next base: position 66,046,163 of record CM075942.1, on the reverse strand, counting down.
AGAAAAAATTGCAAGAATCAGCCACACCACATATCCCCGTGAGGTTAGAGAGCTGGTTATGGAAAAAAGAAAGGCGAGGAAACTCTGGCAAAACAGTAGAGCTCCTTGTGACAAAGCAAAACTGAATAGGCTAAAGACTCGGCTTGATGCCCTGAACAAGGAAATCAAGCAAGAAACACATGCCAGACTATTGATGGAGTTAACTCCAGGAAAGGACACGGATTACTCCCTGTGGAAGATTACTAAATCGCTTAAGCATCCCAAAGAGCACATTCCTTCGATTAGAAAGCTGGACGGAGAATGGGCCAAAAGTCCCCGAGAGAAAGCTGAACTATTTGCAGAGCACCTCGAAGAAACATTTATGCCGCTGCAAGGGGAAAGAGATGAGGAAGACCTGCCGACGCTGCCTCCATCAGCGTCTTCGCAATATATAAGACCGGTAACGTTTAATGAGCTTAAATATGCAATAAACAATCTCAAAACAAATAAAGCTCCTGGGTATGACCTCATAACTGGGAATGTCGTCAAACTACTCCCGGAAGTAGGAATGCGTATGTTACTCTACCTCATAAACGCATCGCTGAGACTCAAATACGTACCTCGTTGCTGGAAAGTGGCAGAAGTGATCATGATCTTGAAACCTGGTAAGGAATAATGCGAGAAAACGTCGTACCGTCCTATATCATTGTTACCAGTGATCTCCAAACTTTTCGAGAGGTTACTCGTGAAGAGATTAAAAGCCATAGTCAAAGACAAGGAGCTTATCCCCAATCACCAGTTCGGGTTCAGGGAAAAGCACTCCACTATTGATCAAGTGCATCGCATCACTCGGGTGATTGAGAACTCTTTAGAGAGGAAGCAAGTCTGCGCGAGCGTGTTCCTTGATGTTTCCCAAGCATTTGATAAAGTCTGGCATCAGGGTCTGCTGTACAAACTTAGAAGAAACTTGCCGGACCAATACTTCCACATTCTCAAGTCGTACCTCTCAGAAAGACACTTCAGGGTGAAGCACGAAGGAGCGTATTCATCATTAAAGAGGATAAATGCTGGTGTTCCCCAAGGAAGTGTACTTGGGCCGCTGCTGTATCTCCTCTATACGAACGACGTCCCTAGCAGTGGGGACACAACAATTGCAACGTTTGCAGACGACACAGCCCTACTGGCGGTTGCAGAGTCTGTTGAAGAAGCAACATCACAACTACAGCACACAGTAAATAATGTATGTCAATGGGCCAAAAAATGGCGACTAAAACTGAACGAACTCAAGTCTTCACACATCTACTTCACAAACAAGAAAATAATCAATATACCAATAATTATCAACGGACAACAGGTACCCATAGTAAACACCGCTAAATACCTGGGTATGACACTCGACACTAAGCTTAAATGGAAAGAGCACGTTAAGAAGAAAAATGAAGAACTAAAACTGAAGTTTAGAAGACTGTTTTGGTTACTTGGTAGGCACTCTGAGCTCTCCATCCATAACCAATTGCTAATATCGCACCCCGAGAATAGCAGTGTTACAAGTCAAAAATGTCGGATTTCGAGTTATACCTCTAGGTAGGTAGGTCTGGGCAAGCCCTACTCTAAAATAGTAGTGGGCTAATCCTAGGACGGCCAGGAGACGATTGGGAGCGGTAGTTACACTCCTACTTCTCACGCAGAAGCGGTCAACCAATCGGAGTAGCAGTGATACTTCTTCATTGTACCGGCTCGATAGAGACCGAGAGCCCGCCGCGGAGAAATTAAGCCGTGAGTACCGTTACTTTTTGAGTTGTTACATTACTCTCCCAGAAAATTAAAACGATTTTTGTGTTGTTGCTCAACTTTCCTCTTAGTTGTCACAGTACTCCTTTATTTTAGTTACATTTTTGAGTTGTAACAGTACTCTTTTCACTACTACTATCTACTTCCTTCTTGTAACATTAGTTTTTCCCAGATGTAACAGTACTCTCCTGATCAGTTAGACTATTTCTTTCAAATTTTTCAGGGCACGATTTCTCCAATTTATTTTGGATAAGAACGGGAGAAATGTCATACAGTCGTATTAAAAGTAGAGGTCAGCTCCTCGTGGACATGGCTCGGAAGAATGTGCAATACGGGAGCTTCTCGACGAGCCTTAAGTCCTCTCCGCGCCAGAAAACCCCCAAAACTCTTTCCCAACGGATCGGCGAGGTTTGGCAGCCATTTGATTTTGAGCACGACAGATGCGTTCACTTAATTGGGGAAAGCGAGCTGGCTCGTCTGAATGAAGCATTTCCAGCTCCAGCACCAAGAATATCCTCTACTCAGCCTTATATCCCAGAGATAAACAATAATGTCTCGGGCGTAGACGGAAAAATCCAGGATCTCGACAAGCAACGTTCAAAAATCGACAGTGTCACAGACGAAAACGTAATGATAGACGAACGGATCACAGAGCATCAAAATGATCTAGCATCATTCCTTTCACCGTCTGCAGTTATTTCTGTACATGTTCATTCCTCAATGACAAACAAGACTATCATGGATCTTGACAAGAAATGTGTTATAAACTGCGAAGATGGTGAGGATGACGACACGTTGGTCGGTGATGACCATTTACGCGAGGTTGACCTGTTGGAAAATCCTACTCTCGAAGGGGAAGCTGAATCAGCTGAGGATCTGTACAAAACTTATTTGACAATGAATGATGACGACAAAGTTGAAGACCCCGATTTTGACGCCGAAAATTACTCTGATTACAGTGAAGATGGAGACATTGACGAACCCGCTGCTACAAAGAGAAGACGAATTAAATATGTACCCCAAGGTAATGCTCCAGTTCATGACCCGGATGGCTGTTTGGCTTCTGAGACTACAAATCATCGGTCTTCTAATGTTGCCGCGAACGGGCCACAAAACGTGAAAAACTCCAGAAAGAGGGTCTCCCAACCTTCAGAATGGAAATCAAATAAATGCAAAGCTCTCAGGAATTCCGGGCAAGCATACACGTCAAGGACTGGTAAGAAGTTCAAAAATGTAGCTGCAAGAATGATCAGACCGTCATGTGTGAACTGTAAGCACAACTGTCCATCAAAATTCACCGATCATGAGAGGGCTTTGATATTTAAAAACTACTGGGGTCTGGGAGATTTGGAAAAGCAGAGAGAGTTCGTGATTCGTCATTCCACGGAAATTAGACCACAGTACAGGTACCCAGTAAAGCAGCGGAAGCTGAATCATGCTTTCTTTTTTGAAAGGAATGAGGAGAGATTACGTGTCTGTAAGGATTTCTTCATGGCAACGCTCGACATCAATCGTCGCACAATATCAACTTGTTTTGCGAAACACTCGGATGGATTTATCTCAGAAGATCACCGTGGCAAGCAACAAAAAAGACGACGAGTAGACGAAGCTATAAAAATCGATATGAGGGCTCACATTGATTCAATTCCTCGTATAGAGAGCCACTACTTAAGAGCTCAAACAACTAGGGAGTTCATCGAAGGAGGAAGGACAATTGCCGGGATTTACCGAGATTACACAGAAAAGTGCAAAGAGGCTAGAAAAGAGTACGGCACTCTCTCCCTGTTCTCCAAAATATTTAATACAGAATACAATCTTTCATTTTTTACGCCAAAAAAAGACCAATGTGAAACTTGCGTATCTTTCAATAATTTAGACACCATTGGGAAGCTTGAGAAAAGCGAAGAATATGCGACCCACCAGACAGAAAAAGATCTATCCCGTCGAGAAAAAGAGCGTGACAAAGATAATAGCGACCCGAACGTCATAGTTTGCTCGTATGATTTTCAAGCAGCTCTCCCTACACCAAAAGGGGATGTGTCTGTTTTTTACTATAAAAGCAAACTATCGACATACAATCTCACGATCTACGAATACAAGTCGAAACAGGGAATTTGCAACGTTTGGCATGAGGCCGAAGCGAACAAAGGTGCCACAGAAATCGCTACCTGCGTTTTCAATTACATCTCCGACAAAATGAATGATGAGGTCCGGGAAGAAGTTGAGTTCATTTTCTACAGTGACAATTGCTGTGGTCAGCAGAAAAATAAGTTCGTCATGATTATGTACATGTATGCATTGGTGAAGTTCCCAAGAATAAAGTCCATTACCCACAAATTTTTCATCAAGGGTCACTCCCAAAATGAAGGGGACGGCGTACATTCTGTAATAGAAAAGGAGATTAAAAGAACAAGCAAATCTGGACCGATTTTCATCCCAGCCAAATACGTTCAACTAATGAGATCAGCGAAGAAAACACCGCCACTCTATAAAGTCAACGAGTTTGCTCACGACAGTTTTATCGACTTCAAGAAACTGGCGTCGGCGTTAGGAAACAACAACTTCAACGTCAACACTGATTTCGAAAAACTCGTTTTTGCCGACATCAAGATTTTCAAATTCTTCCGGAAAGCTCCATTCAGTTTTTTGTATAAAACTTCCTACGCTGACGAACACTTTAAAACTGTTGACACTCTCCAAACTGGGACCAAGAACACTAAAAAGAAACAGTCGGATTCAGCTAAAAAGGTGGAGATAATGGACAATTGGGCGGAACCTCGGGCATACAATGCACCTCCGGGAATTGCCTCTAATAAAGTAACTGACCCGATGAGTCTAGTCAATGGGAATTGCATCTCATCAACATACTGCGATTTTTACAGATCTCTCAAGCCTTCTCTCAAACCTAAAAAGAGGAAAAGAGAGGAAGTTAATTAGTTTTATCGTTATTGTTTACGTTCTTCGTTTGTTGAAGTTCTAATTTTCTATTCCAGGCAACGTATTTATATATTATTTGAATGAGACTGAGTTGTTAACTTTCGTAACTGAATCATTTAAAGAAAATCGGTATCAACATTTCTAAGACAAATACTACCTTATTTTCTTCTTTTTTTACTCAGAATTTCATTGTCCGTAGTAATTATCTTAAGCCATGAAGTATTATTTTCGTTCGCTTTATTCAGAAACTAAAAGACTGATCGTTTTTTGGACCGTTTTGACGTATTTTTCTATTAAATTGAAGAAATTTATGTTTTTCAGCAGTTTTTTTCTCCTAACCGTTCTCCCCGCGAATTTCTACTCTATTTCTCCCTCTCCCCCTCAATCACAGGCGAAAGGAATCACCCCAAGGCAGCGGCAGGGGGGCTCGGTCCTTATTCTATTTCTTCCATTTGAGGCATATCGGACAACCAGTCAAAAGCAAATTGATGCAAAATTCTGTGAGGACTAGTCAGAAATAATTAACATTTTCTGGAATAGTAACGTTACAACTCCCAACTTTTTTAAAAAATTTATAATAAAAATTGTTGAAACAATTTTTTCAAGCACTGGTTTGGCTAGGATAGATGGATGGGCCACCATCAAATCACCAGGATCCTGGAACAACGTAGAAAATAACTTTATGATGGATCAGCTAACAAAGTCAAACTTCTAACGTCGATTCCCAAAAAAGACTATTTTTCATTTCTCACACTGCTATTCTCGGGGTGCGATATATAGACAAGTGCTGAAGCCAGTATGGACGTATGGAATTCAGCTCTGGGGTTGTACAAAAAAGACCAATATTAAGGTCATACAAACATTCCAGAACAAGGTACTGAGGAGCATTGTCAATGCCCCCTGGTATGTTCGCAATGATGACCTCCACCGAGACCTCAAGGTGGAAACCGTAAAAGAAGTAATTGAGCAGCATGCGCTCAAACACCAACACCGTCTTCGGGAGCATATGAACCCGGAAGCACTTCGCCTCCTGGACAACGGTGACGTCGTCAGGCGGCTACAGCGGACAAAACCCATGGACCTTGTGGTGTCGCGGTAGTGACAGTGAGGTGCGTGCGTGCTCGTAGGAGGAAGGCCACTGGGTCATGAACTCCAATAATGTTGTAAATTGTATATAAGTAAATTAACTTGATGGGCTCAGGCTCAGTTGTTATAATACAGATACCTATTAATAAAGATATCTAAAAATGAAAAAAAAAAAAAAAAACTTCCTCGTTTTCTGTCCTATACGGACAATTCTTCGTGTATGTTGGCGGCGTTTTCGGACGCGTCTGAGAAAGGGTTTGGCTGTGTCGTTTATTTTCTAGTGGAGACTGCACAAGGACAGAGATTCGTTCACCTTTTAAAGGCAAAAATTAAAGTGGCTCCGTTGAAAACTATTAGTATTCCTCGCCTCGAGCTTTGTGCTGCTCTCCTCACCGCCAAAGTTGTTCGTACTCTGCAGCCATTCATTGAAAAAAGTGGCGTCAACAAAATTATTTGTTTCTCCGATTCAAAAAATGTTCTGTGGTGGCTTCAAACTCCTCCGTATCTTCTAAAGACTTTCGTCGCAAATCGGGTGGTCCAAATCCTGGAAATCACCGAACCTTCTTGGTGAAGTTACATCCCCACTAGTTCTAATCCGGCTGATTGTGTTTCTCGAGGTCTCACGCCCTCGCAATTTTTGGAACATTCGCTCTACTTGAATGGACCGGATTTTCTCAAGTTACCGGTTTCAGATTGGCCTATCCAGAATTTGGAACCTACTTCTGGCGTTCTTGAACGAAAGACAATTTCTCTAGCAACTCAATATTGCCACAACGACCTGCTCGAGCAGTGCGATAAATTTTCGTCGTACATTAGACTTAACCGGATAATGGCATGGGTTCTCCGATTCGTTAATCGACTAAAAAATCGAATTTCGAAAAGTCCGTCTTCGGAGCCACGGTCATCAGGACATCTTCAGACTTCTGAGATCAACAAAGCTCTAGTGGCCTACATCAAAATCCTTCAGGCCGACAAATTTTCTGTCTTACTGGAATCTTTACACAACGATCGTCAGGACTTCGGTTCCTTCAAACGTTTGAATCCGTTCATCTCGGAGGATGGCCTCATTCGTGTAGGAGGTCGCCTAACTAATTCTTCATTGCCTTTCAATTCAAAACATCCAATTTTAATTCCGAAGAAGTCTCATCTCGCAGTCTTGTTAGTCGATCATTTCCACGCGTATACTTTTCATGGAGGAATTCAATTAGTTCAGAGTCTCATACAGCGTCGTTTCTGGATCGTTTCATCCCGACAGTTAATCCGAAATAGGACCTTCCAATGCGTCCAGTGTTACAAATTCAAAGTTAAGCCTCAAACACCCTTGATGGCACCGCTCCCCTCGATGCGGGTAACACAGGCCCGTGCTTTTCTTGAAGTTGGCGTTGACTATGGTGGTCCCTTTCTTTACAAAGAGTCTAAACGTCGAACTTCACGCTTGTACAAATGCTGGATTTGTTTCTTCGTATGTACTGCTACCAAGGCGGTGCATCTTGAATTAGTAACGGAGCTGTCGACATCTGCATTCCTCGCCTCTCTAGATCGGTTTATTTCCCGCCGGGGTCTTCCTAGGGTTCTTCATAGTGATCGTGGGACAAACTTCGTCGGGGCAGCTCGCCGTCTCAAGGACGTTTACGACTTTCTGTCACAACATCAGGATGCCATTTCGGACCACTTGTCCGCGCGCGATATCCAGTGGCATTTCATTCCTCCAGCATCGCCACATTTTGGAGGTTTGTGGGAAGCTGTGGTTAAGTCTGCCAAGCACCATCTAGTCCGCGTCGTTGGGAATCATGCCTTGACGTTCGAAGAATTTTCGTCTTTACTCTCCAGGATCGAAGCTATTTTAAACTCGAGACCTCTGTGCAGCATTTCTCCGGATCCGAATGACAACTGTGATTACCTCACTCCGGGTCATTTCCTCATAGGTCAACCTCTCACACTAGTTGGGAAATGCTCTCCGCGTGCGTCCGACACTTTTGGAAACGCTGGCACTTGGAGTACCTTCAAACCCTCCTGCCTAGGTCAAAATGTTGGACCTCAACCCCTTCGTTACCGATCGGAGCGATTGTCGTACTACAAGACAATGACTCTCCTCCGCAACAATGGACGATCGCGCGGATGATGGAGACTTATCCAGGACCTGACGGGGTGGCTCGGGTAGCCAAAATTAAAACGCCGACTACGACGCTAATTCGATCGCTACATCGGTTAATTCCGTTACCGGTCGGAGATACTCTTTGAGTTACTCTCTCTCTACATCTTCACTCTCTCCGAAGTTAAATTTTATTTTCTCCCTCTCTCTTCAACCACGAAGTTACCCCCGGAAGCCGCGAATTTGGCGTTTTTTCCACACTTCAGCGTTTCTTTTCGACTTTAACGGTGAATTTGGGGCTGAAATTGAGACAAATGGCTAATTCACGGCGAAAATTATTGAGAAAAATCTTTGATTTACAGACAGAAGCGAGAAAAACTGCTAAATCGTGCTTATAATCAGTGGCGTAGGTAGGAATTTGTCCTGGGTGGGTGGGGGGGGCAGATTGAAATCTCGTTAGAGGGTGGCCAGGGGGTAATTTCGCCCCAAGTCTCTGTATAAACAAGAAATAAAATTTTAACTTAGCGGTTTCCTAATTTTAGCCACGAATTACCGATATTTCACCTTTTGAGCCACGAATGAGTGCTTTTTGACAATTTTACCTGCAGATTAGCGCTTTTCTCAATTTTAGCCGCGTACCTATATCGTTCTTCTTAATTTCAGCGCCCCCCCCCCTCCATAGCCACGAATTTGCAAATTTTCTCAACTTTAGCAGCAAAGTATCGTTTTTATCCCGTGAGCGATGTTTCTTAATTTTCCACGAGTTTTGGCGTTAACCACAATTTTAGCAGCAAAATTAGCGTTTTTCTCAAGTGTTTTCCTCAATATTAGCCGCGATGTAGAGGGCTTTTCAAAAATTAGGATTTTTTTTGGTTCACCATGCGCTATGCATTAGCAATTTTTCTCAGTTTTACCCGCGAATCAGCGGTTTTTTCAACCATCGCCATAAATTGCCGCTTTTTTTCAATTTCTGCCTCGAAAGTTGCTTTCAGAATGCGCTTATTTAAATAATAAACTTCAAATTTCACCACACTTTATCGGATAATTATTGATGTTCCCCTATTTTAGCAGCGAATTGGCGGTTTGTCTAAATTTTAGCAGCGTAGTGGCGTTTTCAAAACCGTGCTTTACCGAATTTACTCAATTTTGGCCAAGAATTGGCGTTTTCCTCTAATTAAGCTGCAAATTAGCAATTTTTTCAGAGAATTATCACTTCCTTGATATATGCACTGCAAATCAAAATCAGCAATTTTCTTAATTGTAGCTGCGCTAATTCGTGTTTTTATCTAGTCTAGCGTGTTATCTCAATTTTAACCGCTGGGTTGGTCCAAAAACAACACTTTTGCGTTGATTTCCATAATTTATTCGTAGAATGGCAACCATGCGTCGTGAATCATAAATTTTTATTCATTTTTAATCTGGAAGTTGCATTGCAAGACCATGAATCAGCGCTTTTTTTCAATTTTTTGCCGCGTCAGCAAGTTGCAAATTGGTAATTAGCACTTTACTGGGCTCAAAGACCTAACGAAACTGGGGACACGGCGGTGTATTTTCTTTTTTTAGCCGTGAATTTTCTCAATTTGAGTCACCAGAATAGCGCTTTCGGGGGCTCAATCGAATATCTAGCTGATATCACTTGCAACGTTAAATCCTCCATCTGGTTGGATAAACTGAAATTCGTAGAACGTAGCCAAATCGCGTTAATTCACGGCTAAAATTGAGAAAAAGCTTTAAAATCGCGGATAAAGTGTAAAAAAAAGCAGTAATTCGTGGTTAAAATTATAAAACACGCTATTTCACGTATAAAATAGTGAAAAATCGATAATTCACCAATGGTTTCGCGAAAGACCGCTAATTAACGCGTGAAATTATACGAAAACATAAATTCTCGGCTTATTCAGAACCCTCAATCTGAGAAAAAGTTCTAAGTCGCGGATAAAATGAGGGAAAATCGCTCTTCAGCGGCTAATATCACGAATTTACGGCTAAAGTGGGGGAAAATCGCTATTATCCCAGCCGCGATGGATGTCAGGGGGTTTGGTGTTGTAAGAGCCGTTCAAGGGCTTTTGGCGCCGGCGGGCTCGGTAAATCGAGTTGATGATTAAGAAAAGCGAGCAATTAATGTGCTAATCTATAGAGGCAAGTAATTGGCGAAAAGTTTGAAAAACTGCTAATATTCGCGGATGATTTAGTGAAAAAAAAGCACTTAATTCGTAGCAAAAAGCGACAAAATCACTAGTTCACGGCTAAAAATTCAGAAAAGCGTGAAATCACGGCCATAATTGAGAAAAAGCAGCGATGAATCGATTAGCAGATTCGTCCCTGCTAAAATTGAGTAAAGCAACACTAAGCGCCAAGCATTATGAGTTTGCCATTTCGGGTCTTTAATTAAGTGAATTATGTGGGAAGTGATCGAAAATTGAGTGAAGCGATTGCGAAATTGGGGGTTTCGGTGTTTTTAATTCCACGTATAAATTAAAGGAATTATGTTGGTTTTTTTGTGGGTGCGGACCCTGGGCAAGCTGATGGCGACTGCGCCAATAATAGTATGAGTTTGCAATTTCGTTTCCTTTGAGCGTAATAACACGTTTCCTGGCTGGATATCTGTGAAATGGGCACGTTTTTCGTCTTAATTTGAGTTTTTTTGCAAGTTTGCAAGTTTTGGGCGCCTTTTTTTTTTTTTTTTTTTTATTTTTTTTTTTTTATTTTTTATTTTATTGAACGGGGAGGGAAGCCCAGAAGAAACTATCTCCTACCAAACTCGACCTATAAGATCTATTGTGGTGTCCCCTCAGGTTGCCCTGCCAAGAAAGACGCTAGTTTTCAAGCGTCCTCCACCACCACTCCTTAACGAAGTTGAGGATATTTCCCGTAGCCATCCTGGAGATGTCCTCCGGTTGAAGCACATCATTTCCAAGATGTAGAAAGCGTAACCGCCCCAGAGCCTGGCACTCACACAGTACGTGCTCTGCTGTTTCCACGGCCAGGTCGCAAAATCTGCAAATGTCCGTGTCAGACTTCTCCATTAGTCTGAGTGTATATCGAAGGGCACAATGTCCCGTTAGCAGTCCCACCAAGATTCTAAGGTCTCCTCGGCTCAGAGAGATCAGGCCCTTCTCCGATCGTCCCTTTGGAGTGACAAAGAGCTTGGCCTGCCTGAGACCTGGTTGTCTAACCCAGTGTTCACGATGCCTCTCGTCCAACCACGCCTGCACTTGCCTCTTCGTGAAGGACTTCGTGACCCCGAGACTTGGCTCCGGGCCCACGTAAGGCATCTCTGATCCTCTCTTCACGAGTTGATCAGCCATTTCATTCCCCTCAAACCCCTTGTGACCCGGCACCCACATCAAAGTAAGGCTGTTTGCCGTTGCCACAGGCCTGAGGGCTTCAAGACATCCCCAAACTAGCTTCGAATTCACGACGCTTGAGCCTAGGGCTTTAAGAGCCGCCTGGCTGTCAGACAGGATAAAGATCTTCGCTTTCCGGAGACCCCTCTCACTAATCTTCCGCGCACAGGCTTCTATAGCATAGATCTCCGCCTGAAAGATGGTGGCGGTCGTCCCAAGGGACTCCCAATGCTGAAGCCTGGGGCCAAAGACCCCAATGCCAGCACCCCCATCCTTCACAGATCCATCAGTATACCATACTTGCGTGCCGGGCTTAAACCTCCCAAAGGTCGCGGTTGCCTATGTCGACCTTAAAGGGTTTTTCAAAATCCATCCTCACATGCATGAGATCCGTAACGACTTCAGCCGCCTCACTACATGCAACTTCCTCCAGAACACGCAAGTGCCCAACCTGGACACCCCGCTTCACGTACTCCGCCCGCAGCAGTCTCACCGCCGCCATATATGCGGTCGCCTGCACATGAAAGTGCAGGGGAGGCATGTCCAGTAACACATCCATGGCTGCCGTCGGGCACGAATGCATAGCACCCGTTACTCCAAGACAGGCCTGGCGCTGCAACTTACTCAGCAAGGCCTGGACTGTCCCTTGTTTCGTCTTCTGCCACCATAGGAGTGAGCCATAGGTGACGATAGGCCTAACAACGGCTGTATACAGCCACAACACCATGTTTGGCTTTAGACCCCATGTTTTGCCAAACATTTTCCGACCAGCCCACAATGCGAACGTGGCCTTATTCAGCACCCTCTTGATATGCGAGGTCCATTTGAGCCCCTGATCCAGGGTAACTCCAAGGTACTTGACTTCTTTTCCTACTTTCAACACTTCTCCATTCAGTCGAACTACCTTTAATGCCAGCTTCCTCCGCCTGGTAAACGCAACAAGGGTGGTCTTCTCAGGGTTAACCCTGAGACCATGCCTGCTGCACCATCGCTGCACTATGTTAAGGGCACCCTGCATCCTACTGGATATGGTATCATCAAATTTGCTCCTAACTGGAATCGCAAGGTCATCCGCGTAACCAACTACCTCATAACCCTGCTCCTTTAGGATAGCGAGAAGCTCGTCCACCACGAGCAACCAGAGCAAAGGAGAGAGCACACCCCCCTGGGGACACCCCCTTGAGGGCAACACGGAAACAGTCTCCCCTCCCAGCTCCGAAGTCACGACGCGGCATTCCAGCATCCCCTTGATCCATTTCACTGAAGATGGATCAACACCTCTGCTCCTTACTGCAGCTTCCATAGAGTCATAGGTGGTGTTATCAAAAGCACCACCTATGTCCAGGAAGCAGCCCAGCGCAGTTTCTTTCGCCTCCAGAGATTTCTCAACCTTACCCACCAGTTCGTTTAGGGCGGTCTCAGTAGACTTGCCCGCCTGGTAGGCATGCTGCCCCCTCTAAAATTGGTTTAATTTTAAGGCAACCGTCCTTGATATCCAGGCCAATTACCTTTTCCATTGTTTTAAGGAGGAAGGACATGAGGCTTATGGGTCGGTACGCCTTTGCCTGGGCCGAGGAGTTTGCTCCCGACTTAGGAATGAACACAACCCTGACCTCCCTCCAACGCTCCTCCGGCGGCGTCACCTCAGCGTCCCCCGGGAAGTACGCGGAAGCTACCACACACCTCCGGGTCCGGTCCTCGTCCTTGGCTTCCAGGATGACTGCTGTCAAATCTCTGCACAGAAATTCTGGCATAGTTAAAAATTTCACTGCGGGGCTTAGAAGCAGCGCAGTTCGTGGCCGCTCCTCATCCCTACAGTAAACCAGCTTACCTGCTGTCGCAGAGAGGCCCTTGACCTGCCTCTCCCATGCCCATGGCTCCTGAACCATGGCGACGTCATAGCTTCCCCCAGTGAACACCCTGCTCAAGACGGCCGACGCCGCTGCCGCTCGATGCAGATTCACCTGGAGGAAGCGCAACCCCGTAGCGGTCACTTATTCCCCATATGTACCCCATTCCGCGATTGCTTCTTCAGCATCGCCTTACTCGGAGTAGGGTGGGGTTTCCGTGCCCGACCTGCCGCCTTCGGGACTCTTTCACCCCCCGCTGGTCCGACACTATCACCTCTCTCCCCCGCCTTGCTAGTCGATGGCCTAGCATATGAGGGAGCTACCTGCGTTGACTGCCCGGATGCCGTGGCGCCAACCGCTGTTCCCACAGATAGCTCTTCCTGCCGCGGTGCGGGGGTGGGACCCCGCACAGCAGCGGCTACCTGATCCACCACCATCGGCTGCTGCCGGGGGCCGGAGGATGATCCTTCCCCCTTCCGAGCCTTAGGCCGGATGGTCCCCTTGCCGAACCTGATGTGGACTACATTATTCCTTTCCAGGATCTTCGCCGACTCTTCATCGATGAGAAGGGTCATCATCAAAGCCGGCGTGCCCTGAGGCACACTCCTGGACAGTACCTTCCACTGTCCCACATTTAACCCCCGATTTTGGCGCACGAGGAACTGAAGGACTTGCTCATTCCCCAGATCCGCGCACTTCGGGAGAAATGCAACCGCCACCCTGGGCTTGGGCAGGTCACTCCCCTCAACCACCTTCAACCTTGCCCCCTCCCAGGGTACGATACTTTCAACGAGCGACTTTAACCAAACAGCCGCCCCGTCGTCCTCGCAGGTGATGGATAGCCATCCCCTCCTTCGCACCAGACCATCAAACTGGGGCACTACCTCCCCAGCTTTAGGTTCCAGCGCAACAATAGCAGCTTCAATGCTCCTTTCCAGGGCCTCAAGCTGGTCGTCCAAGAGGAGGACTGCTGGGTAGTCTCTATGAACCACACCAAGCTTCCTTCCCTTGAGCGCTCCGGTGTACGAAGGACCCTGTGCGGTCGTCCTTCGCTTCTTTTTCACGGCTCCCTCCGGAGTCGTCTCTGCAGAGGCTCTCCCCTTCTTCCTCTTCTCCACCATCTGCAGAGCACTCGCCCTGGCGGCTTCCGGTTCCTCCCCCTTCTTCCGAACCAGCCACAAAAAGCGTCGCCTCTGATCCCTGTTCAGGCCAGAGACGTATTTGTCAAAATCAGCGATCTCCTGGTCTCCAGGCGCCGCTGTTGCGGGATCGACGGGTTCGGATACCGTTCCCTGACCCGCTTGTAATTCGGGTACGCCGGATACCGGCGAACCCGAGAGGGAGACTGCTCCCTCAGCGACACCACCGGCGGTTTCGGGCTCAACCACCTCCATTGAGGTGGTCTCCCCCGTCATCCCCGCTGTGCCGGGCTGAGCAGGCTTAGGACTACTGAGAAGCTCGTCCTCAACCTGCTCCAGGGTTATGAACCCTGGGTTTGTCGATGTAAAACGGTCGCGATCCATAAACGGTCCCACGAGCAGCTAGGGAAATAAAAGTCACCCACGGCAGAGCCCCGCATGACGTGGGAAGGCTTAATACTCAGGGAGGTCGCCTGGTATCCCTGAGGCTCCGTTAAATACACAGCTCACCCTGTGTCACGCACCCTTCGGCACGGATCGCATAACGCCTTGGGTTGGTAGCGAGTTCTTTTAAGACCGTGCCCTCGCCACTACACGGCCCATACCCCTCCTCCATTTGTTAAGAGAATTCTCCGTAACAGGGCCGCCAACCGTGCCGTGGATGCCACAGCACGGCGCGTCAAAGACGCCGGGAAGGCTGGAGGTCGGAGTTGGGTGGTCAGTGTCTAGCTGCACCAAAATGCATGGTGCCGTATTTTTAAAAGACGCCATGAAATACATTCCTTCGAAAATGCAATTTCAGGGTCTTACATTTTCGGGGGGGGGGGGGGCTTCTCAGTGGCGGCCACCGGCTCACCCGCATTCCCCTCCCTCCACCATCGCTTTGGCAGACATTATGTGTAACAGCAGTCGTGTTTTGTTTTTGAACATTTTTATTGCGTTCTACTGAACATATCATGAATAATGTGAACTTAATAATTCAGTTTTATTTTTGTAAAATCTGTAAATTATTGAACAGTTAAAGACAATAAATCGACGGAGGGGATAGGACCACATAAAAATTGAAATTTTTCACGTTATTGCTTCAAACTTATTAAATAAATTCATAGAATTTAAAAACAGTATAACAACTTTCGACACAACCTAGCTGGAAAAATATTTTTAAATTTATTAAATTTACAATCTTTGATTTTTTTTTTTTCAAACGTCAATGGTAGTTTTGTGAACTTTCTTTTAATTACACGTATTTTGGATTTATGTACAAGATGATTACGTTACAAAGTTATATACACTATCAACATCGTACAAAAAACTTATTTAATTACTTTTGACAGGTTCTAAGTTATATTTTGAATTTCCTACTGCAATTTATATTTTAATTACGCTTTTTAAACGATCCTGCTTTTTTTTCATCATTTTATTACTTACAAAAATTAACAGCGACTAATGTACACTTCTATCACATTTTTGAACATTGAAAGAGAAAAGACTCATGCAGATAAACTACAAATTAACGATAACCGATGTAGTTTTTTGTTGTTGTTAGAATGAAACATCTTTTGTGTGTGTGTGTGTGTGTTAGTTCCTGGTAAAATCGATCTACGTTAATTCAGTTATACTTATGTACATTTTGCCGATAGAAATTTAATGAATTTTGCTTAGACTTTGTGGATAACACAATGGTGTCGGGTGTGAGTGGTGAAAGGAGGGGAGGGGATGGAAACTGGAGAGCATTCTAAATGTTTTTAAACGTGTTTTTCGAACGAGGGAAATAATTTATTAATGTTCTGTGTTGTTTATTCGAAATGTAAACTTGAAAGGAGCAGAGACGTTGTGATTCGCCGGAGATAAATGATATAACGTGTCGAGAAGCAACATTTAAAAAAAAAGAATTTTAATTGACGACTTGAGCAAATTATAGTAGGCTGAAAAATGTTTCTTTTTAGTGCGCACGACATTCTTTTATTATTTTCAATGGTTGTTCGCTCAGGCCTTTTAATGACGGTTGATGAAAACCAAATCTCACCATTTTAAAAGAGGAGGGGGGGGGGAGTTTGATTGTTCCGATAAAAAACTTTTTTTTTTGAGCACCACGATCGTCTCTGATCGTTTATTCGTGTCCGGTGAGATGCACACGCACATCGCAAATCGGCGTCAGTTTGCCAGCAAAAATGTAACAACTTTGCTGAACACGTTAGTCTGATCGGAAAAAAAGAAGAAAATTGACCGATTTTTTTGTTGGAAAGTTAGTCTCGCGGGAAATCTGTACCGCGGACTGAATAATAGCAATGACCAACGAGTAGGTTGAGACTTCAGTAACACTACTTCCCCACTTCATCATGATTGTCCATGTTGTATAATTCAAGTTTTAGACAGAAATTGAAATTGCTGTGTAGAGTTATTGTATATGTGAGCCTCCATCGAGTTTCACAACACTATTACCGCGGAAAGCACGATTGTTCGACGCCTATTTTTCGAGTACGACCATATTATTTTATTGGTTTCATAAAAATGCTTTGTGAATGGAAATTTGGGCGGATGTTTTCATTTGTTGGCAATCATTTTGAAATCGTTAGTGTCGTGCAGGAGGAATCATGACGCAATTTCCGACGCTTTTGGAAAAATGCAAAAGGGATATAGCGTTTTTATCACAAGGTAATGGAGTGCACGGATTTGTACACTTGGGATAGTCAAAAATGAGAGCTAGAAATACTATGATCGTTGTAAAATCTCCACGAGATGGGTACAATATTCCCATACAGTATGAACAAATTTGAAAATTCTGTTCGTACCTAGGAAGACCGATTAAAGGATCGTTATAAAAAGGGGTTTTCGAGGATATAATTAAAACAAATGATAGATATGCCCTGAGAAATGCAATTAAGACGCTTAGTCTCGCGGGAATCGAATATTGTTGCGGAAGATTCGTGTTACAGGTACTCGACGATGTCGCACTTTATCGCGATATTTGGACAGGAAGCGATGGCCGCTCCTTTTCTCTCCGTGAGCAATTTTTGAAATATGGGAAGGATGGACAGATCGAGGAGCTCGCCTTCGCTCAACGCACCGCCGAGAACGTTCGGCGTGCTTTGAACGTGAGACGGCGCCGGTTTTTTCAACGACGCCCCACCAACACCTCCGATGCTGACGCCGTGTGGAAGCGTTGAACTCGATCCTCCGTGACAGCACTTGTCTCTCCTCTCAGATACTGACCTTTGTATCACGGATACATCGTCGTCGTGTACTGAAAAAAAAAAAAAAAAAGATCGAATGCCATTAATAACATTGCCAGCACGAATCGTAACAAAATTACGTACCCTCGTTAGTAGCTGGATTGCTGCAACGAGTCCGACAATGCCTCGTCTGAGTCAGCCATAGCTCATCTTGATGAACAAAAGTTGGCGTTCTCCTTCCGGGCATTGAAGTTCGTCTTTGAGGCGGTGGAGTGTGCGACGTTTTAATACCGCTCGACCGTCGACGAAGTGAATTCGTTTGTGATCGTGGACTTTCCTCCCAGGAAACAGCCTGAGGAATTAATTATATTATTTTTTAAACGGCTAGCATCGAAAAAAAATAAATATTTATTCAAACTTTGCTCGCCGAATGACTTCCCGGTGAATGCTGAGGTTTCGCCGTCATCGTGTGCTGACGCGACTCGGAAATTATCGATAGACTGCTGCCTCCGATCATTTCTTCCAGAGCGGCGGCAGGAACAACAGCCGAGGGCGCCGCCGACGTGGTGACTAGCGATGAAGCGGCGGCCGCTGATGGGACTGGTGTGCTTGAACTGGTAAAGGCGGCGGAGGCGGTGAGGAATGGTGTCGCGGATTTGTTACTTAAAGCGCCATTGCCGATAGTAGCGACTCTCTTTCTGGAAGTGAACAGATTTTTGTTTTCTTCTTCACAAAAATAATAAACTGCCTCCTCCCCCGAAAAATTGGTGTGGCTGTACAAGCCACACAGTCGTTTTTGACAGAGGTTACTGCCGGGCGCCCACTAATATTTAATTAGTGACAATTTGACGCGCGGTTTCACCTGTGAGAGGGGCGGGGTGAGCAGCGGCGTAACCAGACATTATGTGTGTGATCTTCGAGCTGGCGAAAGAAGGGTTAGAGGTTAGCTCTCTCTCTCAATGCACCAGCGCACTCATCGGCCAAGTTGTGAAATCGTGCAATGGATTGTTGGCAACACATTTGGTGACCCGTCATTCTGATTGTGAGTAAAAAAACTAAACAAAATGTACAAACTGCGAAGAAAAACTGACGGAAATCCGGTCAAGTACCTGCACTCCACTGCACAGTTTCACAACTTGGCCGACGAGTGCGCTGGTACATTTATTTAAGTCGTCAATAAGAGGTCTTATAGCTGATCGACCGAATCTTCATATTACCTTGATGGGTTTGGGCTCCTAAAGGCCTCTAACTTTATACGATATTACGATAGGACGTGCTTGAGCTCGAACAAATCTGACTACAACAAGCTCTAACCATAAATACATTGAAGCACAAAAAACTTTAAACCCCTAAAAGCTCGAACCTTGGAAAGCTGTAACCCCAAAAAGAGTTAACCACAAAATGATCTGACTCCAAAGTTCTCTAACCTCGAAAAGGTCAAATAACATGAACGACAAGATGAAGCTGTAACCGCAAAATGTACTGACCTCAAAATGCTGTAACCAAAAAAACAGAAAAAAAACTCGAACCACAAAAAGCTCTAACCACAAAATGCTCTAACCACAAACGGCTCTAACCACAATTTGCTCAATCCCGGTTTGTGTCTTGTCTCTGGGACTAATGGGTTAGGCCATTAATGTGACCCTTTCCCATTGTGAGAAGGCGATAATTGCCGTACGACGTGGGATGGTCCGACACGTGCAAGACCGGGTTCTCGACCGCCCCGCCCGTTGGCTGTTGTCAGACGGCCACCCTGACAACACTCTGCGTGGACCCCGTGAAGGTGGGCATTTTACAGAGGTGCAAGTAGGCGGTCGGATGGCGCTCTGAGAAGACCGGATTTCCCCGTTCCGTTGAAATGGAGCAGGACGGATCGTCTCTCCGGATTGGGGGCCCTCACGACGAGTCTCGAGGAGATTTATCGTCACCGTGATCGTGAGCGGGGGCATGTGTGGGCCGCCAGGATTCTAGATATTTCCTCTGGTTTATTTATTTAACAATTTTACGGACACTTAGTCCAATTGACATTAAGAAAGAATATAAATATAAATAACATAAAAGAGTAAGAAAAAACAAAGTTTAAAGAAAGAACAAATGAAGAGAAGAAACAATAAAGCAACACCTTGCTAGAATGCACCACGCGTTTAAAACTAACTAAATCACCAAACTAGTCAATCATAAATTCCGCCTACAATTTAGGACTGCGGACTTGTACACATGTAAAGAACTCGCAAAAATGTCACACGATGGTTCTTGCAAGAATAGATTGGCATCACGAGGAAGGCGGAGTAGAGGGCGATTTCTCAGGTAATTAGTTGCCGCAAAAGGAACGTGAAACAATCCTTGCGAGCGGGCGAAGTATTGTGGGACGCTCAGTGAAATCCTCTCAAGGAGTGACGGGCAATCAATGACGCCATTTATGAGCTTGTGGAAAAAGCTTTGATCAGCAACTATACGTCGATCGACAAGCGGGGCAATTTGACACACACGCATAATTGACTCGTAATCCACATCCACCGCGCGGACACCCAACTTGAAGGCAACGTATCGCAGGAATATGTGCTGGACAACCTCGATTTGATGAATCTGAGTGGCATAGTGCGGCGACCAGACAATGGATGAGTACTCCAGGATGGGACGGACGAGCGAGCAATAGAGCAGCTTGATGGCTTCAACATTATTAAATTCACTGGTGTTACGTTTGAGGAACCCAAGTGCCCTACGCGCACGACCGACAACTGCGTCCAGATGAGGGCCAAAGTGAAGCTGTGAGTCAAGCAAAACCCCAAGGTCCCTGGTGATCAGCTGACGAAGTAAAGGCACACCTGACACAGAATAGTTATAAGTTAAAGGGTTTTGGTGACGATAGAACGAGGTAACAGAGCACTTTGATGTATTCAACTGAAGACCACTATCCTCACACCACCTCACGAAGTCCTGGAGACGAAGCTGCAGAATCTCACAATCAGCAACAGCTGTCACAGAGCGAAAAATCTTGAGGTCGTCCGCAAACATCAAGAAGAAGACATCAGGAAAAATACTGCCCACCGAACCACAGAAGACGACGAAGAGCAGTGGTCCTATGTGAGACCCCTGCGGCACTCCTGAAGAAGCAGAAAAAGGCAGCGAGGTGACACCCCTCAATCGTACCATCATTGTGCGCTCCGTCAAATAATCTGCGATCCAACAAAGTAAAGGGCCGTGAACACCCAACGACCCCAATCGGGCAATCAAGTGTCTGTGGGAGACCCTGTCAAACGCCTTTGAAAAGTCAGTTGAAACTGAGTCAACCTGAGCACCATTCATAAACGCACCATGGATATATTCCTGGTAAACGAGAAGGTTGGTCGTGGTAGAGCGTCCGCCAACAAAACCATGCTGCTCCAGTGGGATCGTTGGCAAAAGGAGCGGAGTTAAGATCTTGACCACGAGTCCCTCAAACAGCTTTGGAATCGTTGACAGGGATGAGATACCTCGATAATTCGTCACCACAGACTTATCCCCAGATTTATGAATTGGGGTCACGTACGATTCCTTCCAAGGTTTAGGAAAGACTCCATCAGCCAGGGATCTATTGAACAGCACAGTTAATGGGAAAGCGAGAAAGTGAGCACACTGCTTAAGCAACACTGGCGGGACTCCATCAGGTCCAAGACCCTTATTAGCATCCAACTTTAATAGGCCCGTCAACACATCCTCTAAAGAGATCTCAAGCCTTCCCACGTCGACAACGTCCTCCGTCTGGAAGAATATGGGGTCCGATGACGGGGGCAGGAAAACTGATGAAAAGTGCCTAGCAAACATCTCAACTCTCTCCTGTGGCGTTGACGAGCTTTCATTAGCATAGGTAACACTGCCCGGAATAGAGTTGCATCCATCCCCTTATAGTTCACGTAATTCCAGAAATACTTTACGTCTGTCGAGATAGAATTTTGCACCCTGTCAAGATAGTTCCTGTAATCAATCCTCGAGATATACCTGGCCTTCCTTCTCAAATTAGAAAACAGTCTGTAATCGTCCTCAGAACCACTACTCCTGTAGCGTGAGTGTGCCAAGCTCTTAGCCCTGACCATGGAAACAAGCTCTGATGAAAACCACTTGGGAAAGGGAAATATATTTGATAGAGTCCTAGGCACAAAATCACGAATAGCACCCCGCATCACGTCGTAGAAATTACCCACTGCAGCCTCCAAGGGAAGGGAATGGCAGAAGCCCCAATCGACACCTCGCAAGAGCTCACACATTTGCGCATAGTTTCCTCTTTTGAAATTATAATTGAAGTTCTTAGAACAATGAGGCCGCTGTCGTTCGGATGGTGGCAGGAAGAGGCACTCGAAGGGAGGATGAGCAGGATCGACATTCACGATTGGGGGGCAAGGCCGCAGGGTCACATCCAGCACATCGGTGAGTGCCAGATCAAGAACATTATTCGCCGAGTTGGGGAGAAAATTGTATTGCCTCAAGTCAAACGACCGCAAACCAGCAAATATGACCCCAGCTCTAGCACTCGGAGGACGGAAGTATTCATCACTCCACGATGCCCAAGGCACCCTCGGAACATTGAAGTCACCGAAGACTGCCATTTTATAATCCGCGTGTTGAAGCAGCGCTGATTCCAAGCCTAGGAAGAGTGATTCAATACTTGAGGGAGGCTGGTAGTCAGGCACATATACACATGCAAGGATGACCCGAAACTCGGGTAGGATAACAATTACATGTTCACCCGTGGCGGAGGAAACCGAAAAACTGAACGACTTGATCGATCGCGATACCGCCAAGAGCACCCCGCCACCCCGCGACTTGAAGACGTTGTTCTGAGGGGATCTGTCTGTGCGATAAACTGTAAAGTTCTGAAGCTGAAGTTCGTTGGATTCTATATTTTCACAGAACCAAGTTTTCTGTAAGACAAATTGCATCATGAGAGAGATGAGAAGTATTATGACGGAATTCTGAAATTTTGGTATTTAACCCTCTTACATTTTGATACAGAATCGAGATTTTGTTGAGGCTGTTAATTAGTTTTTTGAATTATTTGGTGCTGATGATGGAGAGGATGATTGCAGTGAAGTGGCTGTGGTAACGATCTTGGGGACACCCTTGACAAAGGGTCGGTTGGCCCAGGCCTGGGAGAAGCGTGCGAGCCGTCGAGTATCCTCGCGGGTGATTATGGTGAAACCACTGTAAATGCCAGTGGCTGTGCGGACGTCGTTGTACAGGTGACACTCGAAGAGTACATGGGAGGCCGTCTCGTCCACAGGGGCACAGGGGGGAGTCGCGTGTAAGCGACCAGTAATGATTTTGGACGCCGCGAAGTAAGGCCGCCACCACTTCATCTGGAGTCGTCCTGCTACAGTCGGGAGAAGGCTGTGGGTGTGTCGAGCTGTAGTGCCCGTGTCCCAGCGCTGTTGCCATAGTCTTGGTAGGCCATCTTTGATTACGGGCCCCGCCGTGGTTTGAGGATTCTGAAGCCGGGCGATGGTCTCCAGCAGTTCGGAGAGGGTCCCGAATATAACATTAGGTCGTCTGAGGTAGCTATGTGATGTTTCAGTACGACGCCGTCTAATGCCAGGTCGACCGGAATTGTGCCGCAGAGCATTTGTAAGGCCAAGTGCGAAGTAAGTAGCGTACGTGGGACGTAGGCTTAAAAGGAATGCCCGCTGTAGGGTTCTGACCCGCTGGCGATCGCGGTTGGAGAGGTTGCGCCACCAGACAGCAGCACCGCTAACTAACGATGGGCCAGAAAACGCTGTCGTAGTACAGCATGCGGCTGCAGCGACTGGCCCCCCACTGGTGGCCAGTAATTCCGCATATTGTGCGGTTCTAACCACAAAATGCTCTAACCACAAATAGCTGTAACCACAATATGCTGATCAAACGAATACAACGATTTTCATTAATTATTCTCATTTCATGGATCAGGCCACAGGTTTACGCGCACCCTTCATTCCAAGAATAAAATTATAATAATACGCCAAATGTCAATTTTTTTTCTTAGAAATTCAGACCAGAATCAGGGACAAATAGCGTCCCGGGATGACCTTGCCTGGGACGAGGGACAAAACCAGCCAAACCGGGACTGTCCCGGGTACCCTGGGACGGTTGGCAACCCTATATGCCAGGTGTCTAACCACAACGTTCTCTCCTGACCTTCGTTCGGACAAGACGCTTTTTACTTCGCTCTTGCTTTTTTATTTTTTTTAAAGTGTTCTACTGCGGATTTTTATTTATTTTTATTTTTATTATTTTCTCGACTGTACTTACACCTACACTGTACCTAAACTTCGGTGAGTTACTGGCCGCACCTTGTATTTCCTTGGCCTTGATTACGGTTTGTTTACTATCCGAAGATCTCCCTGCTCTCTCCCGACTTATCTCGGTCCCCTCTATTTTTTCCTTGCGCCGCTTCCCGCCTTTTGCGGGTATTCACCGCTCCGTTCCTCTACCCTCTACGCTTCTTGCTCACACTCTAAACCTTCGCATCTTGTAGGTCACGATGGCTTGCAGCTATCCTGGCTGTGAGGAGCAGGTTATTGTAGAGGATTCAATTCGATGCTCTCCATGTGGGGCTGCCTATCACTTCAGATGTGTGGGGTTTACGGAGAAAAATTTCCGCAAGCTTTCCAAGACTGCTCTCGCGGCGTGGAAGTGCACCACTTGCAAATCTCGACCTCCCTCTCCTGATCTTGGTGGTAGCCTTAATAGGAAGGACCTTGAGACTGCCCTCGAAAAAACTAAAAAGGATCTGGAGTCTACCTTTGATGTATACATGAAGAATCTCTCATCCTCTCTGATCGAAACTATTAACTATTAAGCAGTTGGGGGGGGCTTGAAAATAGGGTCACTGCTCTTGAATCCCAAGGATCCCAATGTGTTGAGCGTCTTGATGCTATCTCTAGCGAGCTTGATGATCTGAAACGAGCATGTTCCTCTGGCCCTCATCCAGGTGTTTCCAACCTTGCTTCTGGGCTGACTGCCCCTATTGCTGCTCACTCTCTAGTCTCCGGCGCCGATGAGCTACTTCGTGAGATCTCCGATCGTCAGAGAAGAGCCTCTAATGTTTTGTTCTTCAGGATACCTGAATCTGATGCCCACCCATCAGCTGCTGTTGAAGAGGACCGGGATTTTCTCCGGGATGCTGTCTCTAAGCTAGGCCTCCCCTTTGACTCATCCGTTAAGCGCTTCCGCAGGGTTGGCAACAGGCGGGTCCCTGATCGTCCCCGCCCACTCGTCGTAAGTCTGGATGGCCCTGGCACTGTATCTAAACTTCTCTCTGCAAATCGGGCTTCCAACCCTCCACTCTACGCTATTTCCGCAGATCGCACCCCTGCTCAATGCAGACAGCTTGATCACCTTCGCCAGGAGCTTCAGATGCGGGTGAGCCAGACCTTACTATCAAATACATAGCAGGTACCCCACAGATTGTCAAGCTCCCGCCTTCCAGATCTTCATTGTCGTCAAAAAACGCCCATGCTCCACCATCAAGCCCTCTACAACATTAACCCTTTTTTATCAGAATGTGCGCGGTCTCAATACAAAGCTTTCTGAAATTCAACACCAGTCTCCTCACATCTCCTCAGACATCATCATCCTCACTGAAACATGGCTTCACCCTGCCGTCGACTCACTTGAACTCAGGCTCTCTAACTTCAATGTCTTCCGAACTGATCGTTCTCCCTCAAACAACTCTCTGAAAGCCTCAGGTGGTGGTGTTCTCATTGCTGTATCCAACCGCTTCCGCTCAAATTTGCACACCTCCCCCAATATCCTTGAACAGACATTCGTGGTCCTTCCTGACCTTAAACTTATTATTGGTGTTGTCTATCTTCCTGTGTATTCTGCTGCCTCCGCTTATGAACGCCACTTCTTGGAACTTGAACATGTTTCTTCAGCCTTTCCCAGTTACAAAATTATTGTGGCTGGTGATTACAACCTGGCTGGTATCCCTGGAGCTTCTTGGAATATGGAGTGTTTCCCCTATCATGCCTCCTCAAAGGCCAATATCATCCATGAATCTCTTCAGCTCCTTAACCTCAAGCAATTCAATTCCAACGTCAACACCTCTGGGAATGTTCTTGATTTGGTTCTCTCGAATCTGGATGATCTCACTATTCACTCTGGAGATCCCCTGGTGGCTGAGGATAAGGCTCATCCTGCTCTTCATATCCGTGCTTCTCTTCCCAGCTTGCACCTAGTTATTTCTCCACCTACCCGCTTCGAATTCAATTTTAAACGGGGTGATTACACCAGCATGAGCCATCACTTCCTTCAACTTGATTGGCAGTCACTCCAATCCTCTCCATTAGCTAATGCGTTGGCAGAGTTCTACGCCATTGTTCATGAAGCCATTAATCAATTTGTTCCAAAGACCGGCACCATTCATTACTCCTACCCCAAGTGGTTTTCCCAGGATCTTATTTCTTTAGTCAGGAGCAAAAACCTAGCACACTCTCGTTTTAAGGTGACCGGCCTGTCCTCAGATTACTCTTCGTTTTCTCTACTCAGGGCCCGCTGTAAGGCTGAGTCCAGGGCCTGCTACTCTGCCTATCTAGACTCTGTCCAGAACTCAATTCCTTCAGATATCAAAACTTTCTGGAACCACATCAACTACCGCAGCGGCAACTCTTCCCTACCACCCTCAATGCACCTTAATTCCAGTTCAGCAGACTGTCCACAGGCCATCGTTGATCTGTTTGCCCGCCACTTCTCCTCTGTCTTTGAGCCTGGCATCAGTGCATCAGCCCACCAGCTCCCTCCACGTGACTTGACTTATCTGGGTTCTATAACTCTGAGTGAAACGGAAGTGCTGGTTGCTCTTCAACGTCTTGACGTCTCTAAGGGCATGGGACCTGATGGGGTTCCTCCAATCCTGCTCAGCTCTTGTGCTGCTGGACTTGCTGGTCCTCTGACTGCTCTCTTCAATGCCTCACTGTCATCTGGCCATTTCCCTGATATCTGGAAGAACTCTTACATAACTCCAATCCACAAGAAAGGTGATAGATCAGACATCTCTAACTACAGGCCCATCTGCTCGCTCTCCACCATCCCTAAGATCTTCGAAAAACTTGTAGTTGACCAGCTTTCACCAATCTTCTCTTCCATCATTGCACCAGAGCAGCATGTTTTTATTCGTGGCCGATCTACTGTGACAAATCTTGTTCTCTTCCAGGAGTTCATCTTGCAGTCCATTAGCGTTGGTGACCAGGTTGATGTTATCAGTACTGACTTCTCGAAGGCATTTGACAAGATCCCTCACAGCTCTATACTTACTGCCCTCTCATCTGTTGGAGTCTTTGGTGTCTTCCTTACATGGATAGCGAGCTATCTCTCTGGTCGCTCTTCTACTGTGAGAGCGGGGGGTGCTATCTCTGCACCTTTTGGCTCCACCTCTGGCGTTCCCCAGGGCTCGCACCTTGGGCCTCTCCTCTTCACCTTAACAATGAACAGCATTTGCTACGAGCTTGATGTGCCATTCCTTATTTATGCTGACGACTTCAAGATTTTCAATTGTGTTCGCAATCTCTCTGATTGCATTGTCCTCCAGTCGTGCCTTGACAGGTTTGTCCTATGGTGTTTCTCCCACGGCCTTGCTCTCAATCCTGGAAAGTGTACTGTGGCAACCTATCATCGCTCTCGGGCTCCCGTTCATCACACATATCATATTAATGATACTCCCCTCTGCAGGCCTTCTTCTGTCCGTGACCTCGGTGTCCTTCTGGATCCTCATCTTTCCTTCTCCGACCACATCGCCCAAATTTCCTCCAGCGCCATGCGAGCTCTGGGATTCCTGAAGCGCAACACGCGAGAGTTTTCCCATATCCCTGCGCTGTTCACACTCTATCGCTCTCTTGTCACACCTCGCCTGGAGTATGCGTCAGTTGTCTGGAGCCCTTATTACAGTTGCTACATCGACCAGCTTGACCGTGTTCACCGAGCATTCCTGCGGTACCTGGGTTATAAGCTGGGCATCCCACGGGAAAACATCAACTACGACGCTTTGAGTTCCCAGTTCCACCTCTTGCGACCAGCTGACCGACGATCTATCGCTGATATCAGTTTCCTTCATGGACTTTTTTCTGGCCGAATCGACGCTCCTGCCCTTCTCGCACAATTTGGCCTCAATGTACCTCGCCTCGCTTCCCGCTCGTCTGAACCATTTGCCGTTCCCTTCTCTTCCACGAACTACATGCGCCACCGACCATTCTCCAGGCTTCCTCGAACTGCCAATCTGCTTGGAACTTCACTTGGTTTTGACCTTCTATCTTTACCTCTTGAAACTGTGAAGAAAATCCTGAAGGACTTTTATCTAAATTCATACTCGAATATATGACCTGCCTTATTTCACCGAGCTTAAGTACATTTTTCTTTTTTTTTTTTCTCTGTTTTGTCCGATCGTTGTACACGGTACGTGATTGGGCTTGTCCCGTGTTTATGTAAATAAATAAATAAACGTCGTCAAGTGCGGTCGGCCTTCGCTCAGGACGGAGCCAAAGGTGAGTCTGCCTTTATATGTGTCGGTGTTTATTCAAAAATAACAACAATCTGTTGAATTGGATTATCAAGGTTCCAAATTTGAAACATTTTGGTATGGAAGAGAGAAATTGGAAATTCAAAACGCTAGAAAAATTTGCTTTTCTATCGTTCGTATTTCGCCGAATTAGTTTGGTACTCGAATTAACTGAACCTGCGAAACTAATTTTATAAATAGCCAAAGCCACGAAATTTCATTTTTGATCAGGCCCAAGACCCCGAAATTGGGTTTTGAATGAGTGAAAGATCACAAAATTGGTTTTTGAAAGAGCAAAATTCACGAAATTTGGTTTTTAAAAGCGTAAAAATTCACGAAATTGGGACAGGAAATTACAAAAATTTATTAAATTGGGATTTCAAGGCGTTAAAAGTGAAAATGGGGGTTGAAAAAGTCGACACAACAACCTCGGGGTATCTCTCTGCACCTTCCACGCGGTCTTCCACCAGTAAAATACGGAACGGTCAGTTGGGCCATTTTTGCCGCGTGAATGGTGGATTTTGCGATTTTCGGAACAGGAATCACCGGTTCGGGCATTTTCAAGGGCGCCCAAGACGAGTATTGTTAAGTTGCACGTCAGTCAGTGGCACGCGACTGGTCCGTATTTAGTCATTTTCATTGCGGGTATCGTAATCTTTCGGGGAGTTTTCAGGATATTGCACCGGCTGCACGAATCGTCGGTTTAGCCATTTCGATGGTGCTTGAAGCCAGTTTGACTATTTTTAGGGTCACAAATATAATCAGTTTAGCTATTTTCAAGATGTGAATTCGCCAGTTTTGCCACTTTGCAGCACGGGTGTAGTCAGTATAGCCGTTTTTATGGTGGGCATAGATACTTTTTGGCTACTTGTAGGCAACGAAGGGCTGTCAAGCCATTTTTAGTAGAGCAATAAAGCACTCAATTTCTCAAGCCCATCCATTCAGATAATCCTGAATCCGCACCGGTCAGCGTATAAATACCATTGATGCCGTGGGCTAAATGGCGAACTTTTAGGACCAAACAAATCCGCTTTTTGTTGTTTCTTTTGTTTGTTTGTGTTTTTTTTTCAATTTTTTTAATAGTTATTTCATTTAATTTATATATTTTTATTTTTTTCTTAACCGTGCTTGGCTGAAGTACTCTGGGAAGAAGGTTCTGACTTATGACTCTCAAAACCCTCCTCATCCAGTACACCACAGGCGTTACAACCTGCGAAACCTACGCATTTTGCTTCCCCCCCCCCCAATCAATTCCCTGTCATCCTCCTCCACTTTTCCCAGTTCTCAGGCTCATCTGAAAAGTCCTTCCTTTCCCCTCGTTCAAATTTCGCCTTGAAACCGACCGTCGTGAGACCTTTTGGAAATTGAAAAACTCTAGGAAATCGTGAAGCCCTTAATGGATACATCGCAGTATCTCAGCCTCTCAATCAATAATACCGAACGTCAATGTTTACTAATTAATAAACATTTATGCGCGTTGCGAAATGATCCTGTTTAGCGCTGTCCCTGAATAATACATTAGTCTACGACTCCGATCTCCGTGTCAATCCGGCTGATTCAATCTCATCGCAGGAGAGATTGAACTGTCACTTTCATCTTTTAGAGATATGCCGGTCTATTCTATCGAAAGGAAACAGACAGTCGAGTAATGTGCATAAATGGAAATGGCACGTCGGACTCTCTAATGCGATTATTCAATTTAGTTAAAAACCCCTACTAATTTGCGTGAATCGTTATTTTCTAAAAATGTCAATTTGTCCTTTGAAGAGGGGCACTCAGCAAAAAACGAACTTTTTTCTTCGAAGAACGACTTTTTTCTTCATCCAATTCATTTACCTACTAGTTTCAATCAAAACAGTATTGTTCGCGGCCATAAAAAACGGATTTTGGGCATAAACCTCAATAAATTATTAAAAAGCGGAAAAACTCCCCCCTCCCCCTACTTACTTCTGCCCTTGCGAATCGTTGATGTTGACCAAATCTCCGGAAACGTCGTGAGAACTGTTGGAACACACCGAGCTCACTTCTGTTGTTTCAGTGGCTGACGGAGCTATAGAAAAAACAAGAAAGAAAGAAAAAATAATTACGCGGTTATTATGGAAGAAGAGGGTGCAAAAAGAAAGGAAGAGCTCTCAGAGTGTTCATCTTGATCTTTCTTTTTTTTTTTTTTTTAACGCTTTCTCAGCGCTCAATAATTAACGGCAATTAAGCTATTAAGTGTGACTTTTTTAAAATCGAATTTTCAACAACTCGATTGAATTCTAAAAATGACGTAGCTGCTGAATTTCAAAAAGCGTTGATTTATTGAAAAGGAAAGGGAGGGCGGGTTGATAATAAGCTTACAGCCTTCCTAAACTTCCTCCTCAAGAATGAAAAGGATAGAAGATGAAGCACAAGCGATCGTAAGCGGAAATCTACCACTGGAAAAAAAAGATTATGAATGAAAGGAAAAACTGAGCTAAATGTAAGGACCGAAAAAGAACGTAGTTATCGGGAGATGATCTTTATGCGACCTAAGGTAAACCGGGGTAAGTGGGGCATACAAAATTTATTTAGTTAAACTTCCGAAATAACCTCCCACTCGGAATTCTTCATGGATTCCTTCCAAATCACCACTTGCTGGTCACTTATAGCTAGGGTGACCAGATTTTTGTCAGACGAAAGAAGGACCCAAATTTTATAACGGAGAAGAAGAACTAACTGCCTGGGCCACTAATCCTAGTTCCACTATCCCGCGTCGGACTTGTTTCGGGCGAGGGGACTGAGCTCCTCACCCGGGTCTTGATCCCCTATCGGGCGCGTCCCTCGGGTGGCGGATGAGTGATCCCTCAGCGTGGACGGCGCGAGCGTGGACCACGGGGTGGTCCTGAGACGAGGGACGAAAGATGGTGTGGCCTACCAGAACCTCTCCAGCAATTCGAGCGTTCCCAGCAGTCCTTAAATCGCTTGTATTAACCTTTCCCCCTTCCTTTTCATCCCTCAAGGCTACGGTGTGTTGGCGAGGGAAAGGGCAGCCGCGGAATGCATACCCGGAACCCCGGCTGGGTGGGGGGGGGAGGTGCTGGGACGTCTACGGATGCTCGGCAAGGTCACAGTGATGTGCACCCAAAACCTTGATTGAGTGGGGAAACACCGCGCAAGAGGGGGTAGGACTCCTCAATCTACGCCCTCGACGGGTGAACAGAAGAGGGTTCTAAAGAGGCCCAAGGAAGGGCAGGGAACCCGACCTAAGACACCCGCGGCTGGCGGAAAAAAAGACTTTAAAGAGGCTCTTACCTCAAACAAGATGGCCATCGTCCCTGGGGAGTACCCTAGGGCCAGGCTGTCCGAAGCAGAGGGCAGGAAAGTGCTTGGGGAGGTCCTGATGAGCGTTTTCAAATGCCCTAAGGGGGAGGGCCCCAAGTTCTCGAATAGCTACGCCAGCGGTGGGCTGGAATATGTGACGTGCGCTGATGGCGAGGCGAAAGCCTGGCTGGAGGCCCACGTCAAGAAAATAAAACCCTGGGACGGGGCTAACCTTGTTGAGTTGGACCTTGGAGTGGGACCTTGTTGGGTTGTTGTTGTTGGTAAGTGGTTCAGGTCACCAAGGCGGTCGTGTGGGTGCCCAGAGACCTCGTTGGGGAATCAGGAAACTCATCCCTCTTTTCGAGACCCAGAATAAAGGGCTCGAGTGCGGCGGACCCCAAGGGGATGACGCTGGTGCTCGGGATCGGCAAAGACACTCTGGAGTGGCTGAAGGATAACGGGCAACCGTAATTCGCATTCCAGAGAGTCAATTTCAAGGTGGCGGGGTGTGCCTACTCTTCTGATGCTGCGGGTCATTCAGGTGAACCTGCAGCACAGTAATGTGGCATCCGCCACCCTCTGCCGGCTGCTTGCAGCAGGCAGCTACGACGTCGCCCTCATTCAAGAACCTTGGATTTCAAGGGGACGAGTGGCGGGATTGGGCGGCATTGATGGTGAGTTTATTTATTCTAGATTTGTCGATACTCCACGTGCATATATCTACGTGAGAAGCGGATTGAGAGCACTGACGGTTAACGAGTTCTGTTTCAGGGACATGGTAGCTGTCAGGCTGACCTACCAGGAGAGAGCCACGAGGGAGCAGCTTGTTGCGACCTCGGCGTACTTTCCTGGAGATAGCGATCAGGGCCCGCTACCGCGGGAGGTGATCAACCTCTGGTCGACGCCTGCAGGCGCAATGGCGAACAACTGCTTGTAGGTGTGGAAGCCAACGCCCATCACTTGGCATGGGGCTGCACCAACACAAACTCCAGAGGTGAGTCCCTATTTGAGTACCTGGCCGCCTGGTGATTTATCCGTGTTGAACAGGGGCAATAAGCCCACCTTCCCGACGTCACCCTCTCTACTTCCTTACTGGCCGGTATAGGGTCAGGAACTGGAGTGTGACCGAGGCTCCATCGTTCTCGGACCACAGGTATGTCATCGTGGAGATCCGGGGGGTGGAGAGGATACGCGAGACATACTACAACCCTCGTAAGACTGATTGGGGCGGCTTCGCAGAGGATTTTGCAGGAGGCGCTGGTAACCTCGTATCAAGCAAATACTCCCTTGAGCTCGCGCTCATCGACCAGGAATGTTCCGTCGGAAACGTTGGCGACCCCGATGCGGGTGCACTTTCCGGGGGCCGTGGGGGTGGTAAACGTCCATTCTGTCCTTGGAGCCTCGCGAAGGAGGGCGACAAGAGTGGGCTATTGGCTCGTTTTCCCTCTTCAAAGCTCCTGGACCGGACGGAGTAATCCCCAAACTCCTGCAGGGGCTTGCCTGGCAATGGGCAGAATCCCTGAGGTGCAGCGGAAAGCACGGGTCGTGTTTATTCCTAAGCCGAGGCTCCCGTCATACGCACTGGCTAAGGCGTATCGACCCATATGTCTGTTTTGAAGACATTGGAAAAACCGAGACCCATGTGCGCAGTTCTTTTCTCTGAGTAAGCTTACGGGGATATCTACTTCTGAAATTAAGAAGCCACGTTCATTTTTCGCTGTCCATTCCGGCTAAACGTCTTGAAAAACTCTTAACATTCCCGGCGTGTGAAGAAAAAGCGCTCATTCGTGTCTAAAATTGAGAAAATGCGTCAATTCGTGGTTTCTCATACAACTTCCTGGTCAAAATTGAGAAAAAAACGCCGGTGGTGAGTAGACAAGTTGAGAAAAGCGATTTAATTCATTTTTAAAAGTTGGAAACATCGCTCATTCGCGGCAAAAATTGAGAAAAAGCGTCAAATATCCGCTAAAATTGAAACAAAAACACGCCAAATCACGGCTAAAATTAGGGAAAAGCTCTAACTAGAAAAAAAATTATGAAAAATTATCCCCGGGGTATGTGGAAAAATAAATAGCTGATTCAAATTGTTTTGAGAAGACGTCTCTTTGTTTTTTTCTCGATATCGGGCTACTGGTATAAGGATTATCTTGTAGCAGCAGGAAATAAATTCTTCTGGTGTAATTAATAAATTAATTAAACTGATGTTATCCGGACGACGATGGAAGGGTATAGCCCAACACGATTCGAGTTTCGAGAAAAAATGGCTCCCCTGCGGGATTTGAACTCGAGGAGTTTCGAGAAACAATGGACCTGGGTGGGGTTCGGCTTAGCTTATCCCTCGGGAGTACGACTCCCAAAGGCCGTCTCCGTGGCGCAATTGGGAGCGTGCTGGACTGGTAATCCAGAGGTTGCGGGTTCAAATCCCGCCGGGGAGCCATTTTTTCTCGAAACTCGAATCGTGTTGGGCTATGCCCTTCCATCGTCGTCCGGATAACACCAGTTTAATTAATTTATTAATTAAAAATACCGGCGACCGAATTATTCATTATATCCATCTTCTGGTGTATTTAAAATGTCTCCACTTCAGTAATTTGGTCAATGTACATCTTTGCAGACCTGTTAGCTATGAATGGAAGTGGATCACAGTGGATTCCAATGACCACACGTGCCACGAGTAACTTGAGTCTTAAAGACACAGTTTTTCTAGATAAATGACGTGTTATAAGCTAAATCGGCTACATCAGCTATAAAATGGCGTATTCACACTATTCAGAGCAGAAACTTGGTGTGAAAGAGCTAGAGTATGCCGTGAACAGTAGCGTACCGTTTTGACCTCGGTGGCACCTAGGGATTGTGTTGGCGTGCCACCATGCCAAATTTGGTAGAGATCGAATGACTTATGACGCAATGAATTTTCCTTCACGATCCGCGAATTAGCGTGTTTTTCCCCAAACTTCATCATTTCTTCACAATTTTCTCAGTGAATTAGCGATATATCTCCTTTTCAGCTGTGAATTAGCGATTTTTCGTGCAATGAATTTGTGTTTTTTCCTGATTTGAGCCATTAATGAGCGATTTTAGCCGTGAATTAGCGCTACTACTTTCAGCGCTACTAATAAAGCGATTTTAGCCACGAAGTTGTCTCCGGAAACCGCGATTTGCCATTTACTCAATTTATTTCTGTGAAATAGCGAAATGTTCTCAATTTAACCCCAAAAATAGCCATTTTTCTGTACATCAGCCGTGAACTATAGTTTCTCCTAGTTTTAGCCGCCTATTGAGCCATCAATGAGAGTTTTGTTTCCCAATTTTTCCTCATTTAACCGTGGATTAGTGATTTTGCTCACTTTCAGCTACCTTATTCAGAAGCCGCAATGCGCCTTTTCTCTCTTTTAACTGCGCATTAGCGTTTTTTTTTTCCATGCGCCAGCGCTTCTTCTCAAATTTATCTTCCCATTTTTATTCGCGAATTAGCGATTTTTTGTCATATTAGCAATTTTTTGCCATTTTAACCGTGAAATAGCGATTTATCTGAATTTTGCAGTGAATTCGTGTTTTTCCTGATTTCTCAATTTTCTGTGAATTAGAAAATTTTCTAAAATTAACCCCAATTGCAATTTTTTTATTTTAGCCGCAAATTAGCGTTTTTCCTCGTTTCAGCAACTAATTATGGATTTTTCCACGTTTCATCAACGCAGAGTTCCCTCAATTTTCGCCGTGAATTACCTAACGCTTTTTCTGAAATTTGGCCGTGGATTAGCGATTTTTTTCACTTTCTGGCACGAAGTTATCTTTAGAAGCCGCGAATAGACGTTTTCTCCATTTAATCGGCGAGTTAGCATTTCTTTACTTCAGCGCTTCTTCCAAGTTTTATCGATGATTTAGTAATTTTTCTCAATTTTAGCCGCGAATTGGGGTTTTTTATATTTTAACCGTGAATTAGTGATTTATCCGAATTTTCGTGTTTTCATGGCTAATTAGCCATGAATTAGCAACTTTTCTTGATTTTAGCTCGTACTAGCCAGAAGCTGAAAATTGTGTGTTTTTTTTTCCAAATTTATTTTCCACTTTAGCCGTTAATACGCGATTTTAGCCGCAATTTTATCGGTAGCGTTTTTTCAGATTGAGCTACTGAATAAGCCGAAAATTCATGTTTTCGTAATTTTAGGCGCGTATCGCGTAACGCATCGCAAACTAGTGTTTTTTTTTACACTTTGTCCGTGATTTTTGAGCTTTTTCTCAATTTTTGCCCTGAGGTAATGTTTTACCTCGCGAATTAGCTGTGTATTTTTCTTAAGTTTTTCCTAGCTTTAGCACTTTTTCTCACTTCTGTCCGTGAATCAATTAGTTTCCCATTAATTTAGCCGTGAATTTAGACATTTATCTCAGTTTCTGCTCTCCAAATTAGCGTTATTTTCAATTTTGTTCCTGATTACGTGGGCACTTTACAGCGGGGAATTAGCATCCCAGCAGAAAGGCGCGAAAAAATCCGAGGGACACCAAAATTCAACTTTAAAAATGATAATTTACCACTGTGTGCCATGGGCGAGCCCGTATAGCGAGCCACTTCTGGGCCCGCTGCCTGAGAAAAATGGTCTGTTAATGAGGTATGTTAAAGCAGTTCTCGGTTGGTTTTACCGAAAAGTTCTGCACTTTTTGCATGGTCCTTCTTGGTTAATGCACTTTCTATGTGGGAACAGCATAGAAATCGCCTACTTAACTATACTGAACCGTGAACTCTCGGTCAAAAATGCGTTTTACAGAGATTAGTGACTCTGTTAATAAATTTTTTCTGTCTTTAACCGATATTCGCAGCGGTACTATGTGAAAACAACTGTACTCTGTTTTCAAAAGTATGCTAATCAACGGACCTACTCTGCTAACTACAAAAAAACAGTCCGGCAGCTGGCGGAGTGTATTGTAGAACCTTTGCTCGATTATTTCAGTGTCTCGAAAGTAGGGCTCTCATTGTCATCCAATCATGCGACTCTTTTGCCAAAATAAGATTTTTCTAAGGCAAACTTAAGAAGTGGTAGTTCACATTATTTCAAAATTTGTCGTTCACTCAGTTGCTTGGGTTGTGATCTCTTTTTCTTCCCTCTTCCTCTTTTCCTTCAAAGGAAACTTTGTCACGCAGTTGCATCGGGGGACCGTGCACTTCCGTAAGGATGTTTTCATATTTCCACAAGTTCATAAATTGTCTACATAATAAAAAGTAATATCTTGAAAAATCGGCACGAGGCAGACTACAAATTCGTCTACGTTGAATCAACACTTTTCACTACAGACCAACTCTGTTAAATCACCTTACCAACTCTGTTAAACAACCTTACTAACTCTGTTGAATCGGCAGAGCAAAATATTTAACTGAGCCCAACTCGGTTAAATATCCCTCTTCTCTGTAATAGCTTGTCATTTCTTATTATCTGTTGAAAACAAAATATAGTGGGGAGGAAAGGGCCCAGCGTACCAAAGGTCGCGTTCTTTATTAGTGTTGTGTTGGATGAAGTGAAGCGTGCTCGTCGTTTAGTATCGTGAGTTTAATAAGTATACTAGATTATTATTGCGATTATATATAGATTACGGTCGGTAATATATTTTTATTCAATTCGTTTTCCAAGAACTGTGCTACAGTGATCTTGTATAATTTTATTTTTTTTAAAAAACACCTTCCTAGTCAGGGGCGTAGCCAGCCCTTGACCAAGGGACGTTATGGAAACTAGAGACCCCAACAAAAGAACTGGTAGCGCAATAAATCGTCAAATTCTTCCCCGGAAACTGAGTTTTCACAAAAAAGGGTCGTAATCCATCAAAAACTAACATCTTCGTTCGGAAATTATCTGTTTTAGCCGTCTATTCCTGATTTTCTATCCAAAAACTGACAATTCTATTCAGACTTTTTCTATTAACAGACAATTCGATTTCCCCGGGAAATCGATACATGGCATTCAAATATACAGGGTCACCGACTTTTCATCAACGTCTTGTCTGAGATACGTAAAGTTCAACATTTTTTATCCAAACAACAACGGGTTTTAACTCAAAACTGACGTTTTTCAACAAAAAAACTGAATATTTCACTCTAGTATAACTGAATATTTTACTTCAAAACTGACGTTTCTACGCCAAAGACAAAGTGTTCACGCCTAAACTAAAAATTTCACAGTACAACTTTTAAAATTCAAGTCTTTACCCCCAAAAACTGGTGAATTCCGCCTAAAAATGGCGGGTTTAGCCTACAAGATCAAAAACGAATGATTTTAATTGCAATTAACAGACCACTCAGTACTAAAAACTGCCGATTTTATCCTTCAATTGGCGATTTTAGTCAAAAAAAAAAAAAAAAACGTACAATTCCTGGCCGAAGCTGACATGCCCTCCCCCTCCAAATGAAGATGGTACCACAAAACTGGCGATTTTAACCTAAAACTAAACTTTACTGTTCCATTTACACCCGAAACGACAATTTCCCCTCAAAATTAGATAATTTACTCTAAAACTGACAATGTCACACTTTAACTCAAGTTTTCCTCAAAACGGGTGATTTTAGGCCATTCTGCCTTGAAAACAGGTGATTTCACAAAAAAAAAAAAAAGTGACAAATTCATCGCAAAAGTGACGATTTTATACCAAAACAGACGATTTCACGCCAAAGCTGACGTGTTGCCCCATATAACTGATTACGTTAATACAAAACTGGTCATTTTACCCCAAAACTGACTGTTTTAATTCCAAAACTTACGATTTCATCCCAAAGACGTTTCTAACCTGACGATTTTACCCTGAAACTTGCGGTTCCACCCAAAAAATATCACTTTACCTCAAAACTGAATATTTTACTTCAAAATTGACATTTATTTACTTTGTTGGGCACAGCTTTTCAGGGCACATAGAGTCAGTTTTGACGATTTCAAGGCTTGAATAGCTATAATTGTCATTTTTAGGGCGCACAGTCTTTCCAGTTATAGGAGCGAATAGTACGTCCCAAGTCAAGGCGAGAACAGCCAGCTTGGCCATGGTCTATTTTGCCATTTTCAGGGCAGGAGTCAGTCCATACATTTTTAGAGCTCGATTCGTCAGGAAATCCATTTCTACAGCTCGTAAAGTAAACTCGGCAATTTCTAGGGTTCAAATATAGTAATTTTAGCCATTTTAAAGACACGAATCGTCAGTTTTGCCATTTTCAGGGCTCAAATACCTAGTCCATCAAGCCAAGGCCATGAAGTTTGACCATTCCTGGTGCGCAAATTGTCGATTTTACAATTTTCAGGGAGGGAATAATCTTTTTTAGGCATTTCCAGGGCACGTGAAGTCATTTTGGCCGTTTTCAGGGCTTCAATAGTCCGTCAAGCCAAAAGCGCGCATTATGGTCATATTTGGCTCAAGAATGGCCAGTCTGATCAATTTTAGCGCACGAATGGTCGATTTAGCTACTTTCGGGCGGTAATCATGATCTTTTTAGGCATTTTCAGAAGTTCACCAGTCGCCACCAATTTTTAGGGCACGTGAAGTCCAATTTTAGCCATTTTCAAAACGCGAATCGACAGTTTTGTATTTTTAGGCGTGTGTTTAGTTACTTTAGCCGTTTGTATAGTGCAAATAGCTAGTTTTAAATATTTTTAGGCAGTGAAAAGGCTGTCAAACCAGTTTTAGTAGAGCGAACCACGTCATTTCTCTAGCACCTCTCTTGAGCAAATACTGAATCCGCGTCTGTCTGCAAAAATGGTATTCTGGGACGCTAAAACGGCGAATTTGGTCTTTGAATTATGTCACCCTTACGATATCCGTTTTGTGAGCGACAAAACCCGTTGAAATTTATTTTTTTATTAGTGAAATCCGTGAAGTTAATTTTTTAGTGAGCGCCGAAGAAACACAATGTGATTATCCTGAAAGATTTGTACTTTCAGAATGCATCTAAGGGTGGGCAACTGCCCCACTAAATCTGCATTTTTGAGTCTAGGGGAGGGCAGCTGCCTAGCCCTTCCCCCCTCTGGCTATCCCTATGTTCCTAGGTAAATTCGTGCATTGCAGTTTTTGATCCATGACTCACCTTCATGTTTGCATTTGAGGCTGTGGGTTCGCCGTTCATAGGAGTTTTCCACGGATAAAGTTAGAAAAAGAATTATATATTTTTTTTATAACCGATGCAAACAAAATTGATTTGCGAAATCGTATCTCTCATTTGCCCTATAAATAGGGTTTGTTGGGTCTGGGAATGAAATTCACACAGATACCGGCGAGAACTGCTACAGGTGGCCTGTCCCGTAAGATTTCAGGGTTCCTAGGAATATCCTTTTCCAACCGTCCGCCCCACTCACGAACCACATGAATCACATGTTGATGGGGAGGACGGGTGGAAACAAACAGTGATAGTGACATTAAAAAGTTATAGAACAGGCCCTCGCAGTAGTCACTCAAGTGACAAAATCACTGATTTTTGTCACAGTGACTGCACAGTCACCGGAGCTAGTTGTCACTGTGACCAACAAAAGCTGTCACGTCACACCTCTAGCAAGGTGATCGGATCGTGGCAGAAGCTCGAAAACGTCTCGTATTGAGCAGGCCCGAGCACCGCGAAAGCTTCACTGAAATTCAAGCTCTTGCCAACGACGGTAAGAAGATAACTTATGCTGACCAAGAGTTCGTAGGCCGGAGGTGCGACGACGGTTTCATACAGAAAAAAAAAAGAGAGACGTTCACGTCGCGTAAAGATCACTTTATTACGGGACCGGTTTCAGCTGCTGCCAGCCATCTTCAACCATTATAAACATAAAATAATAAATAATTAGCTAAAAGCCATACCCCTTCAAAAAGCAAAGGCAAGGCTTCCGGAACCGTGAATCAAGAACAAAAAAAAAAAAAAAAAACCTACTGATACCTTATCACCTACTGATAACTTATCATTACTTCGTAACATTTATCAGAGCCATTTTGTCGAACGGGATGTCAAAACTCATTATTTATTTTCAGCTTGCAAGCACTTGCATTTCCTTTTCCAAAAACTGTCACACCTGCTGCATCAGTTAACTCATATATTATAAGTACAATATCAAATTCAATAGCTTGAATATTGCGCTAAAAAAAAAATAAAATAAAATAAATAAATAAGCTAAAGTAAGCTTGCATTTTTTTTGTTAATTAATGTTATTAAATATTTATGGAAATTTTTGTGATATGTTTATCCTTTTGCCATTACGCTTGTCATTGAACATTGTATAATAAAAATGACTTATGATTATTATAATTTTGTTGATTTTTTTTTGCTGGCATTTTTTGACCTTCAGCACTTATGGCTCTGCAAAATACACGAAGAGATCTACGTTAAATGAGCAATCCTTCTCTGTTGGTATGACCGAGAATGGTAGGAGAAAGTCTCTGTAGAATACAACATTATTCTCTGTTACCTCGAAATTCGATTTTACCGAGATGAGTACTTGCAGAGTTTGACATGCTTTAACCTAGATGTGCCATATCGGTTAAATGTACCGATCTCGTCTCGGGTGCTACCGTTTAACAGAGAATTCTCGGTTGAATTTAACAGAGAAAGTGCCCATTTTTTTTCTCAGTGATGGTCATGGGTTGGCCACCCCTGTACTAGAGGCTACATACATAGTATATACTATGCACAAGCACAACAAGAATAAACGCAAAAATGTGGAACTTATTTCGAAAGATTTAGTAGCACAGTTAGCCGTTACGACAAGTACTTAAGACAAAGATTGCTCCTGTTTTTGCCTCTTTTTTTTTTTTTTTTTTAAGCGATGAACTCTAGGACAGGAGAATATGGACGACATGGCTTTTTAGTTAGCTCACTCTAGTGAAGACACAGATAAAAGTGAACGACGTTATAACCATGAGAAGACTGCTTTCATAAGCTTGTTATTCATGAGGCTTTCAGAAAGAAAAAATAATTGCTTCTTACATAAAAAAAAGAAAGAAATGGGAATGGTGTTTTCCACTTGAAGGTCGGGTTTTGCGAACGATGGAGAAGAATTATGTTGTTTTAAGCTGCACCAGTTTTTTTTGGTCATCCTCCTTTATGAAGCTTTTCTGATTGTCCGGTATAACGTTGTAGCTATAAAGTGTTGCTGTCACAGCCTTGATCAGGGCTGCCTCGCCCACAACTGAATGGCTGACCCCCCCCTCCCGTCAACCGATGATTTTTTTTTTTTTTTTGCTTTACAGCTTAGTGCATTAGCCATTTGTTTAGCTTTGTTTTGGTTAAATCTGTAAGTTTGATTCTTTTATGAAGCGTAAAATGGCAGTTATC
The DNA here is from genome assembly GCA_038030265.1 of Corythucha ciliata. NCBI lineage: Eukaryota > Metazoa > Arthropoda > Insecta > Hemiptera > Tingidae > Corythucha > Corythucha ciliata. The sequence continues at coordinate 66,004,710 of CM075942.1, read as the reverse complement.
ACACCCTCAGAAACGTCTGGGTTCATAGTGAGTAGTTGAGGTAAGTTGAAAGGCGTTAAGACATTTTCTTGAATTAAGGAGTTGATGAGTTCATTCCTCTGACTACCGTATCTTGTGCATTCCAGAATTTGGTGTGCTTCGTCTACTCGAGGGACGTCACACTGGCATGGAAGCTCTCTATCACTTTCTACGCTAACCTTGAGTGTCCAAATCTTAATCGTGAAATGGTCACTATCTCTTCTCGGTTGAAAACCCCTTTGAGCCAAAGGAAGCGCCCCCCAACATCGCTCGACAAGCAGCCTGGAAAGAAAAATCTTCTACCGACAAAAAACTGTTGCTGACACCCCTAAAAATGATCTACTGGAACTGCTCTGGATATGGAAACTTTATTACGGAACTAGACATTATTTTACAGAAGAATTACGATTCTATTTTCTTACAGGAAACATGGTTGGAGAGGGACCTGTTCAGAGAAATCGAGGATTATAAAAGTGTGAATGTGAACGCTCACCGAGTACACCGCACAGGTAGAGCTAGTGGTGGCTTGTTACTTGTGTACAAGTCGAAATTCAAGCTAGACCTTATTAACTCTACAAGATACTGGCTTTTTGTTTTAACTGAGATTGGTGGGGAAAAGATCATTTTGGGGACAGTTTACTTTAATGAGGGTTACACAGAAGAAAGAAATGTAGAATTCAAAGAGACACTGCAGTTATTGGAAGAACAGTATGAGGGTCTAAGAATCATAATAGGAGGAGACTGGAACAGCAGGATAGGCGAATTGAACTCTGGACAGGAGGAACTGTTTGAAGGAACTAGTTTGACGGATTCTCGATGTAGCCAGGATAAAATCGTTAATTCCCAGGGTGAAAGACTTCTCGATACAATGGAAACTTTTGGTATGTACGTGGTTAATGGTCGGTCCCTCCATGATTCGTTGGGTGGGTTCACAAGCTTTGCCCACAATGGCACAAGTGTTGTTGACCAAGTTTGGGTTAACACATTAACCTTGGAAGATGTGTGTAACTTCTCCATTTCACCCTTCCCCGCAGCTTCTGATCATGAACCCTGCCTCTTAGAACTAACCTAGCAAGACGTTAACTCATCATCTTCTCCTTCTTCAATACTCCTTCAGCCTAAACTCAAATGGAATCCCCAAAAGAGGGAAGAATATAAAGAAATGTTCTCGGAGAAAATTCTAGCTTCTGAGAAAGCATGGGGAGATCCATCTATGGCTTATGAGGAATGGAAAACTATAATCCAAGACTGCTCCAAGGCCCTAAACATGTACTACCCTGCCAAGTGGAAACCGCGATCAACCCCCTCCCATAACAGATGGTTCAACTCTGAATGTACAACAAGACGCTATGAAATGAGGAAGGCCCTTCGAAAGCTAAAAAGGAACTACTCGAAGGAACTCTTAACTGACTACATCACCAAGAGGAGGCAATACAAGCAATTTCTTAAACAGCGGAAAAAGGAATACTTCAATGGGATACGGCAAACACTGAGAAACTGTAAGGATAGCAAGTCATTTTGGAATGCCGTTAGATCACTTCGAGGGAAAAGCAAGCGAGGTGGCCGACTTAAAATTGAACAAGTTGAGGAATTTTATGATCAAGTCTACAAATCACCCTCACTGGTTGAAGATAGTGGCATGCTCATTGGTACTTTTGACCTGGACCTTGACTCTCCTATCTCACCACAAGAGCTATGTGCTGCTATTTCCCGCTGTAAGGATGGGAAAGCAGCTGGGGAAGACTTAATTCCCTACGAATTCTTTAAAAGTCTTCCAGAGGAGGGTCTCCTGTGTTTGTGCCATCTCTTCAATTCAATTATGGAATTAGGCTCAGTTCCCCAGGCATGGGCTCGGATAAGAGTGTTTCTGTTGTTTAAGAAAGGGGACGACGCAGACCCAGCAAATTACCGTGGTATCTCTCTGATAAACTCGCTGACAAAGATCTTTTCGCAGGTTTTATGTGACAGGCTTTCTGCCTTTGCCAATTCACGAGCGCTTCTACCAGAAAATCAAAATGGTTTTCGAAAGGGCCGGGGTACAGGTGATTCAATTTTCACACTTGCGAGTGTTATCAACATTGTGACTCGGCAGCCTGGAAGAAAACTGTTCGCTGCTTTCATTGATTTCCGCCGTGCTTTTGACAGCATCTCTCACACTTTGCTATGGGATAAGCTGGGAGCAATGGGTGTGAGTGCGAGATTCCTGAAGTTGGTTCGTTCACTATATGAAAATGCATCATTCTCCGTAATACTAGGTGACCAATCGACGAAACAGTATTCAATCTCTGAAGGCATCCTCCAAGGCGATATTCTGTCTCCCCTCCTTTTCGCTCTTTTCCTGGCTGACTTCAATAGCTTTCTGGAGGCCAACAGCATCAGAGGTGTTAGTATCAACTTGGTAACCGAGCTCACTTCCTTATTCTATGCTGACGACCTTGTTTTGCTAGCAGACTCATATACGGGTATGCGAAGACTTCTCCGGGTGCTAAACCAGTACTGCAATCGAAACAAGCTGACTGTGAATACATCAAAATCAAAAGTGGCGACCTTTTCAGAAGAAAGGTCGCCCCAAGGCCTATGAGTTTCCCTGTGGAGACGCCAACTTGGAAGTTGTCAATTCCTTTTGTTTTCTGGGGGTGCTGTTCTCACGATCAGGTCTATTCTCAGCCCACGCAAAACTGGCAATTCAAAAGGGAGTAGTTGCATATAAGGCAGTATGGTCAGTGGTCTTCAAGTCGAGAGGGAACTCGCCTGAGACTTGGAAGGCTCTCTTCAACTCTGCAGTCGCCTCAACAGCCCTTTATGCCTGCAAAACCTGGGGATTTTGCCAGACAGGAGCACTTGAGCGCATTCAGGTGAGAGCTTTCAAGGCACTTCTGGGCCTGGGTTGGTCAAACCAGACTGTTTAGTGCGGACAGAGCTTGGTCTTGCACCCATGGAACTTTCTGTTGCCAAAAGTATGTTTGGTTGGTGGTACAAGTTGATGAATATGGACGCCCAGCGACTTCCCAGGATCTGCTTCACCCGACTCGTGGAGCTTGCTTCTCACTCCTCAGACTGCCGATACAACTGGGTGCAGCAGCTGGAATCATTTTTTGTACTGGCCAATTGCGGATCGTGCATGGGAACAGACGACAGCAACCTGAAGGAGCTGAAGAGTTTGTTCTCAGAAGGCATTGAAAAGGCCCTAAGGAAAAAAGATGCGGAGTCTGCTGGAACCTCACGGTATAACCGCCTACCACGCAACCCCAAGGCTCTTAGTGGTGATTGCGTGGATTATCTCAACCTTGACCTCCCTTTCTTCATTAAGCGTGCATTGGCCCAGGTTCGCACGGTTGGTGATAGAGTTGGCCGCATAACCGTTGACCGCCTAACAAGCTCCTTCTCTGATGCTCGTCCATGCCAAGTATGCAATCTTGGGTCGCAAGATACGCTTAGCCACTTGATTGGAGAATGTGCTGTGTTTCGAGCTGAGCGGAGAAGTTATCTTGGTCATGCAACACTAACGGTGGAAGAACTCCTCACAGTATGCTCCTTGGCATCCCCCTCGAGGTTACTGGGATTTTTGAGAAGTGTCCTCCCCATAAGGATGTGCGCGCTGAGTGACGGTTCAATTTTTTGACAGCTGGTCTAGTGACTTTTTCTTTATATGTATGATAAGTTGCTGATTTATTTTACTTGCTTTTATTTAATATTTTTAATACACGATGTACGGTTTGCCAACTTTGTAACGGCCCTTGGCTTTATACAATAAAAATATTCATTCATTCATTCTTCTCGGTTGTATGGTGTATTCTTGAACCAACAGGCTTTTCTTAGTTCCGGTTGAACTCTGGAGTATTTCCGTCCCCTTGTCTTTTGCGAGGCCTTCCAGTTAAAATCCCATTTTTTAAACATATCTATGGTATGATTGACTTTTAAATCTCTTTCTGTCACACCATTTAAAAGTGTGCCTTCTGAATGTGCCCGTTTAGCCAGTTCATCGGCTCTTTCATCGCCAGCAATGCCCACGTGTCCTTTTATCCACTTTATGAAAATCTTGATAACCATTTTCTCTTAGATTATTAAATTCCTTTAATATTTGGAATTCCATCCAGTTAATTTTCATTCCGGGGATTTTAAGTTTGACCAGGGAACTCCGTCCATCAGTAAGTATTAAGTACTGATGGCCGTTGCTATCCGCTACTTTGGCTATGTATTTTAGTGCTAACCAGATGGCCGCCATTTCTGCTGAGTGAATCGAACAACGGTCATTCATTCTATACATCTCACTTGTGTCCCTTGAGCAATCATAAATTGCACATCCGACTCCTTGCTCGGACTTGGATCCGTCTGTATATATTTCATATTTACTTGGGTACGTATTGCTCAGTAGCCGCTCGATTAACATTTTGTTCGTATCATTTGGAAGAAGTTTGTCGTGGGAGATAAAGTCCGTATTTATTTGTGTGTTTGGTTTGAGGGTCTTTCCGAAAGGAAGAGCATAATAAGGGTCATTGGGTGGAAGAAGGGGTATCTGATCTATTGTTGGATTAAGGTTTCGGTAGCAAGTTAACAAAAGAGGAATTTTCTTAGCGAGCGTATCTCGTTGTCCAAAATTTCGATTTCCTCCACCACCGGATGGTTTGGCATTACTAACCGTGTTGCTAAGAATCGACAAGCTAGAATTTCTCTTCTCAACGCAAGGGGAGCTTCAATTGCTTCTACTAGTAGTGCATTAGTTGGCGTTGAGCTTACAGCTCCCAGAAATGGCTTTGAACTGGATCCTGTCTATTTTATGAGTGCGTGTTTTGGCCGCATCACCGTAAATGAAGCATCCATAATCTATTTTGCTTCTAATGAGATTACGGTAGATACTTAGGGCAGTATCGGGACTAGCACCGTACGATCTATAAGGTGATGTAGTGCAGTACATTTAGAGCTCTCTCGTTTACCGCAACCAGCGTCTCAATGTGCTTCTTCCACGTTAATTTGTCATCTATCTGAAGTCCGAGGAATTTGGCACTCTTCTCTACCTTAATATTTAATTGACCCACCGTGATCGGGTTGTTTAGCTCATATTTGCGCTCTCTAGTGAAGGCTACTGTAATATAGCGGTTGGCACCTCATGGGAAAAAAAGGACTTTGTTTTTTTGATGGTTATGCACGAACCAAGGAATATTTTGAGTTAAATAAATCATGTCGTTTCCTTTTAAACTGACTCATTAAATCCAAAATATCACAGCTACTATTTTTGTTTTGTCCTCTGCGATTTCAAAGCCCTTAAAGTCACACCAACTGCAGAATTTTTGTAAAGACGTTGTCATATTTTTGACCGTTTTGGCAGTAGTATAAATGACTATGTCGTCTGCAAATTGAAGATATTTTGTTTGCGTGTCAAAATGTTTAGAAAGATCTGCCGTGTAAATATTGAATAAATCCGGACTAGCTATTCTACCTTGCGGTAAACCGGAACCAGCTATCCTTGGGCCGTACCTTTTGTTGTCGAAGTCAATTACTATTTCTCGTTCCAATATGCTGCTTATCAAGCTATTCAGTAATTTGTGCGGGACTTTGATTTCTTCCATTCTTTTGATAAATTCTGGGATACGCACTTGATTAAAAGCGTTTGACAGATCCACAAATGTAGCTATTAAAAATTCTTTCTTTAGAAACGTGACATGAATATCCGTTATTAACTCGGCGACACAGTCTAGCGGGCTGTGTTTTCTTCGAAAACCATGCTGTCTTCTTCCCAGAACATCGTTGGATTCCAGGAACCAGTTTAGCCTTAATTTAAGGATTCTAGTAAAGGTTTTGCTCACACATGACTCGAGGGATATGGGTCGATAAGACTCGCATGATTTGGGGGTCTTTGCCCGGTTTGAGCACAGGGACAACCCTACTGGTTTTCCATTTGAGTCAAATATGACATTAAAAATATTAAGGAGGACATCATTCCCTTTCGATCCTAGATTGGCGAGCATGACATAAGGTACAGCGTCAATGCCTGGAGCTTTACTACCGTTTTTCTTTAACGCTAAATCGAGTTCAAATGCTTGTATTTTTGTCATTCAGGCTGTTATATTCTGCCGATGGTTGCACTTCATATGTTTCTTGTGATACGTAACATGGAGGATTTCCCCACCCTGTATGGTGTGAATTGAAGTCACCCCCCAACAGAATAGATCCTCTGAGCGACGTTAACAACCCCACCCAGTAATTTACGTTTATTGGTTCAGTGGGAGCACTGTACGCTGAAATTTTTTGTTTTTAAATGCGATGCTTGCTCCGCACACTTGAGTTTTTCCTGTCTCTGTGTTCATATTATGAATGTTGAGATCGCTATAACTGATTCCTTGTTTAATAAAGTATTGCACAGCCCCCATACCCATCAAATCGAGGACTGTGTATCATATCGTACCCTCCAATCCGGAACTCCGACTTGGGCCGAAGCCATAACTCAGAGAGTACGGCGATATCGACAGATTTTTCACTTAGTATGATTTCTAGGTGGTTCATATTTGTTTTTATTGATCGTATGTTCCACTGTAAGATCTTCATATTTATATTGGTCTTTACTTATTTTATTGATAATGTTTTTATATAGGGTTGTTCTTATTGTGATTGAATTTATCGACTGAGTATGTCTGCAATGACCTCGAGTTTTTGACTTATGTGTCCATAATCTGTGTCCCCTGGTTTGTTCTTCAACCCGAAATTTGTTATTTTATTTAATATTTCCACGATTGACGCTATTTTTTGTTGTATTGTTCCGAATTCAGTTTCGACCTGTTGATGGCCCGTGGTTATGTTGGTGTCAACGCTATTTTGGCTACCAAAATTCACGGGTAATAGGTTGATTGGAGTATTTTTCGGTATGTTTCGTTCAGGTTTTTCCGGTGAGTGCTGTGGTAAATGCTCTTTTCTTACCTCTTTTGTCGTGGTATTGTGGTAATTCACCCTCTTTCGTTATGGCTAAACTGACAGTGCGCGCCTTGAAAATGGCTGAGCTGAGTTCGTAGGTACATTTTTAAGCCAAAAACTGAAGAGTTTTACTCCGAAACTGAATTTGTTATTCCGAAACAGACTTCAATTTCACGCAAAAGCCGAAGTGTTTCTCCAAAAACTGAAGTTTTCACAACGGGCGATTTTACTCCCCAAAAATCACGTTAGACACTAAAACTGTGGTGATTTTACCGACGATTTCACCCCAATACTGACGATTTGTTCCCAAATGACACGATAACAGGCGTAACCAACCCAAAATTGGATATTTCACTCCACAACTGACAATTTCACACCATAACTGACAAAACTGCTAATTACTTCCCGCCTGAAATGGAAATGAAACGCTTATCCGCGTCTGAAAATGAAGAGAATGTTCAATTCGTGGCAAAAAGTGCTTATTATAGCAACTGAAATAAAAAAAGTCGCTGTATTTGGATCAATTTTTAGAAAATTCACTAATTCGCAGTGAATTCGCAGCCACAAATAACCGCTATTTCACCTTTTCTATCCGCCAATTAGCGCTTATGACCAGTTTAACCAGCAAATTTCTCAATTTTAGCCATGAATAGTGGTGGTTTTTGCCAATTTTACCTGCAGATTAGCGCTTTTCTGAATTTTGGCCGCGTGTATCGTTCTTCTTAATTTCAGCCGCGAATTAGCCAATTTGCCCCCTCCCCCCCCATAGCCATGAATTTGCACATTTTCTCAACTTTAGCAGCAAAGTAGCGTTTTTATCCCGTGAGCGATGTTTCTTATAATTTTCCGCGAGTTTTGGCGTTTTCCCAAATTTTAGCAGCCAAATTAGCGTTTTCTTAAGTGTTTTCCTCAACATTAGCCGCGAAATAGCGGGCGCTATGCATAGAGATTTTTCTCAGTTTTACCCGCGAATTAGCGGTTTTTTTTTCACCCATTGCCATAAATGGCCGCTTTTTTTTGTTTTATTCAATTTCTGCCTCAAAGGTTGCCTTCAGAAGCCTCGAATGGCGTATAATTCAGTTTTGACGCAAATTAGAATTTTTCTCAATTGTAAATTGGCACTTTTTCTCAATTTAGGCTCTCAAAATAACCTTTAAAATCTCTTAATTTTGGATTAATTATTTATTTCCTAAATATTACCCCTAAATTAGAGGTGTTTTCACATTTTTCAGCACCGTATTAGCAATTTTTGTTACTTTTATGTATAGAATATTGCTTCTTCTCAGTTCTAGCCCGTGTATCAGCGTTGTTTTTGCAATATAGCCGTTCACGAATTTGCCGTTTTTCTGAATTTTAGCCACAAAGTTGCTTTCAGAAGGCGCGTATTTAAATAAGAAATTTCAAATTTCACCACTGTTTATGCTAGAATTATAGACGTTCCTTTATTTTAGCAGCGAATTTGCGTTTTTTCGAAATTTTAGCAGCGCAGGAGAGTTTCCAACCCGTGAATTACCGAATTTTCTCAATTTTGGCCAAGAATTGGAGTTTTCCTCTAATTAAGCTGCAAAAATTACCAATTTTTCGCCATTTTTGCAGAGAATGAACTGAAAATCAGCGTTTTTCTTAATTGTAGCCGCACTAGTTAGCGATTTTTCGTAATTTCACTTGTGGATTTGCAATTTTTGCCCAATAATAACCTGAAAGCGTCTTTTTTTGTCAAAGCGTATTATCTCAATTTTAACTGCAGGATTGGTCCAAAAACAACACTTTTGCGTTGATTTCCACAATTTATTCGCAGAATGGCAACCATGCATCGCGAACGACCGATTTTTTCTCAATTTTAGTCTGTAAGTTGCACTGCGAGACCACGAATCAGCGCTTTTTTGCAGTTATTATCACGAATATTAGCCGTTTTTTTTCTCAATTGTTTGCCTCGTCAGCAAGTTGCAAATTGCCGATCAGAACTTTACTGGGCTTAAGGACCTAACTGATACTGTGAAAACGGTGTATTTTCTCTTCTTAGCCGTGAATAATAGCGCTTTCGGGGGCTCAATCGAATAATTTTAGCCCACAGTCTTTGCTGATAACTCTTGCAACGTCTAAATCTATCGCCCATTCCCCCCCACCCCCTACCACTCGTACCTACACCCCGGAATGCACAAGATTAAGGAGTGAAATGGTGCAGTATCGTGAGTTTCCGACTGGAAGCTCTCAACTTTGCTGATTTGCGGTTGTTCCATCAGGGCGCAATCGTGGGGGACTTATACCCTGCGGGAATCAAGATCACTTTAAAAATAAGGCCCGGAATTTACAAATTCTCCCCACGCTAATGGCTAGAACACTGTTTCATAAGAAGAAAAAGTCTATGAGATTTATGGTGGAACCCCTCCCAAGATAAAATCCTAGATCCACCATTGTCACTCACAAAACCCGATTACTCTTTCACGGTGAAAAATTTGGACTTCGAAAGTGGCCAACAAGCAGAATTGGGTTTTTTAAGTGAGTCAGTCCCCGCGAAATTTCAGTTTCATGGCCGAATAGCCAAACATTGGATAGGATGACCAGATGTAAAAGTTGGTTCCGAGGACGCGCCTGGCACGAAAAAGTAGGACAACTGTAGGACGCTTGCTACGGAAAGTAGGATACAAAAGCAGTAGGACGCCTAAAAAACAAGTTAACAACGACTAATCGTTGATCAGTCTATTGTTTATGGTTTGTGTTTATGTGAATAAAACCGAGAAAGTCAACAACCTCCCGAAGACTCAGTTTCTCAATTTTGGGATTCGACATTTGAATACATGACACAGAAGGGATGGGGGAATTGGTTATAGTTGGTTCAACTTGGTGACAAGTATTGTTAAAAACGTGCTTTTAACAACAAATTCTACAAAACAAATGACATGCAAGCAGTGCATTATGGACACTAAAAAAAAAGCATGAAATTATTGTCAACTAACGCTCTCTTTTCAGTTGCATCAACTCAGGCGGAAGAGGCAGAGACGGCTGACCGCCAATTTTGTCCTGATCCTGACCGCCGAATATCTTTAACAGCCCTTGCAGTTCCGCTTCACGTTCCAGTAGCATTTTCCTCCAACGTTGATTCGCCGATTTCGCCTCTTTAAATTTCTCCTCCATTTCCGACGAGTCTCTTCTCGTCTTAGACATCGGTCTGAGCGTCGCCCTTATTCTCTTGTCAATGACACCCTGCGGGTTTCGCCTAAGCTCTACCAACTGTAACAAAATAGTAGCACAATGGCCCCCTGAAACTTCCCCTTAAATTGACTCCAATTTCGGTAGATTTCATCTTTTAACTAAAGAACGACATATTCTTAAAACTTTTAACCGCTGAAAAGTCAATTTGATGTGCTATATAATCCTACAGGCTCCTAATATCAATGCTCCTTTTTAAAGGCTCTCATAACTCATTTATTTTTAAGACCGAAGTGAATCCTCGCAAAAGTCTTCTTAATTACTTTAGTTTTAGATTATCCCCCCACCCACCCTCTCTATCACACACCCACCTTTTTTTTCATAAAGAGAAGACCCTTCAAATCCCTAAAAACTTGTTCGTTACACTGAAGTAAAAGAGATGTTCAGCATTCGAAAAGAGTAGAGCTTGCTCCTTAAAGGAGGGTGGGGGGGGGATGTAATATGCAGAACTCAATCGAACCCCAAACTTTCTCTCTTCCTTTAGAATAACTGCGTACACACCGATACCGGATTTTTTTTTTTTTTTTGAGAGAAAATGGTAAAATTTAAATGTCCAAAGCCATTTACCTTCCCAGTAAACGTGACAAGCGCACGAAGCGTAATAAAAAGTGATTTTTCGTCTGCCCTCATACACACCACAAAGTGGGAGATTGTGGGGGAAAAAAAAAAAACAGTTGAAAAAAGTGGTTCGGATTATCAAAGTGTGTTGGGGGCGAGAGCAGACCTTTTCGTGAGATAAAGTAACGATTTTGTATGTGACTATAATAATAAAGCGTGCTCGTTTAGCTGTGAGCTTAAAAAGAAAAAAAAGTCGTCGTAATGGACTCTTTTTTTCGTATTTTAACGGTAAAATTATACAATTTTCTCCCAAAAAGGAGTAAGGACGGCGCTTAGATCTACATCCAAACCGAGAAGAGCCCTTCTCAGACGAGTGAAGAACTGGGAAAAGCAGTTTATAACAATTTCCAAACATTAATTATTGAAGTGTTTAAAATAAAATCATTTTCAGCAGTCTGTTCAGCCAATGATAGCTATACTGTCTAGATCTAATGAACTAAGGTATAAACTCGAAAAAAACAACTAACGAAAGCGATATCATTGCCGTAGAAAGAAGACAAAAACTGCTTTTCATACGAGTATGTTCTAATTATGTTTACAGATACTACTTGATCGGTCTTTGTAATGTGCGAAGATTAATGACTGTGGAAAGAAGGGTTCGATGACGGGGAATTTAACACATTTTTTAAAAGCACAACGGCGTTATGCAAAAAATTAAAAAATGAGCTCACTCCCACCATTCAAATGAAAAGTGTCCTTGCCATTGAAAATAGGCGAGTGTGTGGTCGAAAAGTGGATGAGTTGTGGGGGGGGGGGGGTGTTAAGCGTGTTCTTCATCGCGTCACTTTGCGGTATAGAATCACTCGAAAAAGCCATGAAATGAAAGTAAAAACGGCGAATTTCGAGTCGTTCAGGTTTATCGGATGCTGTTAAATACTAAAATATTCTAAAAACTGTCTAGCATGCTGCGAGCCACCAAACGTGTTTAATTCATTTATTTCGAAAGACGTTTTACCGCATTATACACCCAAGAAAAAAAAAAAAGGCTCGGCGTTAAATTTCCAAATCGATTAATGTCTCGGAAAGATAAAACAGTCCAAGGCCTTTACCTTTGGTACGAAGACGAGGCACAATGTTATTGTGGCGCAGAATATCGTAAAAACGGAAATAAGAACGAAGGCCGCGTTCTGTTCATCGGACAGAACGAATGACACGGCAGCGCCCATGATGCACATGAGGACGACGTTGTAAACGCTCATTCCAACGTATTTCGAGTCGTTCAACGCAGGAATACTCACGTGTCGAGTTTCCCAAGCGAGAAACGCTCCGAAAATCTGGAAAACAAATTAGAACGGTTGATATTAAAAAAAAAAAAAAAATTGCCCCATTCCCTAGAGGTATCAGGCGCGGATCCAGGGTCGGCTTAAGGCAGTGGCGGATCCAAGGGAGGGGCCACAGGGGCCATGGCCCGTCCCTTGAAGTCGCGAGGTCACTTTCGCATAAACATAATCAAAAGCACCTCACAACTGAATAAACCGTTTGGTAGAACTTTGGAGGAGGTGGAGGAAGATTTGCTCCGGTCCCCCAAAAAGGGGGGGGGGAGGTAAGTGAGGTTCCTACAGGCGAATACCCAGCATAGTAAAACGGCGGCAGCTGATGTAGCCGTATTGCTGGGTAAAAAGGAGTTCGACGTGGGACTGTTTCAGGAACCGTATGTATATAAGTCTAAGATTAGGGGATGGAATAATCAATATTATGTGTCTTTTTATACAGGAGTTAATGGAGTGCCTAGGGCATGTGTAGTCGTAGCAGCGGATTTACAACCGGTGCCACTGCGGGCGTACGAGACGAGGGACTTTGTGGCGGTTGCCGTCCCAGGAGAGATACCGGGCGTAGGACGAAAGAAAATAGTGGTGGTCTCGTGGTACCGGGCAGCGGACAGTGATGTGATCCCGGAGTGCCTGGAACGCCTAAGAGATTATTGTAGCGACACCGGGAGCCTGTTAGTGGTGGGAGCGGACGTAAACGCCCACCATGAAGTGTGGGGTTCCTCAAATAACAATCGGCCTGGTGAGGAACTCCTGGAAGGATTGGTAAGATTAGGATTAACTATTGAGAATGTCGGGAGTGAGCCAACTTTTGTGGTGCGTAATAGGACGGAGGTCCTGGATGTTACTCTGTTACTCTAAGCTTAGGGTCGACGGGTAGATGGATTACTAATTGGCGGGTCTGTGACAGATTAATAACTTCTGATCACAGGCCTATTATGTTTAGTTTAGGAGCCAAAGGAGTTAAGAAACCCCCTGGGAGGAATCCGAGACGGACGGACTGGGAGAAATTCGAGAGGACGGTAGGAGAAGCAACGTGAGAAGTATCCAGAAACACTTTAGATGAAGAGGAGAAAGAGATAAGAGAAATTATAACCTTGGCTTTTCAGGCGGCTTGTCCCGAGAGAAGGGCCAAAGAAAGGGGAGCGGTGTGGTGGAATGTCCACCTGAAAGAAAAGAAGCGGAGGATGAACTCGTCGTTGAGTCGCGGGGCGCTGTGCCCGTGGTCACCACTGCAGGGGACGGAGGGGGTGGTCGACCTGGCACAGGACCAATGGAGACGGAGGAGACGGAGAGGGCGCCCCTGCCGACCGATGACCCTTAGGGTCGGTCAGCAAAATGTGGGGCACAGTCGCCTCGCGCACGATGAGCTCAGGGTGGTGGCGGGGGAGAGAGGCCTGGCCATTCTCCTCCTTCAGGAGCCTTGCTGGGCGCGGGGGCGGCTGTCGTCCTTCGGAGCGGGCACCCGAACCGTTTCGGGGGGGTTTCGAGAGGGGCTCGGGCCGTTAGCCTCGGTGGTCGTCCTAGATGGGCGACTTACCGTGTGCGCGGTCGTCTCCCGGCCGACCCGCTGGGTGGCAGCGGTGATTGTTACGGTGGGGGGTCAGCAGCTTGGACTAATATCCTGCTACTGGCCCCCCTCCCTGGTGGATGGGGCGGAGTTTTTCGCTGCTCTGGAGAACGCCCTGGAATGCCTGAGGGGCATCCCAGTGGTCATAGGGGGGGATTTTAATGCGTGGGGCTCGAGGAGGGGAAGCCGGAGGGGCGCGCAGGTGCGCGATCTCATGTCTGGGTGGGGACTTGTGCTCGCGAACCGGTCCGAGTGCGGACCCACCTTCCACGGGCCGTCGGGGGAGTCGTACATTGACTTAACCCTTCTGGGTGGTCAACCACTCCCTCGGTTGTGTTCGTGGGAGTTGGGCATGGACACCTCGGCCGACCACTGCCTCGTGTCATTTGGCATCGTCACAGGTGTCAGTGGCCGCGGCGTGGGAGGTTCGGGATCGGGCCGGTTTGACTTCAGGCGTGCCCGATGGGACGCGTACAGGTGCCAGGCGGATCGCCTCCTCTTCGAGGCCGACCTCGCGGGCCCTCCTCCGGGGGCGTCGGGATTGGAGCTCGTGGACGAGGCCGTGGAGGCGATGGAGGCCATCGTCATGGGCTCCGCTGACGATACAGTCCCGCGTGTTCACCAATCACGTGGCGGGATAGTTCCGTGGTGGAATGCCGAGGTTGCGGGTCTTTCCTCGCGGGCTCGTAGGCTGCGCCGGGCCTATCAAAGGACTCGAGGCCCGGGCCGCGAGGCTGCAGGCGGGCGTTATGCGCTCGCGAGGGGGGACCTAAAAAAGGCTCTTCGGCGGTCCAGGCGGGCCGCGTGGAGGACGTTCGTTGAGGATGGTCTCTCGGCGAACCCTTGGGGCATTCCCTACAGAGTCGCCGTGGGGAAGATCAGGTCTCCGAGCGTCCTCCCGTTTCTGGAAGCGTCGCGTGGTGGGGGGACTGTGGAGGATACGCTGAGGAACTTCATCCGACGTATCTTCCCGCGGGACGAACCCGGGGAGGACTCTGCTGCGGATCGCGAATCAAGAGCGGAAGCGGCGGTGGTCCCACAAACGGCAGGCAGTGAGCTCTTCACGGAGGAGGAGGAGCTTCGGGACGCCCTTGGTGGGTTGGCGTCGGGCAGGGCTCCGGGGTTCACCGGGGTGTGCCCTGAGATGCTTAAGCATCTCCCGGACTCGGCGGTGGAGTCCTTTTTGGGGCTCTACAATCGATGTCTTGTGGCGGGGTACTTCCCGGTGAGATGGCGGGTCGCTGTGGTGATACTTCTTCTGAAGTCGCCCGACCGCGACCCGGCGTCTCCCGGTAGCTATAGGCCGATTAGCCTCCTGCCCTGCGAGAGCAAGGTCCTGGAGCGGCTCCTCCTTGGCCGGTTGGAGCCCTTCATCAAGGAGGCGCTCCATCCGCGCCAGTTTGGGGGGGGGTAAGAGGGGGCTCGACGGACGCGGCACTGGACGC
Source organism: Corythucha ciliata (assembly GCA_038030265.1). Classification (NCBI taxonomy): domain Eukaryota; kingdom Metazoa; phylum Arthropoda; class Insecta; order Hemiptera; family Tingidae; genus Corythucha; species Corythucha ciliata. The sequence continues at coordinate 65,989,675 of CM075942.1, read as the reverse complement.
GGTGCAGACCCTCGTCGATGCCCCCTACGGGAAGTACAAGGTGGCGGTCCTGCTGGATGTGCAGGGGGCCTTCGACTCAGTGTCGTGGCCCGGGGTCTTGATGGCGCTGCGAGATGCTGGTGTCCCAAACGACATCTTTAGGGTGATCGCCTCGTACTTCGAGTCGAGGGAGGTGCGGCTCCGCTACGGTAGTGAGGAGGTGCGGGAACCTCTCACCAGAGGTTGCCCGCAGGGGTCGGTTCTCTCGGCTGCTTTGTGGAACCTTCTCTTTGCCGCCCTTTTGTGGCTTTTGCAGGGGGAGGGTTTCGAGGGAGTGGCGTACGTGGACGACCTTGCGGTTGTTGTCGCGGCGCGCTCCCGGGACGAGGCCGGTCGGGAGATCGATCGGCTGTTGCGAGTCGTGGACGAATGGTGCGGGGCGGTCAAACTGGCTCTCGCGGTGCCGAAGACCCAAATGGTCCTAATGCGGGGTCGTCTCTCGCAGGGTAGCCCCCTGGTGGTGCGCTATCGGGGATCACGCCTTTTGGGGGAACGGCAGGGCCGCTACCTAGGGGTCGAGATTAACCCGGGGAGGACAGCGACCCCGCAGCTAGAGGCGGTTGCGGGGAAGCTGGAGAGGACCTTTGCCCTCTTTAGGTCGGTGGGGGGCAACGTATGGGGCACGAACTTCCACTGCCGAGCTCGTTACTTCAGGGCGGTATTCATGGTGGTGGCACCGGCCCACGAAAGCTCAGAGGGCGAAGGTCCTCAGCTTGCAGCGGCAGGCCTTGGTAAGGGTGACCATGGCGTACCGGACTGTCAGTTCCGACGCGCTTCAGGTGCTGGCGGGGATACCTCCTGCGGACCTCCTGCTCGACGCATGGGTTCACGGGCGCCGCCTGGTTCAGGGAAACTTGGACCGGGTACGGTGCCGTGAAGATTGGGCAGAGCACCTCGGTCTCTTGGCCGAGGAGTGGGGGGCCGCATGGGGCCTCCGCCTCCTTGACGACCTAGTCGTTGAGGCTTGGCAGGCGCGTTGGACTTACAGTTCAACGGGTAGGCGTACATTCGGGTTCGTGCCCGACGTTCGGACGAGACTGGCAGCGGCCAAGTGGTTCACCCTTGAGCACGCTGCCATGCAAATCCTGACTGGACACGGCTCGTTTAACGCCAAGTTGTGGTTCTTCCGGCGGCGGGACTCTCCAACATGCCCTTGTGGTGTCGAGGAGGAGACCGCCGACCATGTGCTTCGTCGCTGCAGCCTCCACGGGGATCTGCGGCGGGCGACATGGGGGAGTGGAGGCCCGCCGGGAGACGCGGCTCTTGTCCGAGACCGGCGGGCGTATGGCCGCCTCCTGGCCTTCTCCCGCTCCTGGCTGGAGCGAAGAGGGCTGGGACCGGCCATGCTTGAGTAGGGTTCCCTACTCGGGCAACCCGGGCAGGGTTCTCTTCCCTGTCCGGTTTCGGTCCATGGCGGAAGCCAGCATCCTCAGCTCAAAAGACCCACCTCCGCGTGGTCTCTCTCGGGCACGGCTGGCTGGCCAGCAGCCGTGGCTAACGGGTTGAGCTGAGCGATGGGACCGACTCTGTTGCGGTATCCGGGCCAAAGATGGGGTACAGGCCAGGTAAAGGCCTGCAAAAAGGTCTAGGTACTGGCCACATCTTAAGGAGTTCCGCAGAGAGAGAGAGAGAGAGAGGCTAAGAGAACGGATGGAGAGGAGGAATGGGAGGCGTATCACCGGGCGCGGAAAGAATACAAAAGTGCGATTCGGAGAGAGAAGAGAAAGTCGTGGAGGAGCTTTTGCGAAGAGGTAGAGAGCAAGCGGGAGGTGGCGAGACATAACCGCATAGTAAAGGAGGATAGCCGGCAACTTCTGGGCACAATTATTGAGCCGTCAGGTGAAGTAGTGGTAGAAAGTAGGAAAATTTTGGAGTCGTTATTAAGCGCGCATTTTCCAGGTTGTGAGGAGGAGGAGGAGGAGGTTGTGCCCAGCCAGCATAGAGCGGAACATGAAGGAGCGATGAAAGAGAGCGACGCTATTATTAATAGAGAGCGCTTCAGATGGGCCCTAAAGTCGATGGGCCAATATAAAGCACCGGGAATCGACGGGGTATACTGTTATGTTCTTATTCATTTTTTAATTATCCATTTTCTGTAAAATAAGCATTCTCCCTTACTCCTCAACGCATAAGGAATTCCCCGGCGCAAGCGCCTCCTAATGCCTCCTGCTCACCGTCCTTCAGTACGATTCCGGCCTCCTATTTTAAAATACAGTTTTCTAATTCTTTGCTCAAAAACAAAGTGTTTATTATTATTATTTTCACTCCTTCTCCTTCGCCACCCAAACACAACAAAATTGGCGACGAGGATGGGATCCGCGAAGGACTGAAGGATCTACTCTCCGCTCACAGCTCACACGAAAATAAACAAAGCCGTGCCGCCGCTCCCGCCGGCCCACTTCTAGCTCTTATTCTCTCAGTGAGTCCGTTCCATTCGCTCTTATTCTACTAACAATATTAAAAGAAAAAATGGCTCAAGCAAACGTACCGCCCGTACAGCCGAATCCTGAAATGCAACAATTAATTTCGGTATTAACACGGTTTATGACGAGAATGTCTGCGACATCCGCTCCCCGCTCATCTACCGCGGAACTAGCCCTACAAAACTTTCAATTCGACCAATACGAAGAATTCAAAGAATCCATTAGCTCATACATTGACCGGCTGCAAAATTTCTTTCAACTAAAAAAGATTGTTGGAGAATCAAAAGAAACAGACGCTCTTCGTGCTCAAATCGTCCTTAATTGTATCGGCAGTAAATATTTTCAGCTCCTTTCGTCTCTAACCGCGCCGGAGAAACCAAACGAAAAAAGTTATATCGAGCTTGTTACGTTATTAAAAAATCATCTCGCTCCTAATATAAATGACATTATTGCTCAGCACAAATTCCTAAGCCGGGTTCAGTCTCCTAACGAGTCCATTGCCTCTTACCTTGCCGAGTTAAAACAGCTTACGCTCGCATGTGACTTTCACTGCCCCGCTCCAGACTGTAAGAAGCTGGATGCGCTCCATTGGGCTCACTATTCAAAGCATTAATCATCTACAAAACGAATCACTGACCAAGTTAAAGAACGACATATTCACGCGTTATGCTCAACTATTTGAAAATAAAATCGGCTCCATTCCCGGCATTTCCTGCTCTTTACGCTTGCTCCCGAACACTAAACCAGTTTATATCAAGGCTCGCCCGGTACCATATGCTCTTCTTGATAAAGTAAACGAAGAACTGGACTCTCTCGAAGCTCAAGACGTAATACAGAAAACGGATCACAGTGACTGGGGAAGCCCCCTCGTTCTCGTTCCGAAACCAGACAAATCCGTCAGGCTCTGCGTCGATTACAAAAACACAGTCAATCCTGCTCTTCAAGACGTTAGATACCCCATTCCGCTCATCGAAGACCTATTTCATAAGCTCCAGGGTGGCCGTTACTTCTGCAAGCTCGACATACACAAAGCATATTTAAACGTCAAAATGGACTCCGACAGCTCCAAAATCATGGCCATCACCACACACCGAGGCACATACAAAATGAACAAATTAGTTTTCGGCATCAAAACAGCTCCAAATGAATTTCAAAAAATCATGGACCAGGCATTTCAAGGCATTCCAGGCCTTGCTGAATATTTCGACGACATCATCATTCAAGGTCCAACAATTCAACAGTGCAAGGAGCGCTTATTTAAGTGTCTCGACTAGCTCACAGAACTCGATTTACACCTAAATAAAGGCAAATGTTTTTTCTTTGAAAAAGAAGTACAATATCTAGGCCATCGTATCACGGCCGATGGGCTGAAAAAGACCTCAGATAAAATCGACGCCATCCAAAAAGCTCCTCGCCCACAAACCAGCGATGACATCCGCTCCTTCCTTGGGTTAGTCATGTACTACGCAAAATTCCTCCCAGATGTCGCGACAACCACTGCACCATTACGGAAATTATTAGAAAAGAACTCAAAATTTCTATGGGACCACAAATGTGAACAGGCATTCAAGAAACTAAAGTCTGAAATCGCTAGCCCCCGCACACTTGCACCGTTCGACCCCTCTCTACCTATTACGCTCGCCACGGACGCCAGTCCGACTGGCATATCGGGAGTTCTATCGCACATCGTCAACGGCTGTGAGCGACCCATAGCTTTCATCTCACGTGCTCTTACGAAAACGGAAATGAACTACTCTCAATTGGATCGGGAAGCTACGGCTATCTACTGGGCCATCAAAAAGCTATACAACTATTTATATGGCAGACAATTCACATTACTTTGCGATAATAAGCCCTTGGTCCACATTTTTGCTCCTCAAACCAAACTTCCTGTCATGTCCGCCTCCCGTCTCATCCGCTACGCTACCTTTTTAAGCGGTTTCGATTACAAAATCCAACATCGCAAATCTGAACTGCACGCGAACGCTGACTATCTATCCCGCGCACCCGCTCCCTTGCTCCATCAGGACAACAAACCAGATGAAGACTCCGTACTCAATATAGCTCATATCCATGAGATTTCGTCCGAGATGCTCAATTATCACACACTTGCTCATTCCACCCGCACTTGTCCTGAAACTGCTCACCTGCTCCGGGAACTTCAATCGAAAAACTTCAAGGATCCCGAATTTTCAACGGATCAAGGCATCATCTTTCGAGGGAATCGGGTATACATACCCCCTCCCCTCCGCTCCAAGGTTCTCGACGAACTCCATTCTTGTCATTCGGGAATTGTTAAGATGAAATTGCTCGCCCGCCAACATGTCTACTGGCCTGGTATCGACCGCGATATTGAGGCCGTCGCTAAAAGCTGCCGCGCATGCATGGAAATTCGTGCTACTCCGACTAAAGCTCCATTGCACTCATGGGAACCTCCCTCCGGTCCTTGGCAACGGCTCCACATCGATTACGCCGGCCCCAAAGACGGCCGCTATTTTTTTGTTGTCATTGACGCCTACTCTAAATGGCCAGAAGTTTTCATGTCGGCCACAGCTCCATCCTCTGAGTCTACGATCGCACACCTTCGCACCATTTTTTCTCGATTTGGGCTCCCTCACTCTATTGTAAGTGACAACGCATCTATCTTTAGGTCCGACAGATTCAGTTCATTTTGCTCAAAGTTCGGAATTCGCCAACAGCTCATCGCCCCTTACAAGCCGTCCACCAACGGTCAAGCCGAACGATCGGTCCGCACGCTTAAAGAGAAACTATCCTCGCTCTCCTCAGCTGCCGGCACGCTCCATGAAAAATTGCACAACATCCTCTTCAAATGGCGATCTACTCCAAATGCTCAAGGCAAGTCCCCTGCAGAGCTCCTGTTCCAGCGTCGACTCCGCACGCCGCTCGATTTACTTCGCCCCGCTCCGTCCTCTGACGGCGCCTTACTCTCTTCCCCCCCCCCCGTCTCGCACTCTACGCGTGGGAGACCGCGTCGCATCACGAAACTACACTGGCTCAAATAAATGGAAATTTGGCACCATCACCGAGAAAATGGGGAAGCTTCATTATTCGGTGAAGCTTGACGATGGATACATCCTTAAACGTCACATCGATCAGCTCGTCACGTGCGAGGTACCGCTCCCATCAGCTCCAAATTCAAGGGAACTATCCCCCTCCTGGCCTGCTCCACCACCTGCTCTAACGATGTTTCTTCCACGGCGGAAATCTGTATCCGCATCATCATTATCATCAGCACCGCATGAAGAACAAGAAGACTCAATAGCTCCCACACGCTCCTCGGGAGCAGCAACGCCTGCCGCTCCCAGCTCACCCCGCAGCACACCACCGAGACCAGTGCGCGAACGAAAACCTCCGCATTGGATGAACGATTATGTGCGCGAGTGAAGTGTAATTCAAAGTTTTTGATTTTTATTTTCTTTCCGTTTAACGTATAACCTTTTTTATTCTCGCGTTAAGTATCAATTTTTCATGAACTCTAACTTCTATTCTTATTTTTCCCCACTTTTATATTACGCGTGGGAGAATTGTTATGTTCTTACTCATTTTTTAATTATCCATTTTCTGTAAAATAAGCATTCTCCCTTACTCCTCAACGCATAAGGAATTCCCCGGCGCAAGCGCCTCCTAATGCCTCCTGCTCACCGTCCTTCAGTACGATTCCGGCCTCCTATTTTAAAATACAGTTTTCTAATTCTTTGCTCAAAAACAAAGTGTTATTATTATTATTATTATTTTCACTCCTTCTCCTTCGCCACCCAAACACAACATATACCCATGCATGTTGCAGAGGGCCGGAGGACGAGCGCAGGAAAGGATAAGGTGACTCTTCGTCACATCTCTGGCGACGGGGCAAGTACCAACGCCAAGGAAAAGGGTGAGAGTATCGTTCATACCTAAAGGAAGCATGATAGGGCCGGAAACTTTAGGCCCATAAGTTTAAGTTCGGTAATGATGAGGTTGATGGAGAAGACGCTAGACGGGTATATCCGGGATGGCATAGGTAAAAGCAGACCATATCATCCGAGGCAGCATGCTTATATAGCGGGGAAATCGACAGAGTCGGCGTTGCAAGAGCTGGTAGGGAAGCTGGAGGATACCATAGCCCAAAAAGAATACGCATTGGTTATGTTCCTGGACATAGAGGGAGCATTCAACCAGGTCACTTTTCAGTGTATAGTGGAGGCTTTGAAAACCATTCGGGTGAACCCGATGGTGTTTAGATGGATTAGTCATGCTCTGAGGCATAGGTGGATTAGGGCAGTGTTAGGTGGAGAAACGGTAGAAAGGAGGGCAAAGAGAGGAACCCCGCAGGGGTCTAGCCTCTCGCCCCTCTTATGGATAATGGTGGTAGATGAACTAATTAGATTAATGGAGGAAAATGGCTTCTATATGCAGTTTTTTTGCAGATGATGGAGCCATCGTGGTTAGAGGAAAGGTACTGTCGACACTTTTTGAACTTATGAGGCAGGCGATTAGTATAGTGGAGGGTTAACCATTAACCCGAGCAAGGTGAAGCTGTGTCTGTTCACACACAAGAGGAACAGGCAGGGGCTTCAGACTCTACAGATTAGGGGCAAGGAGGTGGAGTTAACAACGGAAGTTAAGTATTTCGGGGTGTGGCTAGATCATCGACTGAGCTGGGAAAAGCACATAAGGGAAACTTATCAGAAGGCGATGGGCACCTTTTGTCAGGTTAGAAGGGTAGTGGGGAAAACATGGGGCCTGAACCCCAAAATGACCCTAAGGTTGTACACGGGGATTATCCGACCAAGGATCCTTTACGGGGCCATGGTTTGGTGGAGGGCGGCGAACAAAAAGGGAAACGCAGCTAAATTAGACAGAGTGCAAAGGCTGGCCTGTCTGGCGACCCTAGGGGCGTTCAGAACGACACCAACAAGACCGATTGAGGTAATGCTAGGACTAAAACCCTTAAGCCTTGAACTGCAGGCACGGGCTATGGAAACGACATACAAATTGGACTGCATGTCAGGGGAGGTAGGAAACGGGGGGATACGAGAACTCATGCGCAGAGTGGCACCGTCCACGGGCATGAGATCGGATCAAATGGTTAAACAAGGAGACTTTTTAAAGACGATCGTGGTCAAACTATCCCGGGAAACCGGGCAAGGGGGTGATACAGAAGAGATTAAGTGTTTTACGGACGGTTCAAAAATTGGAACCGGGAAAGGTAAGGCGGGGTCAGGCATATACATCCCCGGAATGGGGGTGGAAGAGAGCCTGACGTTGGGGAAATACGCGACGGTGTTCCAGGCGGAGGTTGCGGCCATAGAGGCTTGTGCAATCGAACTGAGACGGAAAGGTGTGACAAATAAGCGAATAACGATATACTCGGACAGCCGAGCCGCCCTCGGGGCCATTTCCAGGCCGGTGGTCAAGTCGGGGGCGGTGGGGAGCTGTAGAGCCAGTATATCGGCACTGCTGACGGAGGGTGACACGGTTACCAGGTCATGCTGGCATCCCGGGGAATGAGAGAGCAGACAAGCTGGCTAAGACGGAGGCCATGACAGAATATGTCGGCCCAGAACCGGTGGTGGGGATAGCAAGGGAAATAGGACTCAGTGAAATTCGGGGTTGGCCGATAGCGGAATCCCAGGCACGATGGGAAGCAGAAGATCACTGCAGACAAGCGAAAGAGGGCATTAAAAGGTATGATGCCAACACGACAAAGTGGCTGGTAGGGTTAGGGCGAAAGCAAACTAGAAAGATAGTAGGAATATTTACAGGGCACTTTGCAGTCCAGAGACACTTGCACATGATGGGATTAATAGGGGACCCTACACGTGAGAGGTGTGGAGTGGAGGAGGAGACAACGGGTCATTTAGTGAGAGAGTGTGAGGGGTTTGCGGCAGCGAGGTTTGCTATATTTGGGAGGGACAGGTTGACCGACCTAGAATTTTCCAGGGCTCGAGGGGTCCGAGTACTGGATTTTCTGGGGAGGGTGAGGAGATTTGAGGAGCCGTGCTAGCCCCTCCGAGTCGGGACCCGTTGGGTATGACGTAGGGGCCCAATTGGTGGCCTTGGCGTCGCCGGGCTCGGCTTGGCCGGGACGGCACCCCCCCCGAAAAAAAAAAGAACCTCACAAAATCTAAGGAGGGATTGTCACATTCTCAAAAATTTGAATTGAAAGGTTCTGGTCTGAGGCAGACGTGATTTATAAGTCCCCCCGAAGCGGTTTTAACAGAAAAATACTGTCCCTTCTCCCTTAAACGGTCCAGAAATGAATATTTCACGTCATGGTCGTCGGTTTCAGCCGATTCTATTGACTCCAGGGTCACTAGTACGCAAAAAGAAAATTTTGTCTCAATTGTCGGTTTCCCTGCGTTGAGAAACCCCAAAACAGAAAGATTCAGCCGCCGATCAGACTTGCTAATATAGGAGGGGCTTGGGAAAAATGTGTGTTTCGCTCTTCTTGAAATGGCTTGACAGCCATTAACTGCATTAAAATAACCAAACTATGGCTATTCCCACCATAAAAACAGCTAAACTGACTGCAATCGCACCCCAAAGTGGTTAAACTGACGATTAGCGCCCATAGCAAATGGCTGAAATGACTATACTCGCGCCCTGAAAATTGCCAAACCGGAAATGCCCGCTCTAAAAAATAGCCGAACGGACTTGAAGCGCCACAAAAATGGCTAAGCTAACGATGAAAATGGCTCAATCTACCATTTGCGCGCCAAAAATGGCAAAGTCAACCATTTGCGCGCCAAAAATGGCAAAGTCAACCATTTGCGCGCCAAAAATGGCAAAATCAACAACTTGCGCGCCAAAAATGGCAAAATCAACCATTTGCGCGCCAAAAATGGCAAAATCAACCATTTGCGCGCCAAAAATGGCCAATACTGATTATTCTCGTCTCTGGCTTGAAGGACCATATTTGATGTTGGTAAAATTGAGACGTGGCCCAGCTTTTGCTTTGCTGCGAACGCTAAAAGGAAAAAAAAGGCAAGAAAAACCGCTAACAATAGAAAAAAAACACGCTAATTCGGGGCTAAAATAGAGAAAAATGACGAATTCTCAATTGAAATTGCAAGAAATCACCCATTTGCGGATAAAAAAAAAAATGAAAAACCACTAATTCATAGCTAATTTGTTGAAAAATGATAATTCACGAGCTAATTAGCCGCTAAAAGTGGGACAAACGCATTTGCGGCCAATATTGAGAAAAATCACTAATTAGCGCGGCTAGAAATGAACGAAAAACGCTATACTTGCAGTTAAAAGTGAGACAAAGTGCTAATTCACCGCTGAAAAGGTAAAACATCGCTAATTTGCTCCAAAAATCGAGGAAAACTTCAACCATGGCAAAAATTGAGACTGATAACATAACACGATAATGATAACATGGGATAAAAACGCTACTTTGCGCTAAAATTGAGGAAAATTACCATTCGCGGATAATGTTTAGAGGAAAAGCTCCGTAATTCACGGCTAAAATTGAAAAAACAAAATCCAATTTTCGGCTATTTTGTAGTTTTGAAATATTCATAAATCAAATGCGTTCTTAATTTTTTCTTGTCCACCTTCCGTCCGTCTCCTCATGTTGCTAGACGCGCCCCTTAGGACACGGCGCCCCCGGGGCAACAGTGATCCGCGGGAATTGAGAGAGAAAAAAAAAATAATAATAATAAGCGCCTAAAATGAGGAAAAACGCTAACAGGTGACTAAAATCGCTACCAATTAAATTGAAGGGGAAAAACGCTCATTCCACGATCAAATTGCGTGAAAAAAGGGCAAATTTGCAGCTAAAGTTGAGAAAAAGCCCTGATCTGCAGCAGGAATTAAGGAAAACTCCAATTCGCGGATGAAATGTAGGAAAATCAACCCTATCTCACGGCTAAATTCGAAAGAAAATTGGTAATTCAAGGCTAAAATTGAGAAATGAGATGGTTGAATAGCTAATTCACGGAGAAAAAGCGCTCTAGTTGCGGCTAAAATTGAGGAAATGGCAAACGGGCTTGCATTAGCTATATTTGGCCATTTTTTGTGTGTGCAGATAGACATTATTTTGAAGGTGTGAATCGTCATTACTATCTGCAGCCTCTGTTGGGCGCAAATAATCTTTATAGAATTCTTTTTGGAGATTTGAAGCGTGAATTGCAAGTAGGAGTACGCAATTTTTGCCGCGTGAATGATCAGTTTTGCTATTTTTAGGGCACGAATAGTCAATTTAGACATTTGAAAGGCGTGAAGGCCCAGATTTGGCGATTTTGGACGCGCGAATTATTGGTTTTGCGACTTTCATGGCAGGAGTTTTATCTGTATAGGTATTTTCAAAGCTCGAGTCGTCAGTTTAAATGAGTATTTATAGGCCACGTATGACGTACGGAGTCATTTTTGGCAATTTTAGGACGTGAATAACCAGTTTGGCCATTTTCACGGCACTTTGTAACTGCCAGTATGGCCAATTCTAGGGTTTGAATAGGCACTAGTCACTAGTCCGTGTGATATTTTCAGGGCACGAATCGTCAGTTTTGCCACTTTAGGATCAGAACGGTCATTTTTGCAGTTTTTAGAGAGCGGGGATTGTCATTTTCACCTTTTTATAGGTGTGAATGGTCAGTTTGGCCATTTTTGGGACAGTAATCGTCGTTACGCAACTTTCAAGGCGCAAATTGTCAGTTTAGCTTCTTTCTATAACAAGTAATTGTAATGAATACCCGCAGTTTGTCCATTCTTAGTGAAGGACAGGAACCACCTGTTAAGGCTTTTCCAGGGCGCGAATAGTCATTTCAACCGTTTTCAGGGCGCAAATAGTCCGTCAAGCCAAAGGAACGAATTGTCCTTTTGGTCATTTTCGGCATGCTTATGCTCATGATCGAACATCGCGGGAATCCTAAACTTTCGTGAATTTTCAGTGCTAAACGAAATAGTCGGTTTTATCCATTTTTAAGGCGTGTGAGTTCAATTTGGATATTTTTAGGGCACAAATAGTCGGTTTAGCTATTTTCAACGTGCAAATCGTCAGTTTTGCGATTTTGGGACCCGGGAGTATGTGGTCAGCCTAGATGTGATGGCGAGCGAGTTGACTGCCGCGGAGCCGCCGATCACCGCCCATAGGTGGTGATGTATATAAGAAGACGAGGGGCGGGGAGGAAGGATTATATATATATAGTACATATGTATACCATTCGTGCTCTACTCACCATTAATAGACCCTTGTAGGCGTAAATAATACCGACGAATATGTTCATATGATTGCTTCGACAGTATTCGTTTTCCGGATAAATTATAATGTCCTCGCTGTGCGGATGAGGCTGCGTTTAAATTAATCCCATGAGTTAAGACATAGGTAAAGGATTTTTTCAAGAGAATTAATTAAATATAATCGTTACATATGGCTCCATCCTTTTTGTGGACCTAAAAAACGGGTCGGCCACTTGCCACGTAGTCATTATACCCAAATCTATTGCTAAAAGCACTCCGACTACCATGTAGAGCTGGTAATCTTTAATCACCTGGAAAAACGTTTTAAAACAAAAAAATATATATTTAAAACGCGACTGAATAAACTGATAAATTTACCTTTTTATTGAGCTTGACGTCTGTAAAAATCGAATGGACTCGCCACGTCTTGGAAAACATCGCTCCGAATGCCAGCGAAAACCCGGCCATAAGGAGCCACGCTCGGGCAGTGCAAATGTATGGGAAGGCTTGAACGCTTGTTAGTCGCGAATCCAAGCCGAGGAATATGACACTACTGTAGGTCAGGATGCTACCGATGATGATGAGATTGTTCAAATAGGGGCTGGACATTTTTATATACCTTAATGTGTGAGGGGAAAGGGAAGGGGGGTGAGAGAGAGAGACTGGTAAGCCCATCGTTCGAGTAATTAATAATTGAAAATTTTCAAAACTTGTGTTCACCTCTGGTTTCTAAACTTAATGTTAATCGCGAGGAAGACTGTGGCTAAAATGATACCGAGTGAAGCGACAACGGCCAATGAACTGTAAATGGCGACGTTGACGTGCGAATGCTCGACGATTTGCCTCGTTCGATCTTTGGGCGGGCCTCGTCCGGTGGCCCATCGAATCCCGTGACCGCGGCTCAAGTCGAGCTCGTGAGTGACTCCGTTGAATTCACCGACTTTTACTTCAGTTCCATCTGTTTTGATAGAACGAGCGACGAACAATTAAATTAAAACAGTATGGAACAATTATAATTCTCCCCCCCCCTCTTCACACTGTCTTACTTTGAAATTGCTTGAGAAGAATACTCGCTTTTCTCTCATTGTCGTAGAATCGCACTGGTCCCTGCAACCAGAAATACATTCATTTGTAAAATATAAAAAAAAGCGTTGCCAATAATTAAAATCACAACAAATACAGTATCAGGAGCCTTGGCCAGGACTCTTGAAAGCCTTAGAAAGTGGCTACACCGGGTCCTTCGTTTATCACTCGTTGGGAAAATCAGTTTCTAACGACAAATTAATGCGGGTAGAGACGTAACGCCCTGCCCCGTTTTTTTTTTTTTTGTTTTTTTTGACTCGATGCCAACAATGGAAAAACTTGTTCGTTCTTCCGAGCGAGAAGTTCCGGCAGCTGGGCGTTATAAAGCGTTTATTTCACTCTCGTGTGTACATAACGTTTGAAAACTTGAGGAAAATGAACAAAATAAGACGCCATAAATGAGTGTAATTTGAGGGCAGGGTGAGGGCTGAGGGATATTATTCCACTTTTATCTGGTTAAAGTGAGACGGGAATAACGAAGTTTCCCTCTTACGAATTCATCGGTTAAAGTATACTTTCAGAACAACAAATATTAGGTTTTCTTTTTAATAGAAAAGGGCGACAGTTTTTCTCGATTTTCTCGCCAAACAGCTAACGAACCGTAATGTTCGAATTTCAAGTTAAAACTTGATTTACTTCGATGCGTATAAAGGCTTTGAGCAATATTGCTCAGGATTTACAAGATTTTGAAACTATTATTCTTATTGTTTCGTTGTATACCATCGCGATTGAATTTGACAACAACATCGCGGTGTTTATTATTTTCCTTCGTATGAGCAACCAAATCCCACACTTGGTGCGAAATTCAAGTGAAAATAAACATGCGGGTGGGGGGGGGGGTTATTTACGCCACACGCTACCACATCTAGGGCAAAATTCTCGAGAGACGCGAAATGCCAAGTTAAGGGCTCTCGCGACTGAGGGGAAAATTGACGTTGAACGTCGCCACGTCACGCCAAGGGCAAGAAATATGCGAAACGCTTCACCAAGAGCAATATTATGATGATGATGACATATATTAGCCCACTGATTTTAGACATCAAACATCGGAATAATTCGCGTAAAAGATTTTTCTTTCTTATGTTGTTAGGGTACCAACGAGTAGTACAAAACCAATTTTGCAGCTTCGAAAGACGTGAGCTAACCTCAGGGCATTCGAAAAACCTCGAAATATTTTGACTTTTTTCAGTTTTTGGCTTATAAATTCCAAACTACGCATCCTATAGAAAAAGTCACTGTATACTTTTTTAAACTAGAGTAAATTCCCTGCAATTTGAGTCCAACCCCAATTTTTTGGGTCCAATAGTTTCCGAAATACAGTGCTCCAAAAATTGGCAATTTTTTCCAAAAAGTCGTGTTAAAAAATACGCTATACGACACGAGAAGTCACTCCACTTAATAATAATGAAAAAAGAGGAATATGAAGCTGTTATAGAAAGGAATCAGATGTTTTTGAGTTTTTGAGAAGCGCAGACAGAGAATATCAAGAGTCGTGTAGAAGAGAAGTTAAATAAAAAAAAATTGAGAAGTTGAGACGAAACTTTGTTTTTTTTTTTTGTTTGTTTTCATTTCGTTTTTTAAAAAATTTAGTAGTGGAAGTGAGAACTTAACATTATTCAGAAGTGGAGATACTTTTATTTTTAATTTCGACTGGAAAAACATGGTTTTTTAGGTTTAACTTTAATAGTGTACATTGTCCATTTTAAACAGTGAAAATGGTGAACCCTAATGTTGGTGCGGGGGGTGACGAGGGAGTCCCATTAGACTTAAACAAATTGATTTCTTTGCTCGTGCAGCAAAATAACGCTATTATGAACTTGAACAGTCGTGAAACAGTTGTTGAAACGCGTTTTGTGCCCGACCTCACGCGGTCCATAGACTATTTTACGGGTCACGAACCAAGCCACGTAGCCGAAGGTTGGCTTCAGAGCATTATTAACCTTTCGACCCTTAATCACTGGCCAACCAACTTACAATTGGAGGCTGCTCGTACGCACCTCGCCAGTGCTGCGAAAAACTGGTACGCCAGCCGCGACTTCACCGATTGGGACGATTTTACACGACAATTTCGGAAAACTTTTGTCGGTGTGAGAAGCAAAGCCGAACTTTGGAAAATGATGACCGCGCGCGTTCAACGTAAGGGAGAGTCTTCTCTCGAATATTTTCACGAGAAAGTAAGGCTGTGCAGAGAATTAAACCTTCCGTTCTCTGACATTCGGGAAGCCGTGATCGAAGGGCTTTGGCAGAGGGACATGGCATACCATCTGCTATCTCGGGAGCAAAAGGACGAAGATGACTTGGTTTCGAACATTCGGGAGTTCGAACGAATAGATGAAGCGCGACGTACTCGTATCGTGGCGAGAGAAAAATCCCAATTCCCTCGAGCTCGTCCTGTTATGCCGGGAAAAGATTCAACCCCTTCCCCTTCCTCCAGTCAATGCATTCCTTTGCCGGTTAGTGTATCCCCTGCCACCCCTGTTCGGTGTTTCCGATGCGGGAAAAAGGGTCATAAAACGACATCGTGTCCTGATGGACAGAACACTTGCTTTAGTTGTCACCAATTGGGACATATAGCAAAGGACTGTCCGAAGAAACCAGACAGTTACCGTCAACCGCCGAAGACTTATTTAATAAAATGCTCGGACGAAAATTCGTGCGTTAAAGACATTTTTGTTGATAACTTAAAATTTCCTGCCTTGATAGATACAGGCAGCAGTCAGTGTTTGATCAGGGAGAGCACCGCCAAGCAACTCAACCTCCGGCGAGACCCAAAAATCGTGCCAATCTACGGCATCGGCAGCTCGAAAGAACCCGCCACCGAAAGTCTCGGGAGTGCTGAAGTCACCATAGACATCGACGGCGTAAGTAATCCGGTAAAAATACTTATATTAACGGATGATTCACTTCCTCAGCCTATCGTCGTCGGACGAACGTGGATCGACGCTCCGGGTACCGCGCTAGTGCGCCTCGATGGCACCTCAGTGTTCATCAAGACGGAGAACGCTCCTTTTCATGAGATGGAAGAGTATTTTTCGGACGAGAGCGAAAACCCCGATTTATCCTCTAGTTTTGTCGCAAAAATCATCGAAAAAACCGATGATCGGATTTTTCCTACAGCTGTCATCGATCATGAAGTTTCCACGCAGGATCAAGTAAAATTAACGAATTTACTCGATGAGTTCCAGGACCGATTTTCGAGTTCTCTGACCGATTTGGGGTGTTCGACTGCCATCGAGATGGACATAATAGAAAAACCGGGCAGTGTACCTGTTTGCAGGAAACCCTACCGAACGACGCCCAAAGAAAGAGAAGAGCTACGCGACATCGTGAAAGAACTCCGAGAGAGTGGCATCGTGGCACCGACCACCTCACCTTATGCCAGCCCTGTACTTATTGTCAGGAAAAAGACGGGAGAACCTCGTATGGTTTGTGACTATAGGCATTTAAATAATCAACCTGTTAAACAAACCTACCCCTTGCCTCATATTGAGGATCAATTATATTCCCTAGCTGGTGGAGAGATATTCTGTACTCTGGATCTTGCTAATGGTTATTTCCAGGTGCCTTTGTCGAAGGAAGCCCGACTCAAGACAGCATTTATCACACCAGATGATTCGGGGGAATTTACCAGGGTCCCGTTTGGACTCAAGAATGCCCCATATTACTTCACTCGCCTGATGTCCATCGTGCTTGGGCCACTCAGGGGCAACGCCATCCAATTTTTCTTTGATGACATCCTCATTTCGGGTAAAAATTTCGATGACATGCTTCACAAATTGAAACTAGTTTTTCAAAAACTCAGGGAGTATAATTTGACACTGAAGATAACAAAATGTCAATTTGGTCTGAAACAAGTAGAATATCTCGGTTATGTACTTTCAAAGGACGGGATCCGACCAGGAGAGAGGAAGATTCTCGCAGTACGAGACTTTCCACGTCCAAAAAATGCGCACGAAATTCGCCGTTTCATGGGACTTACAGGATACTTTCGCCGTTTTATCCCAAAGTACGCTGAGATAGGAAAACCGCTGACGGATTTAACGAGAAAGGACGTGCCGTTTAACTGGGGCGACAAGCAAGAAGAATCATTTGAAAAACTTAAAATTTGTCTCGTTTCAGAACCTGTACTGAAAGTTTTCAATCCGTCAGATGAAACAGAGCTGCACGCTGACGCTAGCATTGATGGATTAGCTGCAATTTTGTTACAGAAAGACGAAAACGGGGTACAGCGACCAGTGCAATATTTGAGTAAAAAACTCACAGACGCCGAGAAGCATTATCACTCTTCCAAACTCGAACTGATGGCGATCGTTTGGGCGCTCGACCGCCTTCGACCTGTGATTTTGGGCATTCGATTTACTGTTGTCACGGATTGCCAGGCGTTAGTATATTTGTCGGCTAATACAACTTTAAATCCGCAGATAGCTAGATGGAGTGAGCTGATGGCGGAATTCGACCTTGAGATCCGACACCGTCCTGGGGCGCGAATGGCTCACGTAGACGCATTAAGCCGCGCGCCTGTGGAGGATGCGACAAATACACTCGACGAGATTTTAGAACGACGAGTTGAAGTATACTGGACCGAAAGTGCCGTAGAAGAAGAAACCCCGGAAAATGACTTCATCGCTGGAATACAGCGTAGCGACGCCGCTTTACGATCTATTATCGACATTTTAGAGAAGCCGCTGGATCAACGCACTCAAGGGGAAAAAGACGTATCATTATCCTACCAGCTTAAAAATGGATTGTTGTGCAGGAAAGAAGGTGAAAAATTTCAATTCGTAATTCCAAACTGTTTCAGGAAATCGTTGGTGGTTAGATTTCACGACCAAGCTGGTCATTTCGCCTTGGATCGTACTTTATCCATGATGCGCGAGAACTATTATTTCCCAAAAATGAAGAGATATGTGAAACAACATATCCATATGTGTTTAACTTGCCTTCTAACTAAATTACCAGGAGGACGAAGAGCTGGTCGAATCCACCCTATAGAGCCAGGACGACGTCCTTTTGAAACGATAAACATTGACCATCTGGGGCCGTTTGAAAAAAGCCCTAGTGGAAATTGTCACCTTCTCATTATTGTCGACAACCTAACCAAATTTTCCAGGTTATTCCCAGCAAAATCGACGCGGACTAAATACGTCATCGCCGCCCTCGACCGATTCATAGACGACTTCGGAGTCCCGCGGAGAATCATTTGTGACAGAGGAACAGCGTTCACGTCGAAAGAATTTGCGGAGTACTGCGACAAAAAAGGGATAAACCTACACCACGTGAGCGTCAGACATCCACGAGCCAACGGGCAAGTGGAGAGGGTGAATAGAACCATTATTCCAGTAATCCAGGCAAATATGAGCGAAGGAAGATGGGACAAAAATCTTAGAAATATCGAACATTGCCTCAACGACGCCCCTAATGCGACCACTGGTAAGTCACCCTTCGAAATGTTATACGGATTTGTTTCCAGGCGCCGAGATGCGGATTGGAGGCCGTTGACTGAACAACTGGAAAATACCGACTACACCCATCCAACGGAACTACAGACACTGGTAAGAGAAAAAATTAGAAGGGAACACGAGAAATGGAGAGCAACCCATCAGAACCGCCCCGAAGTGAAATTCGAAGTCGGGCAACTCGTGTATTTGCGACGCCCCCCCGTCGCGACCGGAGAACCCACAAAGTTGCAGAATAAGTATAGGGGTCCGCTAGTAATTCTAGCCAAGTTTCCGGGCGATGCGTATAAAGTAGCCGCCCTGAGAAACAGACAGGGGTATTATTATGTAACCAATGCACACGTATCCTTACTAAAGCCATTTCAGGCATATGACGAAGATGAAGCGAATGACTCAGGAGCAACTTCCGAAGACGAAGATAAGAAAATTGAACTAGACGAATTGCGCCGCAGATACTATCAACTCGTGAGCGACGCTGACGACGATAAGGAAAGACCGACCGCCGAAGAAGAGCCCTTTCGACTGGAAGAGCCTAATTCCTCGTCAGAAGTCAAAGCCCTCCCCGAAGAGGACGACGCCACCGCCATTGAAGATGCTTCGGAAAACAAAACACCCGACCACGCGACGGCAACGCGACCGGCGCGTGTGAGAAGACGCCCAAGATATTTGGATCAATTCGTAACGAAATGACGCTTTTAAACTTTTATTTTGCCTTTTTTTAATTTTTATTTTGTTGTTTTACTTTTTTTTAAATTGATTTAATTTGGCACCTCTCACGTCTATCTCGAGTTGGAAACTAAATACCCTGTATGGGTGAAATATCATATTCTTTTCATATGCAAACTTTGGCGAAGAGAAGAGACGACGTGGCGAGAAATCCTGTGACGGTCTACCCGAGAAGATGAGAAGGTTTACCAGAGAAGATTCGACGAAGGACGAGCGGATCGAGGACGACTCCGACGTCAGGATGGACGAATGTTAAAAAATACGCTATACGACACGAGAAGTCACTCTACTTAATAATAATGAAAAAAGAGGAATATGAAGCTGTTATAGAAAGGAATCAGATGTTTTTGAGTTTTTGAGAAGCGCAGACAGAGAATATCAAGAGTCGTGTAGAAGAGAAGTTAAATAAAAAAAAAATTGAGAAGTTGAGACGAAACTTTGTTTTTTTTTTTGTTTTTTTTGTTTGTTTTCATTTCGTTTTTTAAAAAATTTAGTAGTGGAAGTGAGAACTTAACATTCGAATATTTAAGTTTTGACTCTCTTTCGGGCGAAATATCGGCCTAAATAATAACAAGTCATAATAAGTCATAAGGGATGAAGTTATAGGGAAATTATTTGGCTTCAATTTAGGACCAAAACGAAGCATTTAGGCCTAATAGTCCTCTTGTTATCTTGAAAAAAAGAAAAATGGGAAAAGTCGCATTTTTCGAGAAATTGAATTGGTCGACTTCTGCTCCCCAAGCTATACTTTTGAGGAAATAAAATGAATTACTCAACAAAAGATTATTAAAATCTTATTTATTAAACAGTAATAGGTAGGTACTTGAGTATATACATGTAAATAACATTGAAGATGGTTGGGGGTGTCGGTCTGTGGAGAAATCACCTACGTCTTTTGGAGGGCCCACATTCGTAGATAGTTTCTGAATCCACAGGATGAGGTACTGGGAGTGGTTCGTCCATGGCATCTTCTTCGTCTGATTCTTCAATATCCACTGGGGCAATGTTAGAGCATGCTATGCCTCGACATGAGCCGCACAAACTCGAGCAGACAAGTCCCGCTTTCCTGCAGGAGCACCCACCCATGCAGCCTTTCTTGCATTTGCATGAAATCAGCTTCAATATTTCAGGTGACGCTGGAGGCTGCCTGAAGGGGATGGGAAGGAGCCCCTGCTGGCTCTTCATCCAGCCCCAGGTGGTTGCCTGCTTTTCTACCCCCAACCACGACTGTACTTGGTGGTATGTACGATAAGAGTGGTAGGCTGCTGCTTCTTTGGTTGGGGGTTGACGTGCTAGATTAACTCGCACGTTGGCTGCTGCCTGGACGAAGTTTTTATAGCGGAGCTCGTGCAGTTCCGCAGTTTCTCTACCTCCATAGATGGCTTGGAGGCACTTCACCCCAGCTGAGGCAACCTCTTCTTGGGTGGCGTTGGGATTCAAGAAGGTGGCTGCGACATCAATGAGGCTGTTATTCAGCTGAAAGACTCGCAGCACCTTCATTTTCCCGACCCAGAAAAGGGCGCTCGTTGTGTCACACCCTGTGAATGCGTGTAGAAACATTCTCCCCGCGATTGAACGAGGCTGTGGAGTACTGCGATGGCGTAGAGTCACTCCTCCCGCTTTTGTGGAGGTACACGTTGCGTACGGATGAGCCCAAACCAGTGAGTAGCACCACCAGGTCAACATCCTCTCCAACGACAAAAACATTTTCGTAACACCTGCTCTTGGCTAGGACTGTCCTAACAATAGTAGAGTCTGCATCCTCTTCAGATACTTTTGTTTCGATCCCCTCTCGCTGGAACCCTGAGCAGAGGAATTGGATGAGGCGACGCTTGTTATTGTCACTGGAGAGAAATTTCTCCTGGGGTACTTCAATGAATGTAGATTCATGGAAGATGATGTCACTACATCCCGAGGTTCCGTATCGACGTAGGCGTTCGGCTGTTTTGGTGTTTCTCGAAGCCCCATCCTCAGGATAGCCATCAAATACAATTGTAACATTCTGCCCATAGTGGTGACATGTGTAGCTGATGAAGGCAGCTACAATCACTCTGATGCTATCATTGCGACGCCACTGGACCCTGTGGAGTAGGAAACCTCCATCAACCACTACAAAAGAATTAGGGCCTGTTATAGGGATGTTTTCTGCGAGGGGAGTGAAAGCCGCATAGAAGCTCGATTTTGTACCTTTACGCATCCCTTCTTCAGAAAACAGAGCCGTTGGGTAGGGAGCCAACTCGTATTTGAAGTGCTCCTTTAAGTGATGTTCTGATTGCTTGATGATGCACAGCCTTTGAAATATGGTGAGGGGATCAATCTCAACTTTCTTGTTGTCAAAGTTGATGACAGCTGTAGCCAAAGTTCTTACTTTGTCTTTTCGTTTGAAACCAACTTTTCCGTACGTATGTCCTGTGATTTGTTTAACCCCTTCAGCTCCCAATTCCTGTGCTTGATGACAGTTGACCTCTGAGGTTCCAACAATCCCACTGCTTATGGACAACAGTTTGTCAGTGGAAGAAAATGGAACGTGGACATCCAACCAGTTTTTCAATTTCTCCACATCATCAGTGTCACGTCCGATGCGGGAGGGCCTCATGTCAACATGCTCTTCACTGGTGGTGCTGGAAACGGTCCAGTAGTATTCAACTCCCTCGCAAATGTTTAGCATGAATACCATTCCACCCGTCCATCGAGCAAGAACGCTGTTTGATATTCCTCGCCCATGGGTCAAGCCACCCTGGCTCTTCATGGACCGCATTAGAACCTGCTCAGTAGTCAGATCAGTTCACAGGCCAGACCAAAATTTGTGCGAGCGACGAATGGTAAACTCGCCTCTTTCTGTGAATGAGCGGAACTCTTTTGGGTCCATTCGCTGTTGAAGTGTTCCCATATCCTGGAGGTACAGCCGAGCGCTCTTAGCATAGAGGAAATGGCCAGCTGAGTGGAAAAAAGGGAGCATGTTATTGATTGTCTCCAGGTGAAGGTTCCAATCTCCCATTCTCTCTGCTTGAATGAATTTTTTCAAGTACTGAATCCAGAGCTTTGATGTTGGTCCTCTGTTTTCCAGTTTTTCCATCGCAGTTTTGAATTTGGCACCGAGGATTTGGATAGTTTTGTTCTCTGTCAGTTGCAGAATCATATTTCTCTCTTTTTCAGCATTTTTTTCCGACATCTTTATCAGCAGGTTTTCAATTTCGGTTCGTTCCCCTATTGTGGTATCTACTTCATCGTTCCAAATGAAGAGAGAAAGTGCAAGATTCGTCAACATATGAGCCCTCATGGCTCTCGAATATGCATGCCCATGTAGAATTTTGTCGACACTATTCTCTGCAAATATAGTCGACAGGAGTTCTTTCAGCCCGCTCCCTGCCATTATGGCGCCAATGGCCCCCATAAACGACATGAGAAGGTGGAAGCCCCCTAATCGTACCACTACATTTGTCAGCTGAGGGTTTTGGCAGCTCTCCACAATATCTCTAGCCTTCATGTATAAAGGTTGGTCATATGTCACGAAGCACGTTGTCTGTCCGTGAGTTCGTGTTCTCTCACAGGATTGAACTAGAGACGTGAGAACAGTGTCGTAGTCTGTTGGGGGAGCGTGGATAAATGGAAGGAAAACTATCCTCGAGCGTTGATAGGGAAGGTCTTGGGTAACCTGTTCCATATAGCCATTCCAACCTGGGATTCCTGGTGTGCTGTGACTTTTCCCAAACAACCAGACGAGGTCTGGGGTTGAAGGTAGAATTTCACTCGAAGCTTTCGCATCAGCTATTGAAATAGCTGATAAGCCTGCATTCTTGCTGACAGTGGACGACATGAGTTCTGATTGGGTATGCGCTGTTAATGATTCTGCAGAAACATATTTCAACCTTGGGATATTTTTGTCTGGGTTGATGGAGGAATAAGGGGTTATTATCAGGATTCCACCCATCTCGTGGAATGTGTTGAGGCCATCCAATGTGTTGACGTTAACATCAGCGTTGTCCCAAACAAACTGCATAAAAGCACCTTTTTCAATCAGCTGTGCAAGTTCTCCCCGAAGGATGGCTGAACTCTCTACTCTCATAGCCTCCTTGTAACTGCAGGAAAATCCCATGGAATATCAGAGATTTACAAGGTGCATTGAGCCAAATTTTCTGTACAAATAAGCACCAAAGCTGACCTGAACTGAGGACAAGAAGGATCTGGGCCTGACTGCTGTTATGATTGCATGGCCAAATGCTGTAATTTTTTTTTTCCAGTAGTCAAGGGAGTATCGCTTGTTTTTGAGGACTATCGTCTCAAGGAACACTTTTAAAGTCTCCGGCATGTCATCCTCAGCATTTTTCATAAAATCGTCAGAAGGAGGATATTCACTAATGTCATATATTTGTGAGCGAATATCCTGCAGTACTATCTCAGCTGCAGCCTTGACCACTCTCAATCGCTCCTCTTGTTTGTTTTTCTTTCTCTCTTGATACCAACTGTCATACAGGATCTTTTGCCCAATGCCCCCGAAGCTGACTATTGAGATGCGGCCCTGACCTGTCTTTGTGAACATGACTTGCTCCCCAAAGTACCTCTTCAGGTGTAATTCGACGCTCTTGATATCAGGTTGGTAATCCCCTGGGAAGCCTCGTGATAATAGATCGTTCAATGCAAATTGACACTCATGTTCGTTTTCTGCAAGGTATTCGTAAATCCTCTCCATACCCTCCGCAAGGTCTATATCCTGTGGGCGCCCTGATCTCTTGAATCCTTTGCCACGCTTTTTGGCCCACAGCTTATTGTAACAGTCATGATGGTACTGGCCCATAGCAGCAACAAGGTCAGAAATACAAGAAAGACGCTGTATTATCTGTTCTCCCCACTCTGGGCAGCCATTTCTATAATTGAATCCTTCATGCTGAGGGTTTCAACTTTGTGCACCGTTTTCGCTCTGCAGGAGTTGGTGGAGACGTTGGAAGATACAATTGAAATAGTATGCCTTATTGTTGTTTTTAGACACTGAGGAGACATTTAACCAGGTGAAGTTTAACTGAATTAGTGAGACTTTAAAAGTCTTTAGGGTCAATCTGATGGTCAGATGGATTAGCCATGCCCTGAGGCATAGATGGGTAATGGTGGAGCTTGGAGGGGAAACGGTGGAGGGGTGCCCCGCAGGGTTATGCATAATCGTTGTAGACGAGCTCATCAGGTTGACGGAGGTAAAAGGTTTTTATATGCAATTTTTTGCAGACGACGGTGCCATAGTCGTTAAGGGGAAGAACTTGTCAACGCTTTGCGAGGTAATGCGCGAGGCAATTAGACTTGTGGGGGACTGGTTTGAGCCAAGAGGGTTAACTATAAACCCGGATAAAGTGAAACTATGTTTGTTCATGAATAGAAGGAGTAGGCAGGGGCTTCAGGCCATAAGTATCAGAGGAAGGGAGGTGGAACCCGGACCATCGGCTGAGATGGGAAGCGCATTATTAGGAATATTTATCAGAGGGCATTGAGTACGTTTTACCAGACTAGGAGGGTAGTGGTGAAAACATGGGGTCTCAACCCCAAAATGACCTTCTGGCTCTATGTGGGGGTCATTCGCCCAAGGATTCTTCAGGTGGCAGTAGTGTGGTGGAAAGCGGCTAATAAATTGTGGAATTCGTCTGCCAGGCTCGATAGGGTGCAGAGGTTACCCCGTCTGGCCACTCTGCGGGGAGGATTTTCAGACGACACCAACTGGACCGATGGAGGTAATGTTGGGTCTAAAATTCTGAGCCAACTGCCGTACAAAATAATGGCACAAGTAGCGGATCTTGCCAAGGCTCCTGGAATTACTCCCTATACCACACTGAAGGACCGACTCACCAAGGCGTTCAGTGAGAGCCAAGAGAGAAGAGTACTTCGCTTACTGGAAGAAACACAACTTGGCGACGCCAAACCATCGCAACTACTCCGGCACATGCAGAGTGTTTCGAACGGAGCACTCTCGGACGATGTCATGAAGACGGTATGGTTGAGAGCACTACCCGCTCGAGTCAAAAATGTACTCGCGGTGCTCGAGCAACCGCTCGACAAGCTCGCACAAGCAGCCGACCGAATCATGGAAATGGACAGTTCCTATTCAACAGGGAATTCTTCAGTCGCCGCTGTCGTCAGCGCACAACTCAGCCCACTGGAACTGGTCATCGCCGAGCTACAAAAACTCCGCACCTCCTTTGAAAGACGCGGCCGATCCAATTCACGAAACAGGGGTAGTAAACGCCCTAGGCAACGGAGTAAATCTCGATCGTCAACCCTCTGTTTCTACCATCGAAAATTCGCGGCGAATGCTCGGAAATGTGCCCAGCCCTGCAGTTGGTCCCAAGGCACCAACAACGCCACGTCATCGGGAAACTAGCCCCGGCGGACTCCACCGCCAACGACGTCCAATCTCCCCGTCTCTACGTCTACGACCTCCAGACCAAGGAGAAATTCCTAATTGACACTGGCGCGGCCATCTCCGTTCGAGAGTCGAGTCACGAGTAAAATCGAGCGAGTCACATGAATCAAAATTACAAACTGTACGCAGCAAACGGTTCTCCTATTGCAACTTATGGCAATCAACACCGAACTCTCGACCTGGGACTTCGCAGACCTTTCAAATGGACCTTCGTGGTAGCCGATGTTTCAAGCGCCATACTCGGCGCGGATTTTTTAAAACACCACAACTTAGCCGAAGACCTAACCAGGAAGCGACTAATCGATGAAATCACACAAATTCAGATCCACGGGATTACGACGAGAAAAGCCTCACCACAACTTTCAACAATGCCAATTGGAGCACCATACGGCCACCTTCTTCAAAAGTTTGCAAACCTACTTCTACCTACGCCTATTAAGGCGAAAGCAGAAGGAGACATCAAGCATTATATCGAAACTACTGGTCCACCCGTCTCAGCGAAAGCCCGACGCCTTCCACCCGAGACGTACCGCGCTGCTAAAGAGGAATTCCGGCGCATGATGGAGGAAGAAATCTGTCGCCCATCACGCAGTCCGTGGTCAACCCACTTCACGTCGTGCTAAAAAAGGATGGCTCAATACGTCCTTGCGGCGATTACCGTCGTCTAAACGCAATCACGCAGCCAGACCGCTACAGCGTTCCGAATCTTCACGATTTTACCAATCACCTTTACGGTGCACAAGTATTTTCGACACTGGACATCAACAGAGCGTACCATCACATTCCCGTCGCGGAGAACGACATACCCAAGACCGCCATCATCACACCGTTCGGTCTCTTTGAGTTCCCCAGGATGACATTTGGTCTCCGCAATGCAGCGCAAACTTTCCAGCGCTTTATGGACCACATCTTTCGGGATTCACCCTTCGTCTTCACCTACATTGATGACGTTCTGGTCGCATCAAAAAATCCTAGGGAACACGAAGAGCACCTTCACCAAGTCTTCTCCATTCTTCACAAACACGGTCTCACGCTCAACCTGAAGAAAAGTGTTCTGGGCCAGCCCACCGTCAAATTCCTTGGATATCAAGTGAACGCCAAAGGTATTCAACCACTGGAAGAAAAAGTTCGTGCGATTCTCGAAATGCCACAACCTAAAGCTATCAAGGATCTCCGACGCTTCCTAGGAATGGTAAACTTCTACCGCAAAAACATTCCGCACGCCGCCGAAATACAAAAACCTCTCAACGAGTTGCTACACGGCGCCAAGAAAAATGATCGCACACCGCTCCATGGTCTCCAACGACAGTGCAAGCCTGGGAACAAACTAAGCACACACTTGCAAACGCAACTAAGCTTAATCACCCAGCGGACCATCTTCCTCTCTTCCTGCAGTGCGACGCAAGCTCCTCAGCTCTGGGAGCTGTCCTCCAACAGAAAAACGGCAGCGAATTTCAGCCACTCGGATTTTTCTCACGTGCACTAAGTAAAGCACAAACCGTCTACAGCACTTACGACAGGGAACTGCTCGCCATCTACGAAGCAGTGAGTTACTTATGAAAATAAAATGCAGGAGTCAAAAAGTTATGAAAATAAAATCCAACTGCTGCAGGTACTCTATAGTCGGATCGGTGAAAGAATGTGCATGAAATTACCCTCTCTCTTTTCCCTAAACCCACATGACTTACTGCTACCACGCCATCACCTGAGAGGAGCCTCTCCTATTTTATCGGTAAAACTCTCTGTTATTGGTTGCAGTTGTTTGATAAAAGTGGAGAGTTAGAGAACCACATTAAGAGAGGGAAAAATCGGGCTTATGGCCTCCCACCACTCATGCACATTCTTTCGCTGATCCGAGTATAGATTTCTAGATTATTTAGTTTTGAGTACAACGGTTTCACATCTTGGGTTGATATCAAATATCTTCATTAGGTAGGTATATTTATAAAATCATTTTCGAAAGAAAAAGAACGAATGGCAAACGTGAACATACAATTTTTTAAATAAGTAAATCTAAGGCGGCGTTCATACTATGGCGATACGATATCGTTTCTACATCACTCAGACACATTTCCAGTTGTTTCTATCTGTCCCAGATGCTGTTAATTTGCGTCGGCGATGTCGAAACGATATCGTATTGCTCTAGTATGTTCGCCACCTAAGGGTTGATTAAAAGGAGAAATGTTACGTCTTAACGCTGATATGCCCGTTATTTCTACCCCCGTCACCCAACAATGATTAATATGTACCCACTCCGTTATCTACTCAATTGTCACTGGAAGTCCGAGCCGAGGCACTAGTGACAGTGACTGAAAGGAAACAAAACCAAGTACAAGCGAGTACAATTGTATCAGATACTCATCTTGCTTTGCTATTGGTTGGAAAGTACCCAGTCAACTAACTTCATGCTCTCTCATTGGCTAAAAAGTACCCGTTTGTTGGTGCCATCATTCGGTGGATAGAGAAACAACAATTGACTGTGAAATACCTCCGCTTTCCGCTTGGGAATAAAGTCAGTCGTGGGGAGAGGAGAACTCTTAGTTGATATTGATACTTGATACTAAAAGTACTCGGTTCAATCGGGCAGTATCAGTTGATACTACCAGGTACATTGAAGTATCAGTGACAAAGTATCAAGTAGATACTTTTTTACCCACCTCTACTTGGAAGGTCCTCCTAACCCGCTTAACAAGTGAACGCCAAAGGTATTCAACCACTGGAAGAAAATTCGTGCGATTTCTCGAATGCCACCAACCTAAAGCTATCAAGGATCTCCGACGCTTCCTAGGAAATGGTAAACTTCTACCGCAAAAACATTCGCACGCCGCCGAAATACAAAAACCTCTCAACGAGTTGCTACACGGCGCCAAGAAAAATGATCGCCACACCGCTCCATGGTCTCCAACGACAGTGCAAGCCTGGGAACAAACTAAGCACACACTTGCAAACGCAACTAAGCTTAATCACCCAGCGGACCATCTTCCTCTCTTCCTGCAGTGCGACGCAAGCTCCTCAGCTCTGGGAGCTGTCCTCCAACAGAAAAACGGCAGCGAATTTCAGCCACTCGGATTTTTCTCACGTGCACTAAGTAAAGCACAAACCGTCTATAGCACTTACGACAGGGAACTGCTCGCCATCTACGAAGCAGTGAGTTACTTATGAAAATAAAATGCAGGAGTCAAAAAGTTATGAAAATAAAATCCAACTGCTGCAGGTACTCTATAGTCGGATCGGTGAAAGAATGTGCATGAAATTACCATCTCTCTTTTCCCTAAACCCACATGACTTACTGCTACCACGCCATCACCTGAGAGGAGCCTCTCCTATTTTATCGGTAAAACTCTCTGTTATTGGTTGCAGTTGTTTGATAAAAGTGGAGAGTTAGAGAACCACATTAAGAGAGGGAAAAATCGGGCTTATGGCCTCCCACCACTCATGCACATTCTTTCGCTGATCCGAGTATAGATTTCTAGATTATTTAGTTTTGAGTACAACGGTTTCACATCTTGGGTTGATATCAAATATCTTCATTAGGTAGGTATATTTATAAAATCATTTTCGAAAGAAAAAGAACGATTGGCAAACGTGAACATACAATTTTTTAAATAAGTAAATCTAAGGCGGCGTTCATACTATGGCGATACGATATCGTTTCTACATCACTCAGACACATTTCCAGTTGTTTCTATCTGTCCCAGATGCTGTTAATTTGCGTCGGCGATGTCGAAACGATATCGTATTGCTCTAGTATGTTCGCCACCTAAGGGTTGATTAAAAGGAGAAATGTTACGTCTTAACGCTGATATGCCCGTTATTTCTACCCCCGTCACTCAACAATGATTAATATGTACCCACTCCGTTATCTACTCAATTGTCACTGGAAGTCCGAGCCGAGGCACTAGTGACAGTGACTGAAAGGAAACAAAACCAAGTACAAGCGAGTACAATTGTATCAGATACTCATCTTGCTTTGCTATTGGTTGGAAAGTACCCAGTCAACTAACTTCATGCTCTCTCATTGGCTAAAAAGTACCCGTTTGTTGGTGCCATCATTCGGTGGATAGAGAAACAACAATTGACTGCGAAATACCTCCGCTTTCCGCTTGGGAATAAAGTCAGTCGTGGGGAGAGGAGAACTCTTAGTTGATATTGATACTTGATACTAAAAGTACTCGGTTCAATCGGGCAGTATCAGTTGATACTACTAGGTACATTGAAGTATCAGTGACAAAGTATCAAGTAGATACTTTTTTACCCACCTCTAGCTCGTACCACTTTGGCCACTCCCTGAGGAAGAAAAGGCTCGTACCCTTTTCATCCTCTACCTTCAAGCTACTGCTCGACGGGCTCGTACCCCGTCGGCACCGGTTTTCCTGTCGTTCCCGATCACGCCTTTCTAATTTTAGTCGAGACCTTCTGATCGAGGGATCAAAACCAATAACCTCGACAGGCCTTATTATGTTTTCTTTTGTGATTTCATCCATCATTTTCTTTCTTTGTGCGTGGAATTGCTGACATTCCAGTATTGCATGTGTAGGTGTGTTGATGGGGCCGTCTTCGCATTACACGCAGCCACCAGCGGATCCTCTCTCGAAATCGAAGTCTCGTAATGGTGATCACCTCTTCGCGGCTCAGTTTGGTTTCTCTCTACCATGGGACTTGTCTTAGTCCAGGTTGGATGACAGCATATTTTCTTCAAGTGTGTCTTATTTGTGGATAAAGTAGAAAGGAAAAGACCTCGCTTTTCTGCCCTTATTTTGCGACGTTTACCCATAAAGGCGAAGTGCTCACTTAACGAAAAAACCTGTCTTTTTTTTTCAACGTATTTTTGATGGGCACCTGACCTGCTTTTTATCCGTCGCCATACCGATTTTTTCGTCAAATATGCATTAACATTAAAGGAGTCTTTTGTCTGGTACATCTTGTTTGTTTTCAACTTTTACTCCGCGATTAAACTTTTTCACTGTAAAAAGAGTTGAAAACTTCGAATGACATTTCTTTTCCAGGATCGAATAGTTTTCGAAGATAACAAGAAAGATATGGGACGGTTTTGAGTATATCCATTTGAAATTCATGAGCTTTGGAAAATGTTTTTCTCTCTCTATTCAACGTTTCGAAGCGAGAAAATAAGTTCAAAATCAAGGAAAATGCGCTGAACAAAACATTAAAAAAACCTGATGAATACGAAAAGGCTCTATCGTCAGCGATCAGATTAAAGATTAAAGAGGCACAATGCAATGATTCTTCTTTCAGAAGAGATATGTTGATAGAGTGAATAATTTAAAATGTTTTTTTTTAAATGTACGAGCTTTCACTCCATAAAAAATAATTTTGAGTTTATTTTACGAATGTTTGAACAGGGGAGAGGTCCCGTATCAAGCAGGGAATGGGCAAGTAAAACAAACTCATCGTTGGCCGTGCTTATTTGCCTGGTGAATTAAAATGTATTCGTCTGGGGCGCGATACTCGCTTTTAGTCTGTAATCACTCAAATGCCGGTTTAAAACTCATTTTACTGAAAGCATTATCTGTATATCGATGAATTGTCAAGAAGTCCTCTTCTGCAAACGTTAAATTTAACACTATAATAGCGTTTCCCATTGGCAACAAACATCTCGATGGAGAAATTCATGTCCGACCGCGCTCTCTGAATTTAAACGTTTATTAATGGAGAAGACGAGTGGAAATGAATCGCCCCAGAACCTTATGTAAATGGAAAACGCTATTAAAGCAAAATTACAGTTTCGATGCCATTTTTGTTTGACTCAGGCCATAGCCTGTCGATTACCCACGAAATCCGGGTGTTTATTTCAGTTAAATTGCAAGATCTGGGCCTTGAAATGACAAGTTTGCAATTGTTTATTGTGGACTCGGACCCCACGGACTATAGCCGGCCACGACGAAATTACGCGTGGTAGGCTAACGAAGGCCCGTGTGCAATATTCAGGGGGCAAATATCTGTAAAATTGGATCCTTCCAGGCACAATTTTTGCGGAAATGCAAGTTTCGGGGCTAATTTTAGATTTTAGAAGATGCGGATCCTGGGCTAGCCGGCTCCGGCATACGCCCATATACACGATTAGCCGAACAATGGTAACTATCAGAGAAACAATATTTGTGGTTTTGCTAATTCAGGTCCTAATTTGAACAAAATTACGAGTTTTCTGGCAGAAACGCAGAAAGTCCGCAAAATTGTAAGTTTTGGGTCTTCGGGTGTTAATTTAAGCAAAATTGCAAAGTTTTGGGGCCTTTTCTGTCGTGGTGGATCATCTGCAAAATTCCGAGATAAATTGAAGTTGCCGGTTGCAGGTATCCGGGCGGCTAACGAGCCGCACAATCAATTGATGGTGTGGTGGTGGTGGGGGGGGGGTGCGGCTACTACGAAATTAAAGTTCCAAGGAAACATAGCCAAAAAGGAGCGTGTCTCAGGTCTGAGGAATGAGGAACCGTTCCAGAGCTGAAGTACGAAGGGGCGTCTTTTGAAAATAACACGGGTTCACCGTGACAACCATTTTAATCGTGTTAGGATAGCGCCGTGTGGAAATTATAACGCCCCTTCGTACTTGCCATCACAGGGCAAGTGGGGAGGGGGGTACCGCTTCATCAGATCAACCCTAAGCTTCCAAGATCTTTTTAATCCTCACCAGTGGATTGGTTCTGTGGTTTCGTCGGGAGCATTCCTGCTGACTTTCTCGAAGCGATATTCACATTTCGCGGGCAGAAAGCATCTATAGGTCTTAAGAATGGCCGATTATTAAGTCCAATGTTTAGTGAACTATATGATTTTTTGATCCGATTCTCCCATCCTTTTTGTTGTTGTTGTGACAACCCTTTCTTCCTTCTTTTTTACTTCCATGTTATTTATCTCCTCCTTGATCACGGACCACCCACTCCTTGGAGAGGTATAGCCCCCATGTATCGGGCGCCACTGGAACCGAACAACGAAAATAAAGACCTGCTGATCCGTTCCGGCGAATTATGCGTTGATGGAAGATTGTCAGGACCTTAATTCGGACCACTCGCCTGCCGTCTTAACGATAAGTGAGCGAGTCATTCAAAGATCACATGATCTGGGTGACGGCTCCAATATTTTAATTCAAGAGACTCTAGCGCAGTGAAGCGATAGAAGTGACGAATGAAGAGGCGATATTAGTGAAGAGGAATGTCACCGTTAGAGGGTCGGAACGGGTGATTTCAATGTGGTCGTCACCGGAGTCAACAGTGACGGAGTAGTCACAGTGACAAAATCACCAACAGTGAAATCACACCTCACCTCTACTGCGCAGTACTTTGAACTGCTGAAGTCTCATCCAACAGACAGATATTTCGGATTAAGCAAGATGATGCCTACTCGGACGCAAGAAAGTCCAAGCTGGTGTTCCACAAGGAAGTATACTTGGCCCACCTGAACCAGTGATCTACCTGAAAACGGAGGTACCATAACAGCTACATTTGAAGATGATACGTCCATTTTAGCTGTCGGTGAAAAAAAGTGTGAGTCAGTTAACAAACTCCAGTGATCTCTCTCCCAGCTCCTTGGTTGGACATCGAGATGAAGAATTCGCATGAATGAGAGTAAATCGGTGCACGTTGACTTGAAAAACCGAAGAATCAGTTATGTAATGGCCTACCTCAACAATAACAGAATCCTGCATGCCAATGAGGCCAACTACTTAGGCATGGCCAACCTCAAAAAAAGAAATTCGAGCTGAACTTTAAATTCCGAAAAATTTATTGGTTCATGAACGCTGTACAAACAAGTCATCAAACCAGCCGTATGGAGCACAGCTATGGGGCTGTACCTCTCAGAGCAATCGAAACATAATACAGAGATTCCAAAACAAAGTACTGAGGTCTTGCGTACATGCATACCGGTACTATCGAAACCGGCAGACTTCAAACAGAACTTCAGATTCCTTCAGTTGACGAAGTCATCCGAAGCCAAGCTATAGCCCATCATCCATTGGTGTTTCCGGCCTACCTACGGAATAGGCCTGGAATCCGTGTGTGGGGGTGCCAGTTTCCGTAGTGGTAGTGTGAAAAAAAGGTTTCGATGGTCATTCTCGGTGAATTCGGTATAGTAAGATTGTCACAATTTTTTTTTTTTTTTTTTTTTTTTCAAACTTATGCTTACGAGAGCCATTTGCCTATGTTCGTTTTTATTTTTTAATAGTTGTAATATAAGAGGTTGTAATAAATAAAGAATGTATGTAGCAATGTAAATTATGTATTGTAGTTCAAATATGAGAGTAGAATAAATAATATTTTATTTCATCAGATTATTTAATATTTAATATCTTGCTATTTATTTCAATAAGTTATTTCAAATTCATTGGTGTTGAGACGTAGGTAAAGTTACTATAGTTCCATATTGCTATCGTTCATGAAATTAACTAATTCTGTATGTGTAATTCTAATATTCGTGAGTATTATGTAAAAGTTGAATGAAGCGATTAAATTTTTATAAAGTAAATTCAAAAATTTTGATCTGTGTATTTTGTATTTTGTACATTCCATTATTTGATGTTCAAGATTGTCAGTCTGGTTGCATGTTGTACTGGTTTTTCGTCCTATTTTAGTCAAATATTCATTACATACATATACCATGATTTGATCTGATTCTATTGATGTTTTTAATGTTTTTTCGAGATAAGTTTAATTTGTGAAACCATGGTTTTGGTAGTATAAGGGGATTTATGGTTTTATAAAAATAGCCTTTTGTTTGTTCTTGAAAATCAGACTGCCATTTATCTTTCAGTAATTCTGTGAAAGTGGTGTGGATGTCGCTAACTGGAATTTTATAATGGAGTATATTGTTTGATGTGCTACCGCTTTTTGCTAGTAGATCAACTTCGTCATTTCCAGGAATTTTGGCGTGACCTTTTATCCAAATTATTGAGATTCTTTTATTCTGTGTGGAAGTGATGTTGTGTAACATATTCATTATTTCAACCAAAAGATATGAAGATAGTTGGATAGCTTGTAATGTCTCTTTATATTATCAGTTTTATCCATGTAAGCTGCTCCCACGTTGCCATTCTTCTTAGATCCATCTGTGTAAATTATATGTTTGTTGGTTAATAATGGCATTACTTTTTCGTTGAAGGTTGTGATTGGGGATATGTCGTCTTTGTTATGTGGCATGTACAAAATGGGTATTTGAGTTGGTACTAAGTAAGCTTGTTTATCAAATATCGGGAGTTTGCTAGAGCAAGCTATTAGTGATTGAAATGTCGATGTGTCAAGGAAACTATCAATTATTAGTGGTGTGGGTTTTTTTCTCCAGTAATGATGCGTAAGTACTTTAGTTGCCAAATGGGCAATTTTACGATAAATGAGTGGTGATGTTGTTGAAGTTTTTAATACATATCTATCGCACAGAATTTTACGGCGAAATTTAAGAGGGGGTTCATGGGCCTCAGCCAAGATAACATTGGTTGGTGTGCTTTTTAAATATCCCATACACATAGTATAATACATTTGTACTGCAATCCATCTAGCTTTTGCATTGTCGTTTTGTTGGCTCTGCTGTAAAAAATGCAACCGAAATCATTTATGGCTCTTATTGTTGATCTGTAGAATAATAGGCAAGTCGCTTGGTCAGTCCCGTAATTGATGAAACAAATCATTTTTAAAATATTAAAAAAAAATTCTGTTTTAGCGATAATGTCTTGTACGTGATTTTTCCAATTTAATTTTCTGTCTAAATTCAAGCCCAAGAATCGAACATTATTTCTTACTGAGAAACGTAATCCTCCTAACGTTATTTCTTCCTCTAGGGGAACATTTCTTCGCCTAGTGAAAGGGCACACTACTGATTTTGCTGGGGAGAAAGTCATTCCGTTTTCGTTAGTCCATACCCGTAAATTCTGAATCGCGTTATCCAAAGATTCTATGCATGTAGGTATACTTTTATTTATCGCATATAAGCAAATATCATCGGCATATTGTATAATATTTACTTCAGTGCGTGAGTAATTTTCCAGATCAGCTGAGTAAATGGCGTAGAAAAGGTAACTGAGTATGTCTCAGAGAGGAAGTCCAGATCGTGAAATCTTGGGTCCGATTATTTCATTATTTATTCGGAGAAACACGTTTCTCCCGCTGAATAGTTTTAGAATATTACTTATAAATGTGTTAGGTAATCCTATAGAGTTCAACTTTTTACTCAGTATTTTAAAATTTACATTATCATATGCTCCTTCAATATCTAGAAATACTGCAACAACATTTTTATTAGAAGTAAAGGATAAATCAATATCAGAGAGAAAAAGAGTATGACAGTCGTGTATTGTTCTTCCTTTTCGACATCCAAATTGTGAGGTGGACAATACATTTTTTTTTTTTTTTCTTCTTGGCATTGGCATTGAGCCATACAGCCATTGCATTTATGTGAGATATTACGTTGTTGGTGTGTTTGTTGTTGCTGTTGTTGTTGTTGTTGTTGTTGTGCTTCTTCTTCCTACTATTCTTATTGCCTAGATATGTGTCATTGTGGGTTCTTGGATTTTGTTATTGAGTAGTGATACTGTTAGGGTTTTAGTTATGTTATATTTGTTAAATAATAGTTGAATGTTGATTATTATTGAATATAGGTGTATATATATTTTTATTGGTGTTATCGAGTTTTACTGAGTTATTGATGTTAATACATGGTTATGTTTTTATTTATTGTTTATTGATGTCTTTGATGTTTTTATTGCTATTTATTGTTTTAATTAGTGAGTATTCAAGGAAAAATTTTCTTTAGTTAATTTTTTTTTTAATATTCTTATTTTCGCATCCTTGATAAATTTGATTATGTGTTCCGTTGTTTTACCTGGATTTTGGAGGATGGAATTGTAGTCGAATGGCAGATGGCAGGTCTAAAATTGGTGATAGTTGAGCGAACATTTCTTGTCTCTGCCTGTCAAACTTCTTACATGTGAGTATGATATGTTTCATGTCCTCCTTTTCGAGACACTCACTACATTTTTCTGACGTTCTTCTGCCAATTTTTGCCAGGCAGGCCCCGCACAGAGCGTGTCCCGATCTTAGTCTGCACATTATCTTTATCTCTCTATACTTCCTGGTGAAGCTAAATAAAACCAAGGATGCCCACCGACCCTTGTTAAGAGTGATTTGTTGAACCGTCCTTTTGTACCGGTATTGTACTGGTCTTCCCATGCTGTCAACGTGCTTCGTTCCAGTCTTGTCACGCAATCGGATGGTGGAGGTCTATAAGGAGTTGCAACACCTTGAATGGCAGCTTGTTGAGCCAGCCTATCTGCTGCCTCGTTCTCTGTGATGCCGACGTGTCCCTTCACCCAAACTAGTTTGATCTCTTGTGATTTGTTACGTGTTAGCACTTCTGCTTTTAAGGTTAGTATCAGATGATTGGAATGCGAGCTGTACTGAGTATTATCCATATATTCTACCAGGCTCTGAGAATCAGTTAAAACTGCATATTTTCCTGCTGAAAGACTTCGAATGTATTTTACCGCTTCGATTACTGCGACTATTTCGGCTGAAGCACTTGACATATATTGATTTAGTTTAAATTGTTTGACAACGTCATTGAGTGGATCGTACACTGCTGCCCCCACTTGGTCGCCCTTCTTCGAGGCATTTGTGAATATCAAAGTGTGGTCAGGGATTGTGCTGTGTATATCTTGTTTGAATATAGCATTAACGGTGTATGGTAATGTATCCTTATAATTTTGCAAACAAATAGTGTCTACTTCCTCGGTTACCGTGGTAAAGGCATGTTCGTATATATGGGATAGGTGTAGGATCTGTACGTGATCATGCTAAATTCAGATACTCTGTTGAAACTATCGACCATGAGAGGCCGCGGTTTATTTCTACAGTATGCATATGTTGCTACCATTCCGACCAGTTGAGTCAATTTACCTGATATCTGAGGTTTGAAAGATAGGACATTCATCGTATACCTGTCAGTTAGGATCCTCCTTCTCAAGCTAAGAGGCATTTCTGCTGTTTCGACCTGCATCACGTCGATAGGCGTGCTTTTGAGATACCCAAGGCAAATTCGTAATTGAGCGGATGGTTGCTCGGTAAAAACTTAAGCAGGTTTTTGGGTCTGCGCCCCACTTGCTATGCGCTATCATCTTCAGAACATTCATGTATCTCTCAGATTTCCTAATAATATTATCAAGATGGGCCGTCCACTTCAACTTTGAGTCGAGATGAAGGCCCAGGAACTTTACCTCCCGGGAACATGTAATTTTGTGTCCTCCTATTTCTATTTCGTTTTCCATTAGAAGAGTTCTTTTCCTTGTGAACATACAGACCACAGATTTTTCCCGTGCCACGGCTAGCCCGTTCGTATTTGTCCACTGTTCAAGTATACGAAATGCTACTGATAGCTTGTCAATGCACTCGTCCTTAGTTTTTTGGGTACTAAATAGACACAAGTCATCAGCAAATTGTATTATATTACATTCCGGTATAATTTTCTTCTCTAAATCAGCGACGTATATAGCATATAAAATACCAGACAATATTCCGCCTTGAGGCAGTCCAACCATGGCGATCCTGGGACCGAAAAGTTTATTGTCATATCGGACGAAGACCTTCCGTTCGATCAATAGTTTAATTATTTTTCTGGAGAAGGCCGGTGGGAGGCCCAATGTCAGCATTTTGTTAACGAGTATGTTTAACTGTACGCTGTCGTACGCACTTTCAATGTCCAGGAATGGTCCCATTAGCACTTTGTTTGTCGTAAATGCCATTTCTATTTCGCTGACGAGGTTTGTGTGGCAATCATATAGTATATTCTTCCCCTTCCTGAAACCATACTGGGTTTTAGGAAGTAAATTGTTGTACTCCAGGTGCCATTCTAAGCGATTTTTCACCATTCTTTCGAACGTCTTTAATATACCGACGAAAGCGAAATGGGTCGGTATGAGCAATAATTATTCGGTTTCTTACTACTTTTCAGAACCGGTACCACCAAATACTCTTTCCAGCTTTTCGGATAGTTTTCAGTTGTCCAAATTTCATTTAATATGCGCAACAGGAGTTTCTGAGCCGTTTCCGGAAGGTTAGTCAACATGGGATAATGAATGTTGTCCAACCCCGGGGATGTATTTATCTTACGGCGTACAGCCAAGTGAAATTCTTGCAAGGTAAAGGTTTGTTGTAGGAAGTGTTGTTCAGAATTTTTGGGAATAATATATAGGGTTCATGCAAGGCGGAAACTGTAACATGGGGAGGGCACTGTTTCTGGATGAATTCGTCTATCCATTCCTCTTTTGCGGCCGAGTCTGCAGTTGGAGGTTGGTCCGATTTATTGCTTAATTTCTTTAATGTGCGCGACACATAATTAATATTAGAATGTCTATTTAAGCTTTCGCAATAAGTTTTCCATGTTACTTTCTTCCTCTCACTAATTATCTTCTTAGCCTTAGCTTCTGCTTTCTTATACTCGCAGTATGTATTGGCTGAACTGTTCCTCTGATACGCTAGGAATGCCTGCTTCCTTTCATTAATTGCCTGTTTGCATTGATCGTTCCACCACATCTTGCCTAATCCGCCCGTGGACCGGGGAGTGACTTTTGGAATGGCTTTTTCACTCGCAGCATTAATGAAATCGACGAATTTTTCATAGTTTATGGGATTGTTCGTTACGTTTGTATCTGCTATAAATCGCTCCATACTTTCTTTGTACTTTCCCCAGTCCGCCTTTTCGATGTTCCATTTTCTCGTGTTGTGTTTAACTGCGTGGCTGGGGCTGTTGATACCGGAGACTACCTTGATTGGGAGATGGTTGCTGCCCATGGGGTCATGAAGAACTTGCCAGTCATAATCGGAGGCAATGTCAGGCGAGGCAATTGTGACGTCTATTGCGGATTTGTTGTACTGAGCGGCGTTATTCACCAAAGTTGGTGAGCCATTATTGAGAACAATCAATTGACAACTGTTCAGTGCATCTACAAGGTTTTTCCCCATTTCTGTTGTTTTGGTGCATCCATAAAGCGCATGGTGTGAATTAAGATCGCCAGCGACTATGAACGGGAAGGTCAGTTTGAAAAAAAAATTATCCCATACTGTAGATGGTATAGCGTTGTTGGGGACATTGTAAGCGGAGATCATTGTAAGGTGCTTTTTGTAATAGTTTATTTTGACGCCTACTGTCATCAACTTGTCGTCATTTGGAAGGTCATCAATTATATCGTAAGGGATGTTTCTTTTAATTAATATGGCTATACGCCACGTTTTCCGTCCCTTCGGTCTTTCCGTATTAAGTTGTAGCCTTTGAATGATATTCCCGATCCTGGCTTAAACCAGGTTTCTTGGATGAGAGCTATTTCTATATTTTCTTGGTGCAAACATAATTCGAGGTTCTCTTTATTGGAAACAGCTGATCTCGCATTCCATTGAAGAATTTTCATATTTTTATGTTCAGTCTAAGAGCCCTAAATGGACAATTTTATCCTTAATTTCGACTATCAGTTCCTGTTCAGATTTGTTTTCAGTACTTGTAATGCTCCTCAAAACGGAGACTAGAGCTTCACAAATTGTATTCATGTCTACCCTTTTTTCTCTGGAAGCCATTTCACTTGAGGTGGCATGGGGATTGGAGGTAATGGGCCTGACAGGTCCATCCCCCAAGCTGAAACTTTTTAATATCTCCGAACGAGATTTTTCAGTCTGATTTGGTGATATCACAGTTCGAGGTCTTTTGGGTGGTATTTTATTAGTGAATTTAAGTTCGGGAAAGGCCGCTCTATTGTTTACGTCGGGGGGTTTCGCCAACAAAGCAGTCCTGAAAGAGGCCTTATTTATCTTATCTCTCGCTTCGGTAAATGAGAGGTTCTCTTCTGCCATTATATTACGGATAGTTGTCTGTTTATTATGTTCGGGGCACTTATTCCTGTCTAAGGCATTATGGGGACCTCCACAATGCACGCACCTAAGGTCAGTTGTATTGGGGCACTCCTTACTTTCGTGGTCTTTTCCGCATTTAGCACATCGTAGTTGGCTTTTACAATTTTTATTTAAATGGCCGAACCGCAAGCATCTAAAACATTGGGGGTTCCGTCGGATGTATGGTTCGACTTGGCACCTGACATAATTGAGAACTACGTACTCTGGCAATTTTAAACCTCTGAAGGTCAATACCACTGTCTGTGTGGGTTTATAAGTTACTTTGCCGTCACTTTCCTGAACTCTGCGGTTTAATCTTTTCGCCCCCGTTACCTTGATCGCCATGTAACCGCCAGGGCGAACGCTTTTCGTTTTGTCTTCTTCTGTCATATCTAAGAAAACGCCTCTGATTATACCTTGCTTTTCGAGCATGAACCGAGGAGGATAAGCCACAAGATTTTTGTTTGCAAGAATATCTGATTTTATTAATAAATTGGCACTTTCCTTTGAGTTCATTTCTACTTTGACCCTGTTCTGTCCTATTCTTTTCACTTCCTTCACCTGGTGGCTTATGTTCGAGTGTTTTTTAAACAAAACATGTCCAAGCGACATGGGATGCAGTCTCCCTAGACCTTTCCCATCGCTCTCACTTTCTATAAAAACATAAAAAGGACCCTGGTCTATATCTTCATAGAACCTTTTTTCTTTCGTATTTTTAACATTCGCGCGCTCGGTATCGGTTTCCATTGACGTGTCAGTGGTCGTTTCGTTCTTATCCGGAGGGTCTTTATTCCCATCACTTTTTTCTCCCATGTTCTCGCCTTTCGACGGAATTAAAAAAAAAAAAAAAAAAAATGGATTTTTTCTTTGAATAAAAATAAAATTGAACCAGGGGCAATAAAAGTAAAAAACCAGACCTTTGGTTTGCGGGACTAAACAAGGATTAAACAGGAGCGTACTATGGATACACACATTATTATAAACTTCCAAAAGTAACCGTTTTGCATTTTTTGGTAGGTTGGAAACCATGGGATAATGTATATTGTCCAGCCCAGGTGCTGTATTCTTGTTACTCTTAATAGCAGTGGCGAGCTCTTTTTCAGTAAAAGGTTTCAATATAAAGTGTTCATTATTGTTCGTGTTTTCAAATTTAATGTCTTCTTGGGCAATAGGAGGACATATTTTATCGAAAAAATCATTTACCAAGTCCGTATTCCTGATAGGAGGTTTATTGGAGGATTTTCTGTTTTTTAAACGTTTAAAAGCACGCCACATCTCTGAAATGTTGGTATTTTTGTTAATATTTTCACAATATTGTTTCCACGTTATTTTTTTGCTTTTTTTTATTATTTTTTTTTGCTCTTGCTGTGGCTATTTGGTAAGAAATTTAGTTATTGTAATTGGGCTGGGTTTTATACAAAAGGTAGGCATTTTTTCTAATTAAGGTGGCTGTTTTACATTCGTCATTCCACCAAGGTTGGCTGTTTTTGGCGTTTTTGATATCTTTATATTTTGGTATGGTTTTTTCACATGCTCTATTCATATTTTTAACCAATTCATTGTAGTTATTTGGGGAAGAGTATTTTAATTGTTCGCAGGTATAAATGTCCATACATTTCTCAACATGAAAAGACTTCTGCACGATCTCATACATGAAGATTCTCTTTATGAAAAGGTGAGGCTACGAAATTGGCATTGCTGGGGAGGGGTTAGCATTTGTAAGAGAGAATCGACAGATAAGATTGCCAACCACTGCTTGTCCTCAGGAAATCGTCGTGATGTTCTCTCTATCTTTATTAAAAAATCAACTTTTCTGAAATCCTGGGGGGGGGGGGGGTAGTTACCCCCGTTACCCCCCCAGTGGATCCGCCCCTGATCTCACACAACCATAAACCACCACAGGAAACTCGAGATGTGTAGAAGGGATACGGAAAAATCAGCGGAAAGAAAACTATTATTTGGCTCGGTACTTGCACGACATCGAAAAAAAATGGAGCATCCCCGAGTACGAATATTCGTTACTTGGCGAGTAGCGAATATCCTTACACACTACTAGGAGCTCGGCGAGTAGCGGCTAGGAACTTGGCAAGTAGCGCATGTGTGTGCCCAGCTTTAAATTTACGTTCATTCCTGGATTATTTTCAATGGGATCTACCACATCCATGCCACCATCTATATGATTTTCGTTGTC
This sequence comes from Corythucha ciliata, assembly GCA_038030265.1. Lineage (NCBI taxonomy): Eukaryota > Metazoa > Arthropoda > Insecta > Hemiptera > Tingidae > Corythucha > Corythucha ciliata. The sequence continues at coordinate 65,947,295 of CM075942.1, read as the reverse complement.
TTGTGTCTTATCGGGCGGTACATTTCGGCTATCAGTCACTTTACCGTTCATTTTTAGTAAATGACCGACGTTGATTGGAAATTATAATAGAATCCTTCTAAATATTTAACTTGAAAAAATAATAAAAATAAAATAAATTAAAACTTCTCTGAATATTATTCCGCCGCAGGGCAACGTATTCAACGCGTTTCGTAGACGAAAGGAAAGAACGGACTCTGACACTCTGGACTCTGATCGAACGATCGAATACAACTGGTAATTTTAGGGAATCAAGCTTACAATAACCATTTTCAAAATTGTTCTCATTAAACTCTTTAAATGTAAAAAAAAAGCTCACTTTTGTTCGACATCCTCCAATTTTTTCAATGGCTCTTTTGTAACTTTCAACAAGGTTGCTAAGTGACAGAGGGTTATTGAGCCATTTTCCAGTAAAGAGAGGGGGGATGAGGGAGGTGACTCCCAAATAACATTCACTTCGCCTCTTTATGCAAAAATTTCCAAGTTCGTAGTGGTCTGCGGTAGGAAATGTTAAAAAAAAAGAGTGCTACGAGGGTCAAAGAGATGGAGAGAATAAGGCGATTTATAGCTTCACTTTCATTTATATGCTAATTTTCTAACAAAGTAGAAAGAAAAAGATGAAAGGCGGAGAGATCAAGAGAGGATGAATGAGAACGAGTTGCTCTGATTGAAATAAATCGCGTTGAATTCGAAAAAAGAGCCTTATTAAGTCATTCTATACAGGAACAGTCCTCATAACCGCCACAATTTATCATTCTTCTACCCCAGTCATCACACCGCTGACACGTCACGTAGGGTCAAACTAAAAGTTACCGCAAAGTTATCAAGTCCCACAAAAGTTCAATAAAAAAAAAAAAAAAAAAAAAGCTTACCGTGACCCCTTCAAAGCTCGTATTCTTCAACGCTTCAACGAAAAGCTCCTCCCACAGTGGATCTCTGTAACGGAAATCCACGATTGTTTCGTTTTTCCTGAAATGTCGAACTCTATGGGCCACGTGTTGAATGGCCAGGGCAACTGCCCACACTCCGTCGTACGTATAGCCGTGAAACCTGGAGTATTCGTTCCCTCGTCTTGAGTCGTATTCTTCTTTGTATTCGTCTGAAGTCTGAAAACAAGGAAACAAATAATAATGACGATAATTCCGAGAAAAAAACAACAAAAATTGAACATGTTCAAAACTTGTGTGAAAGACTCATTACAAAGAATAAGAGTTTTATTACACGTGGCAGTTAGTTTTTTTTTGTTACCAGCTTCACGTGTACGATACAAAAAAGAGCGATGGGAACTTATTTATTGGTTACACATTCACGTTTTGATGGGATTTATCCTGGGCTTTCAAAACTTGTTTCCTTTCCTTTTTGTCCCCCGTCTCATCGTCATTTTTATCTTTCAATATTTTAAACACAGATTTTCATTCAAAGCGAGTAGCAAGATTAATGATGGTTTAATGCTTAAGCTTTAAACCCCCAAGTTCTTTTCTCTTTCGAGAAAATTCCACTCCCATCTTTCATCCTTTTTTTTGTTGACCTGCACCCTTGTACCTCACCCCTGCACCCAACTAGAATCTCTTGTTTATCCTTTGTACAAAAAAATGTTTTTAGTAGAATTTCTGAGCTCGTGGATTTTTTTTTTCTTGGGCAGAAAAATAGTGATAAACTGACGGATGATGCTCGAAAGGGCGGATGCTTATATATTTATACGCCTCAAGCGTTAAATTAATCAAAATTTACTCTTTATTCTGTGAAATTTCATCGCAGTATTTGGTTAAATAACGAGGTGTTTTCCTATTTGAAATCTCTCGCCTTAATTACCAACTTTTGTAGGTGGAGGGGGGAAGGGACTAGGAGGATTGAAGAGGCGTTCCATACACGTATAGAAAAGGTCTCACAATTCACGCGTGGGCTGGCACAACTACTTGATAAATGAACGAAAACGCGGTTGTTGTTCCGGTATAGGCGTTATAAATTAGGAAACTTAGCTCCAGAGGTTAACGTTTGGGATGGTTTTCAGCGACGGTGCGCCATTTTCATCGAAGACTCGGGTGAGTTAGAGTGCCGCCTGTAATTTTGAACGGCGTTGTACACTCAAAAAGGATGCAGCAGTCTACTTATAGCGTAATTTGAATGAACCACACACAATAAGAGTAGAATTTAGTAATGGCTGAGCCCGTAAGAACATAATACGACGAAAAGAGCAATGGGCTTCAATTATTCTACACTTTTGTGAATGTCAGTTTAGTACACTGTTGTCTATACAGAATTCTGGATAGCACTCCGAAGAAGATGACAGATGGCGCCCTATAAAAGTCATAAATCTTAATTTCAAATAACCGTGACATTTCATTCGCAAACGGAACTTCTGGGATAAAAAAAGGATTAAAGTCATTACGGAAGTACTGAACGTTTATTAAAATTAACAGTGTTATCAAAAGGCGAGGATAACCCGTTTCTGATTTCTGATATCTCAGAGGGGAGAACACGAGAGCCTTAAGGGCGATCATCTTTTGTCTTTTGAAAATTCATGACAATCTCCCCCACTTAATTGAAGAAATAATAATTTTTTTTTTTAACATAAGAACAAAATATGTAAATTGGAAATAATTAACTAATCGAATGAGTAGCATTCGTAGTCATCGAAACGTTGAGGCCTCCGCCTGTTTCGCGTAAGTTGTTGCGAAAGGTCTGTTTGCGGCGGCGGACTTGACGCCGGCCCGATGTCTTGATGTTGGTCTTCGGCTTGTTCGGCAGAGTTTGCACGACGGTTATTCGCAGATCGTTGAAGCCCGGGAACGCCCAGTATCGGACCTTGGTGCGAAGGCTGTGGCAAATTGTGAGGACGACTGTCAACTGAAGGTGCGAACGTGACGGTCTTTTTAGGCACTAAGGTTGAGCGTAATTGGTCCACGTGGCGTTTTATTCTTCGTCCTGAGTCCAAGGTGACAATGTAATGAAGTCGACCAAGCTTTTGATCAATCGTACCGAAACTGCCAACAGTCACGGTTATGAATGTGCAGGCGCACTTGAACCCTCTCTCCTACGTGAAATGATCGAATGAAACCCGCGACGGGAGGAGAGGAGGTTCTAAATTTCGAATTAGGTTTAATAGCATCTAGTCGAATTCGAAGACGTCGATGCAAGTATAACTCCGCGGGTGACTTTCCACATGCCAGTGGCGTGGCATGGTGTCGAAGCATGATTGATTTGAGTTTTTCTCGAAGTGGAGTCGGATCGTTGACAGCTGCTTTAAGTCGATGTTTGACTGTTTTTACGTTTCGCTCCGCTAAATCATTAGTTGCGGGGTGTCCTGGGGCAATGAACTTTTGAAAAATCCATGGATTTTACAATAGCGCTTGAAATGTTCACTGTTAAAAATGGTGGCATTGTCAGAGACCATTACAGCGGGGTAACCATGAGTTGAAAATATGTCTTCCAGGAGTACAATCGTCGAAGCCGTTGACGGAGCCTCTTTCGAGATCCGGACTTCCGTCCATTTGGATTTCGCATCCACGCAAATCAGGATATGATGATTGCCGTAGGGTCCCAAATAGTCCAAGTGGATGCGCTCCCAATTGTCCTCGGGGTCTGACCAGGGGTGAACAGGCGCTTTAACAGGGTTGGCCCGGATAAGGGCGCAAGCCCTTAAGCGCAAGGCCAATACACATATCTTCGGGCCAATTGTTTCATTTTCATCTCCCCGAGGTGGGTTGCGTGCAGCTCTTCAAGAACGTGGCTTTGCAGTTTGGCCGGTACGACGACACGATCGAGTCGCAAGAGAATTCCGTCGTTAAGAGTGTACGGCTCGTCAGACCGCTGAGACTGAAGACGTTGCACGATCGGTCCGAGTTCGGGGTCATTAAGTGTTTCGGCCTTGATGGTTTCATATGTAACGTGATCACCAGAGATTTGAAGAATTGTTTGACCAACCAATTCAGAGACTTCGTTGTTTAAAACAACGTCGGTACAAATGCCAGCGGTTTTCCCTGGTGCCCGTGATAGACAATCGGAGTTTCCGTTATCCACTCCTTTTTTAAATTCGACACTATAGTCAAAACCGGAGAGAAATGATGCATATCTGAGAAGGCGCGCAGACGTCATGTGCGGAAGAGCCTTATTTTGATGGAAAATCCGCGAGAGCGGTTCATTGTCCGTGACAAGTTTAAAATGACGGCCAAACAGATAGTTGAAGAAATGGTGCACGCCAAAAATTATAGCTAAAGCTTCTCGGTCCAGCTGGCTATAATTAATTTCGGACTGAGTAAGAGACCGAGAAGCGTAGGCGATGGGCCGTTCGTCGTCACCAACTGTGTGACTTAGGATTGCAGCAATGCCGTAGGCGCTGGCGTCAGTAGCCAGTGTGAGAGGAAGAGACGGGTTGAAGGGCATCAGGACTCTATCGCTGCATAATTCTTGCTTGAGCTTGAGAAAGGTAGAGTGGCACTCAGAGGACCAGAAGAATTTGTTCTTTTTTCTGAGAAGCTGTCGTAAAGGATAGGTGACGGATGAGAAGTTCGGAATGAAACGTGCGTAGTACGTGACCATGCCTAAAAATCTCCTGAGTTCTTCGATATTTGATGGTGGGGGCATTTCTGTGACGGCGCGAACCTTTTCCGGTGATTTTTGTATCTTATTGTGACCAATTATATGTCCGAGGTAATCAATTCGAGTTTTAAAGAACGAGCATTTACTGCGGTTGACATGTAAATCATTGTCGGCGAGACGTTTCAAGCAGAACCGTAAATTTGATGTGCACTCTTCGATTGTGGCTCCGTGTACTATTATGTCGTCAAAATAGGCCTCCGTTTTAGTTAGACCACCGAGGATTTGATTCAACTCTCGGTTAAAGTCGGACGGGGCCGTTTTTATGCCGAAGCTGAGCCTATTCATTCGATAAGTTCCTCTATGAGTGACAATTGTTTGAATTTCGCTGCTCTTCTGATCGACTTTCAGATGCAAGTAGGCTTTATATAGGTCTAGTTTGCAGAAAAACCGGGAATCTCTTAAGCTGTGAAGAACGTCGTCAATTCTACGGATCGGGTGATTTGCAGAGACAAGCCTTTTGTTGACTCTACACAAATGCGTACATTTCCATCAGGCTTGGGAATTATGACTATCGGTGAACCCCAATCAGTTGTATTGACAGGTGTGATGATGCCTGATGATTCGAGTGAGTCTAATTCTTGTTCTACTTTTGCTCGTAGGGCATACGGGACGTCGCGAGCCCGGGTGAAACATGGCGTTGCATTTTCTCTCAGGTGTGGTTTGATTTCCACGTTCGGGACGCATCCGATTTTTTCAACAAAGATGTACGCAAACTCGTTTAAAATTGAATCTTCAGGCTGGGTGAAATTTACTGGGGCAGGGTAAGCCTTGAGACGGCGTTCGCGGTCGATTTGACCAAGATCGTGGTTTAGTTGACGGATCCACGTTCTTCCTAAGAGCGGCTGGTGTCCAGACGGTACAATATACAAGACTTCTTCGACGGCTGTCGCCTTGTATGAAACTTTGACTTTGACTTTCCCGAGCGGTTGAATAATGTGGTCTGAGTAGGATCGAAAATATACGTTTGATGGTAACAGACGCACGTCAAGGTTGAGGGCGTCAAAGTCGGATTTTGAGAGAAGAGAATATTTAGCTCCTAAGTCGACTTCGAAGTGACATGGTACGTCGTTAACCATGACTGTGACGACGTATTTATCAGGGTCATAGTACAGTCAAAAAATGATTTCTAGGGGGCAAAACTAGGTCCACTTCTGAAACTTGGCTCAAAAATCCCTTATTATAGTAGAATACGAGATCCGATGAGTCCCGAGTTGAGGGAGGGGGGGAACCATGATTGCGGAGTGGAGGAAAGTTTGGAAAATTCCTTAAATTTGAGTTTTTATGTCTGACTTGAATTTAAGGTGGTTTCCGACGTATTTGTTCACGCTGAGTCGAATGAGACCACAGCCAGGTCGCTAGCACCAATATTGTCCGAGTTATGATGCAATTTGTACTAAAAAACACAGGTTTTTCAGGTAAAATCGCGACAATTTTTAATTTGAAGGAAATTTCCGGTTTGGTCAGCGTTCATATAATTCCTTATGTAGTTTTCAATGCTGAATCGAATGAGACCAAAGTCAACCCGCTAGGATTGATACTTTTCGAGTTTTGGCCAAATTAGTATAAAAAAACAAGGTTTTTATTTTTTCATATTCAAACTATCCAAGTGGTGGTCCCAGTTTATGATCAGTGTGTGATTCTCTCAGCACTTATGCATTTTTTAGTGCTGAATCCAATGGGACCTGAGCCAAGTCGCTAGCACAAATAGTTCCTGAGTTATGGCCAATTTTGTACGAAAAGACACGAGTTTTGAGCCTGAAATCACAAGTTTTGTCTTCTGGCACTTGAAAAGCCTTAGAAATTCTGGGATAAGGTCAACGAAACTCGGGCTGGACACGTATAACAGTAGGGTTTAGCAATATAATGCCCGCTACCTGCTCTTGCTTGGTGATGCGGCTACCTGGTTAGATTAATAATGAGAAGAATGGTACAAAAGGCAAATTTGATTATGGAAAGCTCGTCAGAGATGCTTTTCTCGAACAATTTACAAAAAAATGGGCATTCGAAAGGGTTCCCTTTGGGTACCTACCTCCTCTTGCTTGGTAGTGCGGTTACCTGGTTAGATTGATAATGGGAAGAATGGTACAATAAGAGAATTAGATTATGGAAAGTTTGTTATTGATGCTTTATTGGAACAATTAACAAATTGGGAGAAGGATGTTATTTTCATCATTCCTCGTCCGAGGCTTCCCCCTCGGAGTTGGAACTGGAATATACCGGTGCCGTTTCTTGCTCTGGGCGGGTTGTGTTGTCGCAAGTGACCCCCTCACAGAACTTGCACAGAGGGGAACAGCTAACGCCCGTCCTCACGCAACCGCATTTCTGGGTAGCACAGCCCCTTCTGCACGCGCATGAAATTTCTCGAAGAATAGCATCGGGGGCTGGGTCCAGCGTTGTCCTGATTGGGACGAGGGTCCCTTCTTGGCGCCTCCAACCCCAGTCCTCCGGTCGCAGTTGTTCACCCCGCCACTGTTGAACTTGCAGGTAAACGCGGTACGAGTGCTGCGCCGCGCTCGCCGAAGTGGGAGGAAGGGATTCGAGCTTGACGATCGTCTTCTTGAGACTCTTCTCGAACATACCGAATCTCAACGCATCAAGGGAAGTCTCGTCTTTTGCTCCATAAAGGTTGAGGAACAAGCGTTCTCCCGCGCTCGCTATTTCCTCGTGCTTGGCCTTTGGTTTGGAGAATGCTTTCCATACTTCGACAAGATTCGGCATGCTTCGCAGAAGCATGAAAACTTGCTTTTTCCCTTTGCCATGAATGGCACTTGTTGTGTCGCACCCACCAAATGCATGAGCAAGAAGAATAAAGTCTTTTAGGTGCTCATGCTGCTCTTGCAGAGTTTTTGTGTTGAATACCTTTCTTCCTGTTCGAGATTTTCTTGGCTTTAGGAATAGCACGGGAAAAGTAGGGGAGACCCTTGCGATTGCAATCACCAAAACATCGATGTCTTGTGATACAATTGTTGTGATGTATCTCCCAGACTTAGCAATTGCAGCTTCGACAATTGGGAGATCAGCATCACCTTCACATTTCACGACTTCTATGTTGTTAATTGACAGTTTCTGAGAAAGTAAGTCAATGAGCTGCTTCTTGTTAACTGTGCTAGACAAGAATTGCTCCTGGTTGGCATATGTAGGAGTTGTAGCTGTGATGGTAAAGTCTGGAGCAAAATGTTTGTACCTTCTCCTATGTTCACTTTCTTTAATACTGTTGGGATCGTCATAGCCGTCAAACACCACCACCACCGTTTTGTCTTTGTACTTCTCTATCAAGAAATTAACGTACACGTCGCACACGTCACTGTAAGTAGAACATTTTGATTTATCCCATCGAACAGAATGCAGTAAATTCCCACCATCAATAACATAGCAGGAGCTTTTTTCCAATTCATTGTCGGGGGCGGTGATTAATTCCTCGTACAACTGTGACTTGACATTTTTTCTCATTCCGGAAACTGTAAATAATGACATGGGAAAAGGGGAAAGTTCAAATCTGAAATATTCTTTGAGATCATCAGCAGGACTTCTCCAAAGAAGCATCCTCTGGTACAATACCAATGGGTCGATATTGATTATTTTTTCATTAACTTTAATGAACGAGTTGACGGCTGCGAGGGATAGAACTTTGTCTGCTTTCTTCATTTTTATGTCTGCGAACTTCTTGCCCACGTATTGTATCATGAGCTTTTCGCCCATCTCCTTAGCCATGTGACAATTGATTTTGTCAGTACCCTTGATGCCTGTTCCGAGAGAGATGACAACTTCTGAGGGGATAACAAAGGGATTGATTAATTCTAGGCGTTCTTGAAGCTTATCTATATCATATTTGTCTTTTTTGATCCTGCTTTCTCGGGCATCAATGTGTTGCTCCGATGTTACGAATGCTCTACCTGAGAAGTCTTCAAGTGCTTCTGTGATCATGGCCATTGCCGGCTTCCTTAGCACGTACGCACTTATTACATCGTCAGTGAATCCTCTTTGAACGATTCCTCCCTTAACTTTGAATTCACGATTCGCTGTTTGCTCAATGACCATGTCCGTTGAAGTGCCACTGCAAAACTTGTTGCTTCTCCTCACAGTGAAGTATCCTCCCGTGAATCTTGCGTAGTCGTCTGGTGTCATACGCTCTTGTAGCGTTAACATCTGCTGCAGATAGACAAGGCAAGCTTTCGCGTAGTGTATGTGGCCACTCACAATGAAGAACGGTACCATGAGTCGCACAGTACTAAGGTGCATTTCCCACTGACCAGTCCGTTCGGCTTCAATGAACTGCCGGATCAGGATCACCATATTGAGATACTGCACCCAAAGTTTAGCTGTCGGCCCCCTGTTTTCAATTATTTTCATTTTGTCTACGACTTTTCTCTGAATTGCAACGATTTTAGGGTCCAAATCAATTTCTTCTTTCGAAGGTGGCATGATATGGAACTCAGACATAACATTTTTAACGGCATCAAGCTCGTGTGGAGAGAGTTTTGCGTCGTTCAGGACAACATTAAAAAGAGCAGTAGCCACAAGATTATGAGCTCTGACTGCGCGAGAATACGCATGCCCAGACATTATGTGCTTGACTGTGTTTTCAGCGTATACAATTTCAAATAATTCACGGAGGCCAGAATCCCCCATGATGTATCCAATGGTTCCAAGAAAGGACATCAGCAGATGAAATCCCCCTATTCTGACCACCACCTTCTGCATCAGTGATTCTTTAGGAGCCGATAAAGTTATTTCTAGCGCCTTCATATACAGTGGCAGGTCAAACGTGACAAAAATCGTGCGGAGACCAATTTTTTCTCCGTGTTCTACAGCCATGAGCAATGAAGTGTACACTGTTGCTTGATCAGAGGGAGGCGCCATGATGAAAGGCATAGGGAGAACGGTGGATATTTCACTGTAACCAGTACTTGTTATTTGTTCCAGAAATCCTTGCCATCCAGGAACGCCTTCAAGTCCCAAGAATTTAGCGATAAACCAAGTTACATCGTGTGGGGACGGAGAGCCATCGGACGGAACGAGAATATTATCAATATTGTTTATTACGAGCTCTTGAAGCCCACCAAAAGGCTTGAAAGGAACTGGCTGTATCTGAACCATCCCTTTCTTTTGCTGGGGAATAGATGTTGTACGAGATTTTTCAATTCGGCCCTTTCTGTTAAGTATCGAGTCAGCTGGAGTGACACATGCTATCCCAGCCATGTTATGGAATGTTCCGTTGCCATCGATGGTGTTAACATTGAAGTCACAATTATCAAACACGAATTGTTCGAAGCTCCCTTCTTTGATCACTGGAGCGGGGCCCATGATGAGTGAAGCCTCCAGTGTCTTTACGTCATGGTAGGAAGCACAAATACCTAGGTTTGACAGCAGTGCAATGAGTGTTTTTGATCCAAAATTTTGATGAATGTATGATCCGATACCTAACAAAAGAGGAGAAATGAATGAATTTGGTTTGATAAGAGAAATTATGCAATGTGAAATCATCGTGCATTTCTTTCTTTTGTTAACTTTGTTTTTTTCCCCAGCGACGTGCTGTAAAAACACCTGCAAGGGTTGCGGTATCATCTCTTGCACGTCATCAAAGAAACCATAGCTGCTCGGATAGGTGGTGTGATCATACTTCCTATTTTCGACGTGTTTCCTAACGATCTGAGCCGCTTTGATCATAATCTGCCGTTCTTTTTCTCCTTCGTCCTCTAGCTTCATTTGATCTTGATACCATTGCTCAGAGATTATTCGGCCAGCGTGAGAGCGGAAACAAACAATGGAGACTTTCCTGTTTGCATATCCCAGCAATATTTGGTCCCCGTACCGTTCAAGCAGTTTCCTTTTCAAAGTACGCTTGCTGATTTCGATCGAGCACACCTCAGCTACCATTTCTTGCAGATCCCTAATAGCGAACTGGCAATCATCGTTTTCTTCAATCCACTGGTAAACCACATCCATAGCTAGGGACACATCTGAGGACGCAGGGCGATGAGCAGGAGCACCCATGTCTACGGGTATCTTACGAAAAGCCAAAAAACACTTGCGATGATAGGACGCCTCTTCTGTCCTCAAATTGTCCTTCAAATAAAAAATTGTCGCGATTTTACCTGAAAAACCTGTGTTTTTTAGTACAAATTGCATCATAACTCGGACAATATTGGTGCTAGCGACCTGGCTGTGGTCTCATTCAACTCAGCGTGAACAAATACGTCGGAAACCACCTTAAATTCAAGTCAGACATAAAAACTCAAATTTAAGGAATTTTCCAAACTTTCCTCCACTCCGCAATCATGGTTCCCCCCCTCCCTCAACTCGGGACTCATCGGATCTCGTATTCTACTATAATAAGGGATTTTTGAGCCAAGTTTCAGAAGTGGACGAGTTTTGCCCGCTAGGAGGCTTTTTAAAAAATTTTTTGACTGTACTACAGAGACTACTTCAAAAAGGTCAATTAATTTAGGTTCGATGTGATTGACTAGACCAAAAATGTGACTTGAAGAGCTATCTTCAGCGTCTCGAATGTGCTGTGTACCAGAGACATCACCTCTTTTGGCTTTGAGGAGGGTTTTGATGCACACCTTTGCGATGTGTCCCTTTCTGTGGCAAGAGTCGCATTTGAGTTTATCACGATCAGTGAAACAGTCACGGGATCGGTGATTAGATTTCCCGCAGTTTAGGCACAGGTTATCTATACCAAGGACACGATAATCAATCCGCTGACGATGATTAGATACTGGGTTTCGACGGGGTGAGGGGGTCTGGTACCGGTGCCGTGAGCGATGATTGGTGCCATGGCCTTGATATTGCCCGTTTTGGACCCGAGAGCGACGATCTCGACTGGCACTGCGAGAAAAAGTGTGACCAGAGACTTTCAAAGTGTCATCTGAGGTACTGAGTTGCATAGAAATTTTACGACTATCAATTCTCGAAGCCTCTAGGGCAATGGCTTTTGCGACAAAATCATCAAATCGGGTGGCGTTCGATTGCAACAGCTGCTCTCGTATCCAGTCGTCTTTTAGCCCTCGAATAAATTGGGCTCGCAGAAAAATTTCAGAAGCTGAGACTTGTGACTTACATGAGCACTGGATAAGAAAATCGCAATTCGAGAGAGACTGGCGGAGCGTGGCAACAAATTCTGTGACAGTTCGATTGTCCGTTTGTTTTAAACTGAGAAAATAATGTTGACTAACTAGGACGTTGCGTTTTGGAGCCAACATTTCCATGAAGTTAGATTTCAGTTCTTCGTATGGAATGTCTTTGATCGGCTTCTCCGGGCCGAGAAATGATTTTAAATTGTTATAATGAGCGGGGCCGATAGACGCACAGAATAGCTGGGCTTGTTTTCCTGAGTCTGAGAAATTTTGCATTGCGGGATAGTTTTCAAACCGCTCGATATAAGAACTGAATGCCTCTTTAGCTGGGTCATAATGTTCGAAGGGGTGAACATTTATTGTCTGGGGTGTAGAGGCGTTATTTACTGGAGAAATGTGTTGCTGAGTTCGAAGGGATTGCACCAGATTTAACTGGGCCTGGGTAAAAGCCGTTAAAAGCTGTTCGAATTGGGCTGCGTCCATTTTGGAAGATCAAAAATTCAGAAAAAGAAAAAAACTCACGGAGAGAATCATTGTTTAGTGTCAGAGTCGGAGGTCGTTATCGAGTTTTCATTTCCGACGAATAAAACAATTAAATTGGATAAAAGTCTTCGATTCACTTTGTTTTAACTCGTCGCCAATTTGTTGTGACTTTTTGGATTATAAAAAAAGGATTAAAGTCATTACGGAAGTACTGAACGTTTATTAAAATTAACAGTGTTATCAAAAGGCGAGGATAACCCGTTTCTGATTTCTGATATCTCAGAGGGGAGAACACGAGAGCCTTAAGGGCGATCATCTTTTGTCTTTTGAAAATTCATGACATCGATCATCTCTATTTTTTAGGGGAATATTAAGAATGTAAAGAAAAGCTCTGAAATTTTAATTAAAACCTAAAAATTGTGTTGTTTCAATCGTTAACCCCCCGCACTATAGCGGATAAAAATACTTGGAAAAACTATAAGACTCTTAGAAGGTAATTAGAAGGTTGATGGGCGGATATTTTCTCGGTCACGCTCCCGCTATACGTCAACCGCAATCTATTACATCTTCCAATCGAGACAATCTTTATCCGCTTGAAAACAATCTCACCGTCCGACCTCCGGACAGGCCGAAGGCTATCTTCACCTAATTAACCCCTCACTCGAACCGAAACTTACTTCACACCCCTCCCCCCTCCGGCCACCCGCCATCGCCAAACCCTCTCACGAAAACAGACACACCCGACTAAACTTTAACTTGAATTGCAAATTGCCTACTCGCACCACTGCCTTGAGGGCGGCCCCTCTGCCCCCGCCAGCCGTTTACACTGACACTACCAGTCAACTTGTCGTTTTACAATGTATTTGTCAGTAGTTCTGTCAACAATTTAATGAATTAGACGTTTCTTCGTTACTGAGTTGTGAGAATCACAATAAAGCTTCTCAATTTGTAAAGTGTCAAAGTTTCCTACAGCTTGTTCGTATGCAAGAAAATTATGAAACGGTGTTCAAGACTGCAAGGCTGTGATGGATAAAGTCGAACTTTCATTTTTCCGGTTTTCTCAACCTGAACTGCGTTTTTTCTTGATTATTTCCACAGTTTACCATTATTATTGTGTTTTTAGGAATATTATTACGTATTGAGTGGCTGGTAGGCACTTTTTTGTTGTTGATTTCAGCAACCAATCCCTTGCAAACCCCTTCAACAGCACTCAGCAAGGCAGAGTCGATCATTAGTTACACGCCCTGCCCCGTAGTGTATTACGAGGACACAAAAGGGAAATTTCCAAGAGACCTTAAGCCTGGTGAGTAATAATTTCCTTTGCCATTTTGCCCATTCTCTTTCACCCTCTCTCGCAACCCCCTCGATTATACCGAGGTCCGGTGGCATTAGCAAGCCGCAGATCAAACGAGAATGAGTCGAGTGAGAGAGCTGTGACTTAGAATAATACGCGAGGCTATAGTAGTCTTATAAGAAATGAAACGTTTTCTCTTTGAAAGGCTTTTGACTTGTAATAGAACCGGAAACGCTGCACGTCATTAATACCAGTTTCATCTTCCGCATTACGCATAATTTACAAGGCGTGCTTTTAAAGGTATCCTGTGTTTCAAGGCGAACTTTTGCTTAAATTCTTAAAAATACGACCAATAATAAATGATTTCGGATCTTTTGGACATCCCTTGTTTCAAGCGTTTGACCACATCGCTGTAAAAGCCTCGTAATAATGTATCTGCTACTCTAAAGGTCAAAAGCTGATTGCTTTTATGCTCGATCTCGATCACGTTAATTTCTTGAGAAAAATACTCCCCCGTAGATATTTCATGATCAATTCTTTTCGTACAAACGAAAGACACGTACTTGGATATAACCGTATCTATTTTTGAGCTTTAGGCAGTCTGCCAAAAATGAATATATCGGAAATTCAAGTTTACTTGCGATCAATATCCCAGTTTCTTGATATTTGCGTTAAAACGCAGGGGAAACGTCGTTATTTATAGTTATCCCGGTATTTGACATTAAGTGAACTATTAGTTCACTCAAATGGTGCTCAAGGGTGTGTGTAGGAAGTTTTTTTATCAATGGGTTCTCGCGGGTTTTTTGGGTGAATCTGAACTTAACAAATTACTGAAATGAGATATTCTGCCGCGCCTCTGTTTTTGCCATCAGAAACTTCACTATCCGGTCCCGAATTTCTCTAGCACTTTTCCGTATAATTCTCAAGAATTTCCACTAAAAGGGGCCACGAAGTCCGCGAGAAATAGCCTCGATCCGTAAAAGGGGAGGAAGGCCGCACAGAGTGACCACTGCCCTTCCTTTGGATTCGAGGTCACTTCATGGGCGTAGCCGGAGGGGGGAAGGGGTGTGCAGTTGGCCTCTCCTAGACTCGAAATCGCGGAATTCGTGGGGCAGCTGCCTCACCAAGGGCCCTAGATACCATCAAAAAGTTAAAATCCAACTGCAGTTTCACTACATTTTGTTTCGTCAAAATTGTCTCAGGTTCTGGCTCAGCAATAAACCAATTTCTCGGATGTCACCCACTAAAAAACGCCAATTTCGTGTTTTTTTTTTGTAATAAAGGCCCAATTTAGCGGGGTGGCCTAATTCAAAAGCCGCTTTCGTCGTTTTTTGCACAATAAAAAATCTATTTTTCAGCTATGCCCCATAAAAAAAAATCACGGATTTCAATCACTGAGAAATCAATTTTCCTGATCTTTCTTGCTAAAAAATTAGCTATTTTCCTGGATCTGGCCCACTGACAAACAAATTTCGAGAAATTTCACACCGAAAATCCGAGACTTACACTCTCTAAAAAAAAACTTTGCGGATTTTTCTGAACTAAAAGAAATGTTCACGTTGCAAAAAATAAATTAACTGATTTTTGTTGCTATCAAACAAACGTGCTCAAATTCAGAGACAGTTTTCGGAAAAAAACCAAACGCTAATTTTCTTGCTAAAATGGTGATTCGCATGACTAAGATGTGAAGAAAAACGCTAAAATTAGAGGAATAAAACGTTAACTTGTAGCTAAAACCGAGACAAACCGCTAATTGCCGTCTAAAATGTAGAGGAAGAGCTCATTCGCCGCTGAAACGAAGAAAAACGATAAATCGCGGATCAGTTTGAGAAAATCCACTAATTCACAGCTAAAATTGAGAAAATGCGGTGATTCGCGTCTGAAATGAAGAAAAACATTCGCGGCTAAAATTGAGAAAAAGCACTGAGATCGCGGCAAAAGTTGGGAAAACCGCTAATTCATGGTTAAATTTGAGAAAAAGCCAATTATTGGTTCGTATAGAGGCATATTTGCGGCAGAAACTCACGAAAAAAGAGAGAGATTCATGGTAGAACCCCCTCCCAAGTTAAAATCCTAGATCCGCCACTGATTCGGCCATAGAACCATTAATCCGGGTATTGGCGCAGTCGAGCCCAGGGTCCACGCCCACCAAAAAAAAAACTTCATAATTCCTTAATTGAATTTTAGACGGCCCTTGTCTTAGGACTTTTTCAGGGGATTACTCCCCCCTCACCGCACCACCATAGTCCCGCCTGTGAATTCGAGTGAGTGGGGAGGCTGAAAATAAATAATTAAACTTTATTGAAGCTGAATACTTACTATTTTCACTTGTTTTGAGTTCCGAGAAAAAATTGCTCCCAAGGTGGGATTTTTTTCTCACAAGGGGAGCAATTTTTTCTCTGAACTCAAAACAAGTGAAAATAGTAAGTATTTAGCTTCAATAAAGTTTAATTCTTTATTTTTTCAGCTTCATAATTCCTTTCCCTAAGAGAACATGGAAGTAAAAAGAGCCGAAACTCACAATTTTACTGAAATTAAGACATGAAACTCACACTGCCGCGAATTGTCAGTCACTGTTAGTACCATTTGTGCTGTAATTGTGTCGGTGGGAAGGGGGTGTAACGCCCTTTTGTGTTGTGCGAGGGTTTTATAGAGAAAAGGAGCTCGACCCAAGGAATTATTCGCCGCTCGGTCAGTGATCCCGGCGAGCTCAGGGTCGAACGGGGGAGAATGTCCCGATAGCATCAATTGTAACAGCAGCAGCAGCAAGCAGAAAACTGCTTGTTGTCCACAACACTTAGGGCCGCATTTATGAACGTTCCTTGAAGCTTCCTCGAGTCAAGGAACCGTTGAGAACAGTTTTGATCACAACAAAAACATCTGTTTTAATGAATTTCAAGGGTTCCTTAATGTCAAGGAACGTTCATAAATACGGGCATTAAGGTTTTACAAACACATGTCCCTGGGGTTTTAGTATAAAACCCGGGGAATTATATAGTTAGGGGGGGGGGGGGTTTCACAGCTATAGCCGGGGCTTTCACAGCTAGAATCGGGGACAGCGGGACGCACATCAATCAGTGGAGGGGGGGTGACGGGGCCTCACGACAGGCCTGGGTGCCCGAGCATGTACATCACGGGGTAAAAGAAAATGGGGGTGGGGGCGGGGCTGGGGTTTGAGCCCCTGTAATTCCGATCAATTTAGGACCCTGGACTTGCCAACTCAATGCTTGGAGCTTAATGTTGCAATTAGATGGCTACTCGTTAAGCGTTTGTGCACAGTCGGGGCTGGCCAGCTACTATATTTATCAAATACGATCACGGAGGAAGAAATAATATGGAAATGCCCGAGAGAACATTTAGGCGAGCCAAAAATCTCCCCTATAGTTAAGGCACTATAAAACACGAGTACTGCAACACGCAAATCGGCGCCATACTTGGTCCCTCGTATGATTATAATTATCACGTGATCTCATTGACAAGAAGGATATTTTTATTTATTTCGACCGCGCTCCGCGTTTGTTTGCTGTTACAATGACAATTTTTTCATTCATGATATTGTGTTTACCCTAACGACTGAGGGACCAAATATGGCGGTTAAATCCGTGTTGCAGTACCTGTGTTTTAAAGGTTCTCTACTATAGTGGGGCCGGGCCTATTTAAACACGACCTAAATGCTATTGGTCGGCAGAATTCAAATTTGTTTTTTCCGTCTTTTAAGGAGCTAAAATTGAGAAGGGACGTTAATTTGCTGCTGAAAGTTTTTAAAAATTAATAATATTCGTGGCTAAAATTGCGAAAAATACTCATTCTCGACTATAATTGAGCCTTCGTAAATTTCTGTAATTGAGATGTGAATTGGCGTTTTATAAATCGTCGGCCAGTTTTGGTGCGTTACTTCGTAATAAGTATTTTCGACACTGCTAACCAATAAATATCCGCGGAGCCTACAAACCGCGAGCAGAATGAGCGCACGCATTGCCTGCCATCTTAATTTATTCACCCGCTTCTCCGGAGGAACGCGAGATGTGTACAAAACCGTATATATCGATAAATGCCTGCGTGAAAATACCAAGTCAAAAAAAAAAAAAGAATAAGTGATGGATGTTACTTCCACCATTATGTGTTCCCCCACCCCCTCCCATACGCACACACATTGACAACACAATGGCTTGCGGAACATCATCCATTTCATAAGCCCACTCTCTCTATCATCCCGTCTCTCATGCAGTGTTAGAATCGTCTCCTATTCGATCGTTGTGTATGAAAATGTCACTCTGAGAATGTCTTGCATTAGTTATATTCTTGGGACCTCTCACTCTCACCCACTCTCTCACTCTCTCTCTCTCGATTATCCATTTTCCCACGACGGAGGCTCAGCCTCCCTCGACGATGGACCGTCTTGCTTGGTTCACCTTCAGATAGGGACGAGTGTGAATATGTGATGGTGATGAAAAGAAAGGAGCTAGTAGAAGGCGAAAGAGAGTAAATATTGACGGAGAAAGGGTGGCGAATTTCAGTGAGAATATAAATTAACTTCCTTCAGGCTCCGTTTGGTATTTGCGAAGTTTCTGGGAAAATTCGTTTTACTAAATGCAATATACATGTTATGAGCTTTCACGAGCAAAATTAATGGTTTGATTATTTTTATTTAAGTTTTTACTTCCATTTATTCATTTTTTATTAAAAATATTAAGACTTTTTTGCAGTTTTTAAGAGACTAGGCTGTACAGTTTGTTATTCTGTTTTGGAGTTTATAGAAATTACGTGACATGAGCCTAAAAACCCATACGATTTAATCAACGGCGGCACCTGTTCCCATCACAAGCGCGTACTTAAAAGGGAACCGTAGCATTTTTTAGAATATTATTAGTACCTACTCTTGTAAAGAGAATTTTTAATTTTTTAATAGATGCGAAAAAAAAAAAAAAAAATCTGGTGGTGTAGCTAAATTATAATCGGCTTGGGACCCAATTGTGCTAACGCTCACATTCATGGGAAAAGAACAGATTTTACCCGGATTTTTACTTAATTTAATCTCCATATCGTTAATGATGGTGGGAGGGGGGAGCGAAAGAGAGAAATAGCCCGAAGGCAGAGTTAACCGTGTAACCGTGGTAATTGGGCATTGAAGCATTCTAGTCGAACGAAGGTAGGTCAATTCTCTCAAGACCGTTGAGTTGTGCGGAAAATTGCCGATGCATACATATATAATTAATAACGCATAATCATTGGCTCGAGGGATCGAGGGTGCGAGAACGCCAATTTCGTGGCTCTTTTTTGTAATAAAGGCCCAATTTTGCGGGGTGGACTAATTCAAAAGCCACTTTCGTCGTTTTTTGCACAATAAAAAATCAATTTTGCAGCTATGCCCCTTAAAAAAAAAAAAATTCACGGATTTCAATCACTGAGAAATCAATTTTCCTGATCTTTCTTGCTAAAAAATTAGCTATTTTCCTGGATCTGGCTCACTGACAAACAAATTTCGAGAAATTTCACTCCGAAAATCCGAGAATTACTCTCTCTATAAAAACAACTTTGCGGATTTTTCTGAACTAAAAGAAATGTTCAAACAAATTCCTCAGATTTCGCTCTCTTAATATCGATTTTGGGGATATTTTTGCGTGTTGAGTTCACTAAAAAATAAATATCACTTATTTATTTGTCGCCAACAGACACATTTCGGAGGGCAGCTTCAATTCAGTGACCGAATTTGTTGATTTTACCGCACTGTAAAACAATTTTCGCAGGCTTGACTCACCAAAAAACAATTTATCGAATTTGGCTCTCTAAGAAACTATATTCCCCCTCCCCCAAACCACGCGGACCATCCTTCTCTGACAACGGAAAATCTTTGAGACTCCAACCTGACCCCAGGCAAGGAACTACTTAGCACATGATGCTATGAAAGCTTCCGAGCAGTACGCAATGTTTCCACCGATACATGAGAAGCCAGCTCGCAGGGGTGCTGGCATTGGGGTCTTTGGCCCCAGGCTTCAGCATTGGGAGTCCTTTGGGACGACCGCCACCATCTTTCAGGCGGAGATCTATGCTATAGAAGCCTGTGCGCGGAAGATTAGTGAGAGGGGTCTCCGGAAAGCGAATATCTTTATCCTGTCTGACAGCCAGGCGGCTCTTAAAGCCCTAGGCTCAAGTAGCGTGAATTCGAAGCTAGTTTGGGGATGTCTTGAAGCCCTCAGGCCTGTGGCAACGGCAAACAGCATTACTTTTATTTGGGTGCCGGGTCACAAGGGGTTTGAGGGGAATGAAATGGCTGATCAACTCGCGAAGAGAGGATCAGAGATGCCTTACGTGGGCCCGGAGCCAAGTCTCGGGGTCACGAAGAGGCAGGTGCAGGCGTGGTTGGACGAGAGGCATCGTGAACACTGGGTTAGACAACCAGGTCTCAGACAGGCCAAGCTCTTTGTCACTCCAAAGGGACGATCGGAGAAGGGCCTGATCTCTCTGAGCCGAGGAGACCTTAGGATCTTGGTGGGACTGCTAACGGGACATTGTGCCCTTCGATATACACTCAGACTAATGGAGAAGTCTGACACGGACATTTGCAGATTTTGCGACTTGGCCGTGGAAACAGCAGAGCACGTACTGTGTGAGTGCCGGGCTCTGGGGCGGTTACGCTTTAAACATCTTGGAAATGATGTGCTTCAACCGGAGGACATCTCCAGGATGGCTACGGGAAATATCCTCAACTTCGTTGAGGAGTGGTGGTGGAGGACGCTTGAAAACTAGCGTCTTTCTTGGCAGGGCAACCTGAGGGGACACCACAATAGATCTTATAGGTCGAGTTTGGTAGAAGATAGTTTCTTCTGGGCTTCCCTCCCCGTTTAAAAAAAAAAAAAAAAAAAAAAAAAAAAAAAGACATGCTCTATCCTTCTGGGGCTTAGAGATTTGGGGAGCTTTGATACTTCTCAGAAGGTCAAAGTTCTCGACATATATTATATTGATCCCACGATTAGCTCAACAGTGCGATATTCTTACTCCGGAGCTGGCTTCTCATGTATCGGTGGAAACATTGCTTACTGCTCGGAAGCTTTCACAGCATCATGTGTTAAGTAGTCCCTTGCCTGGGGTCAGGTTGGAGTCTCAAAGATTTTCCGTTGTCAGAGAAGGGCGGTCCGCGTGGTTTCGGGGGGGGGGGATATAGTTTCTTAGAGAGTGAAATTCGATAAATTGTTTTTTGGTGAGTCAAGCCTGCGAAAATTGTTTTACAGTGCGGTAAAATCAACAAATTCGGTCACTGAATTGAAGCTGCCCTCCGAAATGTGTCTGTTGGCGACAAATAAATAAGTGATATTTATTTTTTAGTGAACTACATCTAGATAAGATAAAATTCAGCGTGGTTTACCGATCAGGAGAAGCGCCTAGAGTTTCGAGAAACAATGGACCTGGGTGGGGTTCGGCTTAGCTTATCCCTCGGAGTACGACTCCCAAAGGCGTCTCCGTGGCGCAATTGGCAGCGTGCTGGACTGGTAATCCAGAGGTTGCGGGTTCAAATCCCGCCGGGGAGCCATTTTTTCTCGAAACTCGAATCGTGTTGGGCTATGTTCTTCCATCGTCGTCCGGATAACATCAGTTTAATTAATTTATTAATTAAAAATACCGGCGACAGATTCTTGAAGAATTTTGTGCTCTTTCCAATGCTGTCCTATAAATTTCCCCAGGGTTGATGGTTGCTAAGATACCGACCGATTTTCGAAAAAAACGCCCGATGCATTGACAGTCAGGAAAACTGCGATTTTCTCGGAAACGGTCAATAATCGGACCATGGTTCATATAGTCATTTTTGACCCACATGTGATGTAGAATCACCCATTTCAATTATGCCCCGTTTTCCCGTTACACCCTGTATAACTCAAGGCAAATAGACTTACAGAGGTATGCTCGTAACTAAGGAAATTTTTGTCAAAATTGACGTCACGGGAGTAAAAAAATTAATGAGGGACCAAACTTCACACAATGAAGCTTCCCCTCCCATGATTTCTCCCAAAGTCATATGGATTACAAGTTGCACCACTCCACCCCCTCCCACCCTAAATCAGCGGTCTCAAATAAATTTCTCATTTTTGATCCCACAAGATAGCACTGCGTTCTTTACTTTATTCAAGTTCAGTTCACATGGTTCCTTTATTTTAGCCCTTTGTGAACTGCAGAGCAGAAATCATACATAAAGTTTGAAGATCAGGGTCTTACTGAGGCTACTTCTTCTGAGTGGGAGAGTCGGAACCCCCCACACCATCTCCAAAGAAGCTGTAAAATTGGGCGTTCTTCTTCCTGACGTTACTTGTTCTCATCGTGTTTTTGTCCCTTCGTTACAGTTTCTATTCTATTGTCTATTCGTTTGTCGTCCCGGACTACTCCGAGCAGCACGAAATTTTACAACCTCGCGGGTTATCATGTGAAATAACGCGAAAAAATAATGAAAGGTTAGTACTTTCAGTGCTAATAGTGCAGCTCCGGACGACAAACGAATAGACCTCATTCTTATACTAATTATCGACCAATTAGGGCTATTAGGTGAAAAAAAAATTTAAGCTGTTTTTTTTCATATAAACCGACGTTTCGTCGGTCAATTCGCCGTCCTCATCAGGCAACGATAAACAGGCAGTTAATCAATTAAAAAAATGCAAATGTACATGGGTTTTTCTCCCTCTCTCCCAACCGCGCAGGTAACATCTTCTCGATGAACAACTATACGTGCCGAAACGGCTACACGGGTTTATTAATTAAGTTACGTATAAATCTACGAGTTCGCAAGGGAAAGAAAGAACGTCAACTCCATTGCTCTTGTTTTTCTCATAGCATTCGAGGTGAGCGGTACAAACTCTATTGTTGTGGGTGTAACGGACAATTTCACCCTAAGTGCACTCCTTTCGGGTCTTTCTTAAATTTTAAGAAGGAAAATCCGAAAAAATCTGCGTGGAATTGCTCGGAATGTGATGAAAAGGTATTTACTCGTTCCAAAAAGAAACTAGCGGAGAAATTGGATGAAGAAGATGAAAATAATTTTTCGGACTCTTCGGGGGACAATGCTCTTGATGATAATAAGGAGGAATTAAAGAAACTGAATGTGAACGTGGCTAAAATTCTAAAAAAAGTAGGGTCAACGGATAATCGCGTTGCGGAGCTCGAAAAGTCAGTCAATTATTGTTCCAATAAGATTGATGACTACATGACAAAAGTGGATAAGCTTACCTCGGAAATTAAAACAATATCAAGGGAATATAAAGAACTAAAACTTGCCAATGCTAATCTTTTGAAGGAGATGGAAGAATTGAAATTTAAAGTATCGACCCTTGAACAACAATCTTTGAACAATGATGTAATTTCAGGAGCCGATGAACTCCTAGATAAAAATTTACCTGAAGTTGTTTTGGAAATCTGTAAGACGTTGGGGGTGGACATTAATCTTGAGGCTATATCTGATTGTTTTATCTTCAAGCTTCCTAATAAAAATAAAGATCAGCAGATCGTTAATTGTAGGGTTGTTGTAAAATTTAAGTCGCTTGAAATTAAAAATAAATTAATGATGGCTAAAAAAAATAAGAATATTCTTGTCAAAACTATTTGTCCCGAGTCTAATTCGGATAGGAAAATTTACATTAATGACAGGCTGAGCAAGGAAATAAGCCATTTATTTTGGCTAACAAGAATGTTTGCCAGATCATACAACTATCGTTATTGTATGGACTAATAATGGTGTTATTTTCATGAAAAAAATGGAAGGTGCTAAATACACTGTTGTTCGTAGTCAAGCCCAGTTGCTGGGTATGGATACGGATTGCAAGTTAAAACATATTGTTTCTTAAGATAATTATTGTTTTGTATTTTCCCCCCTTTCCGTGTAATTTATGGTGATTTCAGTGTGCATCAAAATTAGTATTATATTATGGTAGATTTATCTGACTTAGTGGACTTATCTGGTAAAATTGATTGTCGTTCGGGAGGAACTTTAAGTGAATTTGAAAGCTATATAGCTGATCTTAATGGGCTAAATTTGTTTTGTTGTAATATAAGGAGTATTGGGCCTACTTAAATGCTCACAACGTTCAGTTCCATGTCATTGTTTTAACGGAAACCTGGAACTCTAATGAAATTGTATTTAATCTACCCGGGTATAGAACGTTCAACTCCTCCTCATCGATAAACAAGGCTGAAGGTGTGACTATTTTTGTATCCGATTTGATCGAATTGCAAAATTTTATAGTAGACCCTTTGAATTCATGTAACTCCGTGCAGATTTCTTTTCTGATGTTGGGATGCCCTATTGTACTTAGGGCAGTGTATAAGTCCCACGATAGGGACACGGATGCATTTGTACAAAGTCTTAGTGCTTACCTGGAAAGTCTAAATAAATTTAGTTATCAAATTTTTTGTGGTGATACCAATGTTGATATATTGGTGAATAATGTAACTTCTAATGACTGTTTAAATGTTCTGTATGAATTTGGATTGTATCCGGCTATTAGCGGTTATACTAGAATTAGTGGCAGTAGTAAATCCTGTATTGATCACATATTCGTAAAGGGTCCAGAATCTGCGGAGTGTTTCGGTTTCATTTTGGATGCTGATATCACCGACCACCGGCTTTGGCACTCAGAAAGAAAGTTGATCATAATATCGGTGGTTCTACATTTAGTAATTCTATTGTTTTGAATAAGATTGATTATGATAAGTTTCTTGTTAAATTAAGGAATGTTGATTGGGACGTAGTCTTAGATCATAATAACGTAGATGTTCTGGTGGCTAGTCTTATAAACGAAATTAAATCATTAATTGAAGAATGTTCGGTTAATTATAGCATTAAGACAAACAGTAAATTTCGGAAGATTAAACATTGGGTTTCAAAAGGAATTATTACTTCTATTAGAAGGCGTGATCATTTATTTAAAAAGGCTAAATTACATAGGGATGATGAACAAGCAAGGGGTAAATTTAAGACGTATCGAAATATTCTAAATAATGTGATAAAAACAGCCAAAGTTATGCATTATAGAAAGTTGGTAAATGAGGCAAAACATGATGGAAAAAAATTGTGGTCAATTGTAAACGAAGCTACAACGGGAGTAAAAAAGAAGTCCTCTACTAGATTTGATATTAAAATTAATGAGAATACGACACTAACGAAGGATTTTGATGTTGTACAGGCCTTTAATTCTCATTTTGTTAGTGTGGGAGAACAAGTGAGGCAAAAAATTAGGCAAGGTGACCCTATAGTGACCCTAATATGATTTGTAATTTTCGAAATGTTAAATCTATTTTTTTGAAACCTGTTTGTAGTATGGAAATTATGAATTTAATTAGTAATTTGAAAACCAGATGTTCTTATCATGAGGATGGTATGACTAATGAGCTTTTAATAAGGATAAAGGATTTTATTGCAATGCCCCTGGAGCGAATATTTAACAGATGCCTGGAGTCCGGTCATTTTCCGTCTTATTTTAAGAGAGTGAAGTGGTTTGGTTATCACTTCTGAATAAGGCGCTTGAGACAAAAAGTATTTTATTTTTGACAGAACCCAAAAACTCAAAAGTAGTAATTTTAAAATCGGAACGGCACTAAATTCATATGTTCCTTATAAAACAACGTGGTCGAAAATTTTCGCCACATCACCCCCTTGGAGGAGGAGAGCGTAGCTCGCCCAGATCGAAGCGAACCTTCTTGTTTATGGCTGAAGTTGTCGGGTGGGTGAGGGTGGTAGAGTCTACGTCTTCGTGAAGAAAATACGCCGGTTTGACACGGTCGATTGAGACTGTTACGTGTTTATCAGAACTGGTCTTGATCGTGATGGTCTTGTAGACTTTGTCGCGTTTAACGACGGGATAGGGTCCTGAGTAACGATTTTGGAAGGGATGACGAGTGCTGTCATCACGTAACATGACGTGTGTACAAGAGTCGAGATTTTTGAAGACGAAACTACCAGGTGTCGAATGTCGAGAAGTCGGTATTGGTCGGATCTGACTGATGATTTTAGCGAGGTGTTCGATTAACTCAGGAGTAGAATTTGTTTCGGGTTGAGGTGACAAGAATTCTCCTGGAAGTCGAAGACTTTCTCCAAAAACGAGGGTTGCCGAGGTGGTTTGAAGATCTTCCTTGAAGGCGGATCGTATTCCAAGCAGAACGAGGGGAAGTTTTTCGGTCCAATTTCTGTCAGCGTGGCAAGTGATGGCGGTTTTTAGCTGACGATGCAAGCGTTCGACCAAGCCGATGGATGTCGGGTGGTAACTCGTTGTGTGACACACATCGATTCCGAAACGTTTCGAAAGTGTGCAGAAAACTGAAGACATGAACTGCATACCGCGATCAGTAGTGATCTTTTCTGGAACGCCGTAACGAGAAATCCACGTGGATAGAAAAGCGAGGGCAACTGTGTTAGCTGTGATGTCAGGAAGAGGAGTTACTTCTGGCCATCGAGTGACACGATCGATGCAGGTGAGACAGTACCTGAAACCATTCGAAAGTGGAAGTGGGCCGATCAAATCGATGTGGACGTGAGAGAAACGAGATGTAGGAGTGTCGAAATGTCCTAGCGGTGAGTGGACGTGTCGCGAAACTTTGGACCGTTGACAAGCAAGACAAGCACGTGTCCATGCGGGAATATCCTTCTTCATTGACGGTCAAACGAATCTTTCGGTGATCAGTCTTGTAGTCGCACGAGCACCTGAGGTTGTGTAACTTGAGAAAAACTGAGCGTCGTAAAGGATGAGGAATAAAAGGGCGAGGACGACCTGTTGAGGTGTCACAAATTATCTCAATTCGCGTGCCAGGAACGATGAGTTTTTCGAGAGTAAGAGAAGACGTTTTTGATTCCCAAGACTGAAGCTCGGGGTCTAATTGTTGCGATTGAGACAACGATTCGAAATCGAGAGCCGTTGAAACAGATTGTACTCGAGATAGGGCGTCCGCGACGACGTTGTCAGATCCTCCTACGTGTTGGATGTCGGTTGTGAACTGTGAAATGTATGTGAGCTGATTACGTTGGACAGGGGGCAATTTGTCATGTTTTTGTGTGAAGAAATGTGTGAGGGGTTTGTGGTCAGTGTAAGTTGTAAATACTTGGCCTTCCAGAAAATGCCGAAAATGATGAATCGCTTCATAAATCGCTTCATAAATCGCTAGAAGTTCTCTGTAGTAGACGGGCCACGCAGCTTGACGAGCAGAGATCTTTTTTGAGAAAAAAGCGAGTGGTTGCCAAGCGTCATTGGTCTTCTGCTGGATGACAGGTCCGATGGCGTGATTAGAAACGTCTGTGAATAATGCCACTTCTGCTCCGGTTACTTCTTTCGTCAGCGTTCCAATAAATTCACCGTTCAGAATAAGTCGCGATTTGGCGTCTATCAGTGGTGGATCAAGGATTTCATCTTGGGTGGGCTTCTACCGTAAATCTGATTTACTCTTTCTTTCTGAGTTTCAGTCACAAACTTGCCTCTAAGCAACCGTAAAATACGTTGTCTCAATTTCAGTTGCGAATTATTCATCAATTTTAGCCGTGAATTACCGCTTTTCCTCAATTTTAGCCGTGCATTAGCGGATTTTCTCAAATGGATCCGCTATTTACCGTTTTTGCAGCGAATGGGCGCATTCTTGTTCACTTTAGCCGCGAATTTTCTCAATTTTAGCTGCGATTGAGCTCTTTATCTACATTTTAGACGGGCATTAGCGGTTTGTCTCAGTTTCCGTGAGTTGACGTATTTTCAAATTTTAGCGTTTTCCTTCACTTCTTAGTGATG